>OY796880.1:20331372-20818378 GCA_963680785.1 Diplosoma virens | reverse complement strand
AATTGTTGACACCAGCAACAGTGATAGTCAAGAAATAGTCGTAGGCTACTCCCCCCAGCATCAGGTGATAAAGCTATAGTAGTAATGAAGAAGATGATAACAACATAAAAGGAGATTCTTTTCTTGATGAAACAGTGGGTGAAGTCAAAATAGAAGGAGAATTTGAAAATGAAGGTGTAATCAAAACAAGTGCTACGAAGAAAAAGTGGAGGAAATCAGAGGAGACAATTCCCAGCCAAGTACAGAATGTCAAAAAATGCGATGATGTAATGCAGCGTGGAGGTAAACCAATGTTTAAAATTTTTTTTATTCTTTTCCGAAGAAATGATTGATCTTATTGTCGAGCATACTATTTTAAACGCTATAAGAGACAAAAATGTGCACAATTTCCACTCTGACCGAAAGAAGTGATAAAATTTTTAGGCCTGCTGATTATTAATGATTTCACAGTTTGCCTTCAGAAAATGGTTATTGGAATACTGCCGAAGACATGGTTGCACCAATGTTTTCAAGTACAATTAGTAGAGACCGATTTTGAACAATAAAAAGGTACATCTATATAGCCGACAATAACAGCCCTGCTCAGTCAAAGATGGCGAAAATCCTTCCTTTTTCGATAAATTGACAGCAAATTGTTTGCAATTTAGTATTTTTTATCGATTTTTGAGCATTGATGATTAAATGATCCTATACCGCGGTCTTTATAGCGCTAGACAATTTATCAAAGCAAAGCCTGTAAATTTTTGCTACAAGATGTGGATGCTTTGCAGCTCAAATGGTTATCTTTACAAGTTTGAATTATACGGTGGAAAAAAATGAGAATCGTAGAGTTTCTTTGGGTTCCCACTTGATACAAATACTGTTGGCTCCAGTGTCAAAGAAAAATCAACATGTAGTGTTCTTCGACAATTTTTTTACTATTGTAGTTACAATCTTCTGAATGATCTCGCAAGTCAAAATATTAGATCATGTGGAACTATCACAAAAAACCGAACACATTTATATCCTCTCCCAAGGAGTAAAGATTTGAAGAGCAACTTAGAGGCTCATAGGACTTCCGATGGGATGGTAGAGTTGTATGAGTAAAGTGACAAGATAACAATGTCGTTTCGGTTGCTAGCAATTACTACGGCATAAGTCCTGTTTAAGCTGTCGATAGAAGTGAGAAGAAAAAAAAGAACAAGTCAGTTGATCAACCATTTTTGATAACAATTTATGACAAAGGAATCTGTGGTGTTGACGCTTGCGATAGATTGCTTGCCTCCTATAGTCCGAAGTTTTGATCTAAGAAATGGTGGTGGAATTTGTTTTCACATGCATTAAATCTTTCTGTTGTTGCTGCTTTCAAGTTTTACTCTGAGGTAAACGAACCAGTCAGTCATTTGTAGTTTAGAAGACAATTAGCCAGGGCCTCGGTGTAAAGTGAAAAAAGTACACAACGTCTAGGCGGACCAACTGCTCCAACATGTGATGCTTCCAGATATGAAAGAGTAATTCATTTTCTCAACCTAGTTACTCAAGGCAGATGTGTTCTGTGCAAAAAGAACGCAAGGCTTTCATGCGCAAAGTGTTGTATAAGAGACTTTACAAGCCTTGCAGTATTACTTATCGTCAAAAAGTGAACTGATTAGTATCTAGATAACCTTGATATTTAATACACACTAAATATTTTTTCCTCTACTAAGATTTTGAAAAGACTAATAATTTTGTTTATTATTATTTTATTTAAGATAATGTTCTTAGTGAGCTCAATTCCAATTTTGTTAATTTTGATCAGGAAAATAAATGCCTCTTGTTTCAATTTGTCCCTTTATTTGCACCCTATCAATGCCATCGTTCCCATTTTGAAAACAGGTCAAAAAATATAAAAAATATTTTTTCTGCAAAAAATGATTACATACTTTTCTTCATAGTCATACAAGGACAAAGTATTGAAAAATCTTTTCCGTTTTTGGCATACCCCAAACAGTTAAGTCAGACAATGGATTACATTTTCGAGTCATGAATTTAAATAATTTGCGAAACGTTCAGGTTTCAAACACAGAAAAATTACATCTCTCTGGCCCAAAGCTAATACTGAGTGCGAACATTTAATGAAAACAGTAAATAAACACACGCGCATTTTAAATGCGCAACGTTCTTTATGAAAATTAGATTTGCAAATATTTCTAATAAATTACCGTGCTACACCACATTCCACAATTGGTAAATGCCCGACTAAACTCCTTTTTGGCAGAAAATGAATATTATGTTACTGCACGTACAAACATCACCAGCAAATTCTCAACATTTAATTGATACAGACTTTATGACCAAATCAAAAATGAAAACATACGCAGACAAACACACACATGCCAAATCATATTTAATTAAAGTTGATGATACCATTCTTTTAAAAGTTAAACAGGAAGGAAAACTAATGCTTCCCTACAAGCCCATTCCATATAAAGTAACAACTGTGAAAGGTTCCATGATAACAGCAAAACTGGAAAATAGTAATCACACGGTTTCACAAAACAGTTCATTTTTCAAACTCATTGACCCAATAAATTCACACAGAGCTCAAATTATGACAGCAAGACAATTTTTATTTCTTATATGATGACAACAACGACATTGAAAACAACCACGACACTAGTGATGGTAGATGTCCGCTTCGTACACGACGGCGACCGACATATCCCCAAAATTATGTTTAAGCAAAAATGCGTAAAGTTCGTTTAATTGTAATTGGGGGGGGTTGTAGTATTGTTCCTTTTTATTTAGCATTTGTTTTCGAATCGTTGTGAGTTTTCCTTGCACGCTAAAAAAGCTTTAAAAAAATAAAAAGAATAAAAGTGGTGAATCGGAAGAAACAGTGTTCCTACAAAGCTAGAAAGATTCTGAAAGTTGATGCAATTTTTGCCAAAAAATGTTTACCTGCTTTAAGTGATGCCTTGGTATTGTTATTTTCTTTTAAGTCTTTAAAAAAATTATCTTTAAATCTAACCAAACCTGCATCAATAAACGAAGCTAAAAAATGAATTTTGCTATAAAAACTAAATTAATAATTATTTCCAAAGCTGCAATATAAAACAAACAGAAAAAACTCAAAAAGTTTACCATAGCAAAAAGAGTCATTATAAAATGATTTTAGTTTTAGTTTCCCCATCAAAAACCAAACTCGAGCTTTTACAGCTCTGGTTCTAATAAAACAAAATTTTATTTTTTTAATTTTTACCGAAACAAAATAATCTAAACCAGTGCTTCTCAAGCACTCATGATTCGTGGCTCACTTTCAGAAATACCCGAACACCTACGGCCGCCTGCTCCACACAAAACTCATCCTAAATTTGTCTTAACGAAATTATATTTGTTTTTTTTATTCACCATGTTGTAAAAACAATCCAAATAAAATCAAAATAATTCGTCATTGAAATCAGCGTAGAAATTTTCGTGCAGTTGTCTAACAAGGTTTTTAATCAGCTTCGTCTAGATCACAGCGCAGCAAATATCTGTGGTTTACAAAGTTAGTTCATTGCAAATTATAAAGTACTAGTTGTTTTCTAGCTAAATAGTGACTATTTGTTGTTAAGAGACAGCCAAAAACTGGTACCAGGTGATTCTTATATGGCAGTCTTTTCGCATTTGAATTTTTTTCCAATTTTCCAGTTCCTATGGTGCAGTTAGGATAACTTGCTTCTATATTAATGTATTCTATATTCTATATTATTCTATATTCTATATTGTATATTTATAATGAGGTGAAGCAACCTTGCTTCTATATTAAACAACAAGTCACACCTTTCATCGCTAATTAGCAAGACACAACGTCAACTCGTTTTGTTGCTTCTTCCTTTTTCTAACCCCGTCTTTAACAACACACAAACTTTTCAACATTTTGTTATTTTGTTCATGTGGCGGAGCAGAAATAAAAGAAAACTGAACTGAACTGAACTGAACTTTAATTTTAAGAGTCTATAATACGGGTGTCAAACTGGCGGCTTGCCATGCTGTTTTGTGACCCACGTCTTTCAAATTTCATTGCCATATTAGGCTTGTAACTATTTTTTAGGGAAGAAATTCAAAAAATCCGAGACATATTCGAAACGATCGAAGACCTTTCTTCTCACTCAAAAAATTGTTTGGCCCGCGTAAAATTATTTGAAAAATTGTCTTCCCACGTAAAACGTAAGTGCGCAAATACGGCCCACAGAACCAAATGAGTTTGACACCCCTGGTCTATGACATAAAAGATTTAACGATTTGTCATTGAAATAAAACTACAATGTAAAGATAATGCAAAAAAATTTAGCAGTAAAAATCGAAAAGAAACAAAGCCACCAGCAGTGGTCTACTTGTTGGCCCTCCTAAAATACTTTCCCCAGACCCCCTGTTGAGTAGCCCTGACCTTGACATTAAAAAAATTACAATAATTAAAAACGAATTGGTTTTTCACTGATGGCGTCTGCTACTAATAACTACAATAACAATTTGCAATAACAAAGAAATTGTTCAATCATATTTATAAACCTACACAAGTAAATCAGTTGTTGTTTTTTGGATCAATTTCCTTTCAATCTAGTGTTGTTTTGATCAATTGTCATTGTACCATATATTGGACCTTATATGTTTAAAGGTGCGTTTACAGCCGTTTACAGTACTTTTTTCTTTCAGTGCGATCTTGGTTTGTTTTATTGACGCTCAAATTCACTCATTTTTTCTGGAAAACATGAGTGGATTTGAGCGTCAATAAAACAAACCAAAATCGCGCTGAAAGAAAAAAGTACTGTAAACGGCTGTAAACGAGCCTTAAGGGCTGCTGTTACAAGTTCAAAATTTGTTCGAAAAATTTAAAGTATAAGCTTTAATTAAAAGTCATTATTTTTAAGTTTTATGTCAGAATAAGACTAAGTAGTAGCCTATATCATAAAAAAAGCTGAGTATTTATTTGCAAATTTTAATGTGTTAAACAATTTATTTTGCTAGATAAAATTGCTATGATAATTAATTTTATACAATTAAATTAGCTATTTCCAAAAACGCTCGTGCATAGGCTTACAATTAATCGAATTAAGTTAAATCGGATGTGTCCGACCTTTTTGGGCCGAGAATCCTTTTGGCTCCTCGAAACTATTTGCAGGCAAAGAAATAAAAAAATCGCGGCCCAATTTTAAATTGAAGAACTTTTTTTAAGAAATTTACCGAACTACCTCATTTAGTTTAAGTCATTTAGTTAAGAAAATTTTCCCACGGCTGTGAGTTGGACGGATCTAAATTATAATCTAAAAGGACAGGGTAATCTAAAAGCATTTTACTTTTTTATTTGGCTAAAAAATTTTTGGAAAATTTTTGCAGTACTCTTGGCATTTGAAATATTTAGCGACCAAGTTAATCAAGTTAAACGTTGTAAGATTCAATTTCCTCCTATATAATTTCATTCAACTTTAACTAGCCTAAATAGTCGGAAGTGCGTGTGTCATTTAGGAGAATTTCAATAACACATAAGTGAATTACTTCTTACTTATTCATTTTTGTTCATGTTCTCAGGACTTTTTTGTAGATCGAGCCATGAGCAAGTCAATATTAAATTCGATTGCCTCATATCTAAACAATTTCTGAACTTAATCTGTATAATGAAATTTCAAAAAACATCATGGAATAAAGTCACGATATAATTTCTTAATTTCTTTGTTTTTATAAAGTCAAAGAGAAACAATTTTATATTGTAGTATTAATTTACAAGTTTGATATGGTTTGTAGGTCCTATTATTTTTTGGTTTTGTAGTTTCAATTACTTTTATATATTCCTACAGGTTTTATTGTAATGTGTATGAATTTGCGATAAGCTGAAATTAAAAGTGATAATTGATATATTAAATTTAACAAATACTATAAATATTTTTTCTCTATGAACCTAACAATGTTAGAAACTTTTTTTTTAATGATTTTGATTCATGCGTTAAAAAGTTCAACAGAACTTTTAGATGCTGTTTTGAAGTGGGAAAACGATATAAATTATTCCAATTGTGAAAAGTGTTTGGTGAGTAGTAAAAATGAGAATTTTATAATTCAACCCTCATGGTCATGTTTTTGTTCTGTTAAGTTGATTTAATGCATTTTAATTGCTATAAAGAATTCTCTCTTAAGTGTCAAGTAAAGTTTTAAAAATCAGTTTAGAGCAGGGGTTCCCAAGTCAGGGGTTGGAATGGTCAATTATGGGGTCACGAACTGGTCATGGGGTCGGTGGGGTCGCTGAGGTATTGTCATGATATAGGTCAGCGTGGTCCAACTACGGGCCCGCGGATGGAATTTGTGCGGCCCGCGGAACAATTTTGCACAAGTCTTGTCGATCACAAGTAGCGGCAACATTTTTTTTGGAGAACGCTATGATTTTGCGATGAAAATAAGAATTTCGGAGATCGATTCCAAGTGAAGACCTTTTTTTTTTGGAGAACACCCTGATTTTGGAACAAAAATAAGTGTTTTTACCCGGTTGAGGCCCGCAAATTCGAATAATTTTGAAAAGTGGCCCACAAGA
Organism: Diplosoma virens; assembly: GCA_963680785.1. Taxonomy (NCBI): domain Eukaryota; kingdom Metazoa; phylum Chordata; class Ascidiacea; order Aplousobranchia; family Didemnidae; genus Diplosoma; species Diplosoma virens. Next base: position 20,811,858 of record OY796880.1, on the reverse strand, counting down.
GTGCAGGAGTTGGACCACCCTGATATGAATAATTTACACACGGGCGCGCGCGCGCATGAACTCGCGCAAACACACTGACATGGGGTCGCACTGAACAGTTGAAAGTCCTGAATGGGGTCGTGCTAAGAAAAGCTTGGGAACCCCTGGTTTAGAGTTTAATCGTAATTAGAGCTCGCAATCAGCAGAATTGTTTGCAGTGCGGACTGCGGACGGTGAGTTGTTATTAAGGTGTGCGCTCAAACTAAAATATATAGTATCTTGGTAAATTCAAATCAAAAAATAAAATAAAAAAGACTTCTTTTTCTAACATAGTCGTAAAAAAACAAAGTTTTTTTTGGTTTGAATTTACCACGATAATACAGTATATATATTTTAGTTTAAGCGCACGCCTTGAAAACAACTCACCGTTCGTCACTTGATAGCTCGGTGTCTTATACCCTGACTTTGGAGCAGAAACACGCGAGTTCAATGCTCAGTGTACTAACCAACTTTTGTTGTATCCTTAGGAAACCTTCACGACAAACTTATCAATGAGGTCACTCTGCTTATCTAGATCGGTAGCTCCGCTTAAAACAGACATCAGAAACTCGGCCATTTAAAATATAAGTAATTTGGCCATCTGGCCTCGGGAAGAAAATCAGCCTCTTTTTTTCTCTTAGATACTATCACCAAATAGTTAAAAATTGTTATAAAATTATGTTTGTTAGTTTTTTAGCAAGCAAAAAATTATTTAAAAAGTTTTTTGCGGGTAAAAAACTTTAAAATAGCTATTCAAACCAAGTGCTTTATTTGAAACTCTTTTGTTCAATAAGTAGCCTTAAAAAACCTGTTTTGAAAAACTTGAACGTTTTCGTCTAGCTCTCTCCAGGAGGTTTGGCTAAAATAAACTGAAGAACTGAATGTAGTGTTTGAAAATTTTTAAAACTGATTCTGATTGGCTAAAAATTAAGGTTAGTAACAGTTATCATAATAATTGTCCTTGTAGTGAGATGCACATTTTTGGTTGTGTAACAAATAATTTCTAATCGTCAAGTCACAATGCGGTATAGAATTAACTGATTTACCTTGACATTCTGGTTCTTTTTGTTCATCGATTCTGTTGGTAATAGACTGAGGCATATGCTGACGGATTCTGTCCTTCAAACGTTGGGGCGTTCGACCCACGTACTGACTATCGCAGTGGCACGCGTATTCATATACGAGATTATTTTGTTGAAAAGTGGGAAGAACGTCCTTATGTATTGCAGGTAAAATTTGTTCGCTAGGAAAGACCACTCGCGTCCAAACCAATTAGTTATAGAAAATTTTATCTTTCTATGAAATTTTAGGGAATTTGGCCAATCCATGGTAATTTTAAATAGACAGGACATTTTTTTTGGACCTTCTTTAGCGTCTTGTTGTAAACGTAAAAGTTTTTTCGAAATTCTGAAATTCATTAGAAATTTTGGATAACCATTTTCTACAAGGATAGCGTGAATATTGTGTAGTTCATGTTTTAGGGTAGATTTAGAGCAAATTTTTAAGGCTTAATGTAAACGTATTATAAAGATTTGTTTTATGTGGTTTGAGTCCAAACGAATTCCAATGAATACATTGACCTGTGAAAGTGGGCTTTCAATAGACTAAAGTAATGAACCTATTATTGGATTTGGTAACAAGAATCCAAAAAAACAGAGAATTATTTTGAATTTCATTGGTGATTTTTAGGGAAGCGTGAAGCGAGTTAAGACAAGTTAAAAATTTTTGGAAGTCAGTTTCTTTGCGAAAAAGAGAAAAGGTGTCATCAAAGTAACGACAGTATACGGTAGGTTTTAAGATTTTATTGAAAAGCTTTGATTCATAATAGCCAACAAATTTGCCAAAGCGGAACCACGGGGACTACCCATGGCGACTCTATCACTTTGCCTGTACACAACGTTATTAAAGCTATATTCAACTAAATTAGTTGCATTTTCATCAGTTCAATAAAAACATGTTTAGGAATAACTGGAGTAGGGAGGTGACCAATAATAATCAAAGTTATTTGGAAAAAGAAAGAAAAGGTAATATGGTCAAAAAAATTAGAAAAAATTATATACATAGCTGGGAGCATGTAGCCTAAATAAAGAAAACAAAAAATTACTTTTGGGAAGCGAAATTCTCTGCCAGACGGCTGTTTCGGCTATTAAAATCTCTTTAGGCTGTTTATGTTATATATTTATCTTTAGATTATTATATTAAATTCTTCTTTATGTTAGGCTATTAAAATTAAAAGTTAATCTTGCAAAATGCCAAAGTTTTTGTAGATATCTTGCAGACTAAAGTTTTTGTAGAAATCTTGCAGAAGATTATAAACTCGAAAAGTGAAGACTAAAGTACTTAGACAATTTCTTTATCAACTGTTTTGGAAAAATGGAGTTCTAACTGACAATATCAAATAGTTAAATGAAGTTGCCTGAGCAGTCTTCATCGAAATTATCTACAACATTGTGAAAAGAAATCCGATGCTATGAAAAAAATTTTGAAATGGAACATTTCTAATTAAAGAACTGGTAATAAAGAGACCTTGTGGAAAACGTCGAAAAGAAGTAACTATTAAGAAATGATTAGAAAAGCCACCGAATTATTAGCGAGTTATCAAGTACAACACGTAATTGTCTTGCTGTTGAAAATTAGTGTAATACCGTCGAAAACAGCAAAATGCCAATGTGATATTGGTCGAAATCGTACAATTTTTTGTACTTTTTCACAGTAATATGTCATTTGCCTCGATGGTAAAAGGTCAAATTGGCCTCTCTGTGAGCATTTTTTCGATCGGCTGAATTTATTACAGGCCAAAAGTGATTTTGGTTATATTCATTAAAGCATTGGTAGAGTTAGGAGTGATTCTCTGCTCATCGTTTTACAATAAACATGGCCTACTAGAATAGGGTTGCCATATCTGAATACGCGGAGTCCGGACAGACATAGGCGCACCATCAAAAAAAATTTTTGAAGGGGCGGACAAAATAAATTTGTTTACGAATGCAGGACGAAGACCAAAAAAAATGGTCTTCACTTTGAATCGATCTCGGATTTTCCTATTTTCGTCCCAAAATTACGGTGCTCTCTAAAAAAAAAGTCTTCACTTCGAATCGGTCTCGGAATTTACTGTTTTCGTCCCATAATCAATGTGTATTCTTAAAAAATTGCATGTTGTTTTTAGTTGATACTAAAATTCCGGACATTTGGGCTTTTTTTTAAATTCCTTTCGGACACAAAATTTAACGTAAAATTCCGGACGGTATGGCAACGCTATACTAGAAGAATATGGCTGAATCAGTACATTTCAGCTACAATTTCTCAGCGGTCATTAAAATCACTTAGTAGGCTTTTCGAATTGTGTTTGTGTGTGTGTGTGTGTGTGTGTGTGTGTGTGTGTGTGTGTGTGTGTGTGTGTGTGTGTGCGCGTGTGCGTGTGTCGTAAATCAAAAGTTACGTTAAAAGCCAGTTGAGGCAAGCCGAAAACGTTTATGGTTTTTTCTTTTGTTTATTTTTGTTAAAATTTTTTTTTTTTTATTTTTTATTTATGATGAATACATTTATGCTGCTATATTTTGTCGTTTTATGGATTAAGAAAACATTTTATTCTCTTCCTAAATTGTATAACTAATATAGTGTCGCCGGAACTTGATTTTATATCTGAAATCTACGTGAAATTATGATCAATGTGATATCAAATTTGGCATTCGAATCGATAGGGAACATAATCAAAATAAACCTTCAAATAGCGTAAATCGAAATCACTTCAACTCAAAATGTAATAGACGCTAATTGTTATCTCGTAAAGTGGGGGTCATTCAACTGTATTTTGTTAGGAAGTTAATATGGTGTCGCCGGAACTTGATTTTATATCTGAAATCTAAGTGAAATTATAATCAATGTGATATTAAATTTGTCATTCGAATCAATAGGAAACATAATCAAATTAAACCTTCAAATAGCGTAAATCGAAATCACTTCAACTCAAAATGTAATAGACGCTAATTGTTATCTCGTAAAGCGGGGGTCATTCAAGTACATTTTGTTCAAAAACGAATATAGTGTCGCCAGAACTTGATTTTATATCTGAAATCTATGTGTAATTATGATCAATGTGATATCAAATTTGGCAATCGAATCGATACGGAACATGGTCAAAATAAACTTTCAAATAGCGTAAATCAAAATCACTTTAACTCAAAATGTAATAGACGCTAATTGTTATCTCGTAAAGCGGGAGTCATTCAACTGTATTCTGTTAGGAAGTTAATAAGGTGTTGTCGGAACTTGATTTTATATCTGAAATCTAAGTGAAATTATGATCAATGTGATATCAAATTTGTCATTCGAATCGACAGGGAACATGGTCAAATTAAACCTTGAATTAGCGTAACTCAAAATCACTTCAACTCAAAATGTAATAGACGCTAATTGTTATCTCGTAAAGCGGGAGTCATTCAATTGTATTCTGTTAGAAAGTTAATATGGTGTCGCCAGAACTTGATTTTATATCTGAAATCTAAGTGAAATTATGATCAATGTGATATCAAATTTGGCATTAGAATCGATAAGGAACATGGTCAAATTAAATCTTGAATTAGCGTAACTCAAAATCACTTTAACTCAAAATGTAATAGACGCTAATTGTTATCTCGTAAAGCGGGAGTCATTCAACTGTATTCTGTTAGGAAGTTAATATGGTGTCGCCGGAACTTAATTTTATATCTGAAATCTACGTGAAATTATGATCAATGTGATATCAAATTTGTCATTCGAATCGATAAGGAACATGGTCAAAATAAACCTTCAAATAGCTAAATCGAAATCACTTCAACTCAAAATGTAATAGACGCCAATTGTTATGTCGTAAAGCGGGGGTCATTCAAGTACATTTTGTTCAAAAACTAATATAGTGTCGCCGGAACTTGATTTTATATCTGAAATCTATGTGAAATTATGATCAATGTGATATCAAATTTGGCATTCGAATCGATAGGGAACATAATCAAAATAAACCTTCAAATAGCGTAAATCGAAATCACTTCAACTCAAAATGTAATAGACGCTAATTGTTATCTCGTACAGTGGGAGTCATTCAACTGTATTCTGTTAGGAAGTTAATAAGGTGTTGTCGAAACTTGATTTTATATCTGAAATCTATGTGAAATTATGATCAATGTGATATCAAATTTGGTATTCGAATCGATAGGGAACATGGTCAAAATAAACCTTGAATCAGCGTAACTCGAAATCACTTCAATTCAAAATGTAATAGACGCTAATTGTTATCTCGTAAAGCGGGAATCATTCAACTGTATTCTGTTAGGAAATTAATATGATGTCGTCGGAACTTGATTTTATATCTGAAATCTAAGTGAAATTATGATCAATGTGATATCAAATTTGTCATTCAAATCGCTAGGGAACATGGTCAAATTAAACCTTGAATTAGCGTAACTCAAAATCACTTTAACTCAAAATGTAATAGACGCTAATTGTTATCTCGTAAAGCGGGGGTCATTCAACTGTATGCTGTTAGGAAGTTAATATGGTGTTGCCGGAACTTGATTTTATATCTAAAATCAAAGTGAAATTATGATCAATGTGATATCAAATTTGTCATTCGAATCGATAGGGAACATGGTCAAAATAAACCTTAAAATACGTAAATCGAAATCACTTCAACTCAAAATGTTATAGACGCTAATTGTTATGTCGTAAAGCGGGGGTCATTCAAGTACATTTTGTTCAAAAACTAATATAGTGTCGCCGGAACTTGATTTTATATCTGAAATCTACGTGAAATTATGATCAATGTGATATCAAATTTGTCATTCGAATCGATAGGGAACATGGTCAAAATAAACCTTTGAATAGCGTAAATCGAAATCACTTCAACTCAAAATGTAATAGACGCTAATTGTTATCTCGTAAAGTGGGGGTCATTCAACTGTATTTTGTTAAAAAGTTAATATGGTGTCGCCGGAACTTGATTTTATATCTGAAATCTAAGTGAAATTATAATCAATGTGATATTAAATTTGTCATTTGAATCAATAGGGAACATAATCAAATTAAACCTTCAAATAGCGTAAATCGAAATCACTTCAACTCAAAATGTAATAGACGCTAATTGTTATCTCGTAAAGCGGGGGTCATTCAAGTACATTTTGTTCAAAAACTAATATAGTGTCGCCAGAACTTGATTTTATATCTGAAATCTATGTGAAATTATGATCAATGTGATATCAAATTTGGCAATCGAATCGATACGGAACATGGTCAAAATAAACCTTGAATTAGCGTAACTCAAAATCACTTCAACTCAAAATGTAATAGACGCTAATTGTTATCTCGTAAAGCGGGAGTCATTCAATTGTATTCTGTTAGAAAGTTAATATGGTGTCGCCAGAACTTGATTTTATATCTGAAATCTAAGTGAAATTATGATCAATGTGATATCAAATTTGGCATTAGAATCGATAAGGAACATGGTCAAATTAAATCTTGAATTAGCGTAACTCAAAATCACTTTAACTCAAAATGTAATAGACGCTAATTGTTATCTCGTAAAGCGGGAGTCATTCAACTGTATTCTGTTAGGAAGTTAATATGGTGTCGCCGGAACTTAATTTTATATCTGAAATCTACGTGAAATTATGATCAATGTGATATCAAATTTGTCATTCGAATCGATAAGGAACATGGTCAAAATAAACCTTCAAATAGCTAAATCGAAATCACTTCAACTCAAAATGTAATAGACGCCAATTGTTATGTCGTAAAGCGGGGGTCATTCAAGTACATTTTGTTCAAAAACTAATATAATGTCGCCGGAACTTGATTTTATATCTGAAATCTATGTGAAATTATGATCAATGTGATATCAAATTTGGCATTCGAATCGATAGGGAACATAATCAAAATAAACCTTCAAATAGCGTAAATCGAAATCACTTCAACTCAAAATGTAATAGACGCTAATTGTTATCTCGTACAGTGGGAGTCATTCAACTGTATTCTGTTAGGAAGTTAATAAGGTGTTGTCGGAACTTGATTTTATATCTGAAATCTATGTGAAATTATGATCAATGTGATATCAAATTTGGTATTCGAATCGATAGGGAACATGGTCAAAATAAACCTTGAATCAGCGTAACTCGAAATCACTTCAATTCAAAATGTAATAGACGCTAATTGTTATCTCGTAAAGCGGGAATCATTCAACTGTATTCTGTTAGGAAATTAATATGATGTCGTCGGAACTTGATTTTATATCGGAAATCTATGTGAAATTATGATCAATGTGATATCAAATTTGTCATTCAAATCGCTAGGGAACATGGTCAAATTAAACCTTGAATTAGCGTAACTCAAAATCACTTTAACTCAAAATGTAATAGACGCTAATTGTTATCTCGTAAAGCGGGGGTCATTCAACTGTATGCTGTTAGGAAGTTAATATGGTGTCACCGGAACTTGATTTTATATCTAAAATCTAAGTGAAATTATGATCAATGTGATATCAAATTTGTCATTCGAATCGATAGGGAACATGGTCAAAATAAACCTTAAAATACGTAAATCGAAATCACTTCAACTCAAAATGTTATAGACGCTAATTGTTATGTCGTAAAGCGGGGGTCATTCAAGTACATTTTGTTCAAAAACTAATATAGTGTCGCCGGAACTTGATTTTATATCTGAAATCTACGTGAAATTATGATCAATGTGATATCAAATTTGTCATTCGAATCGATAGGGAACATAATCAAAATAAACCTTTGAATAGCGTAAATCGAAATCACTTCAACTCAAAATGTAATAGACGCTAATTGTTATCTCGTAAAGTGGGGGTCATTCAACTGTATTTTGTTAAAAAGTTAATATGGTGTCGCCGGAACTTGATTTTATATCTGAAATCTAAGTGAAATTATAATCAATGTGATATTAAATTTGTCATTTGAATCAATAGGGAACATAATCAAATTAAACCTTCAAATAGCGTAAATCGAAATCACTTCAACTCAAAATGTAATAGACGCTAATTGTTATCTCGTAAAGCGGGGGTCATTCAAGTACATTTTGTTCAAAAACGAATATAGTGTCGCCAGAACTTGATTTTATATCTGAAATCTATGTGAAATTATGATCAATGTGATATCAAATTTGGCAATCGAATCGATAGGGAACATGGTCAAAATAAACCTTCAAATAGCGTAACTCAAAATCACTTTAACTCAAAATGTAATAGACGCTAATTGTTATCTCGTAAAGCGGGAGTCATTCAACTGTATTCTGTTAGGAAGTTAATAAGGTGTTGTCGGAACTTGATTTTATATCTGAAATCTAAGTGAAATTATGATCAATGTGATATCAAATTTGGCATTCGAATCGACAGGGAACATGGTCAAATTAAACCTTGAATTAGCGTAACTCAAAATCACTTCAACTCAAAATGTAATAGACGCTAATTGTTATCTCGTAAAGCGGGAGTCATTCAATTGTATTCTGTTAGAAAGTTAATATGGTGTCGCCAGAACTTGATTTTATATCTGAAATCTAAGTGAAATTATGATCAATGTGATATCAAATTTGGCATTAGAATCGATAAAGAACATGGTCAAATTAAATCTTGAATTAGCGTAACTCAAAATCACTTTAACTCAAAATGTAATAGACGCTAATTGTTATCTCGTAAAGCGGGAGTCATTCAACTGTATTCTGTTAGGAAGTTAATATGGTGTCGCCGGAACTTAATTTTATATCTGAAATCTACGTGAAATTATGATCAATGTGATATCAAATTTGTCATTTGAATCGATAAGGAACATGGTCAAAATAAACCCTCAAATAGCTAAATCGAAATCACTTCAACTCAAAATGTAATAGACGCCAATTGTTATCTCGTAAAGCGGGGGTCATTCAAGTACATTTTGTTCAAAAACTAATATAGTGTCGCCGGAACTTGATTTTATATCTGAAATCTATGTGAAATTATGATCAATGTGATATCAAATTTGGCATTCGAATCGATAGGGAACATAATCAAAATAAACCTTCAAATAGCGTAAATCGAAATCACTTCAACTCAAAATGTAATAGACGCTAATTGTTATCTCGTACAGTGGGAGTCATTCAACTGTATTCTGTTAGGAAGTTAATAAGGTGTTGTTGGAACTTGATTTTATATCTGAAATCTATGTGAAATTATGATCAATGTGATATCAACATTTGGTATTCGAATCGATAGGGAACATGGTCAAAATAAACCTTGAAGCAGCGTAACTCGAAATCACTTCAACTCAAAATGTAATAGACGCTAATTGTTATCTCGTAAAGCGGGGGTCATTCAACTGTATTCTGCTAGAAAATTAATATGATGTCGTCGGAACTTGATTTTATATCTGAAATCTATGTGAAATTATGATCAATGTGATATCAAATTTGTCATTCAAATCGCTAGGGAACATGGTCAAATTAAACCTTGAATTAGCGTAACTCAAAATCACTTCAACTCAAAATGTAATAGACGCTAATTGTTATCTCGTAAAGCGGGGGTCATTCAACTGTATGCTGTTAGGAAGTTAATATGGTGTTGCCGGAACTTGATTTTATATCTAAAATCTAAGTGAAATTATGATCAATGTGATATCAAATTTGTCATTCGAATCGATAGGGAACATGGTCAAAATAAACCTTGAAATACGTAAATCGAAATCACTTCAACTCAAAATGTAATAGACGCTAATTGTTATCTCGTAAAGCGGGGGTCATTCAAGTACATTTTGTTCAAAAACTAATATAGTGTCGCCAGAACTTGATTTTATATCTGAAATCTATGTGAAATTATGATCAATGTGATATCAAATTTGGCAATCGAATCGATACGGAACATGGTCAAAATAAACCTTGAATTAGCGTAACTCAAAATCACTTCAACTCAAAATGTAATAGACGCTAATTGTTATCTCGTAAAGCGGGAGTCATTCAATTGTATTCTGTTAGAAAGTTAATATGGTGTCGCCAGAACTTGATTTTATATCTGAAATCTAAGTGAAATTATGATCAATGTGATATCAAATTTGGCATTAGAATCGATAAGGAACATGGTCAAATTAAATCTTGAATTAGCGTAACTCAAAATCACTTTAACTCAAAATGTAATAGACGCTAATTGTTATCTCGTAAAGCGGGAGTCATTCAACTGTATTCTGTTAGGAAGTTAATATGGTGTCGCCGGAACTTAATTTTATATCTGAAATCTACGTGAAATTATGATCAATGTGATATCAAATTTGTCATTCGAATCGATAAGGAACATGGTCAAAATAAACCTTCAAATAGCTAAATCGAAATCACTTCAACTCAAAATGTAATAGACGCCAATTGTTATGTCGTAAAGCGGGGGTCATTCAAGTACATTTTGTTCAAAAACTAATATAATGTCGCCGGAACTTGATTTTATATCTGAAATCTATGTGAAATTATGATCAATGTGATATCAAATTTGGCATTCGAATCGATAGGGAACATAATCAAAATAAACCTTCAAATAGCGTAAATCGAAATCACTTCAACTCAAAATGTAATAGACGCTAATTGTTATCTCGTACAGTGGGAGTCATTCAACTGTATTCTGTTAGGAAGTTAATAAGGTGTTGTCGGAACTTGATTTTATATCTGAAATCTATGTGAAATTATGATCAATGTGATATCAAATTTGGTATTCGAATCGATAGGGAACATGGTCAAAATAAACCTTGAATCAGCGTAACTCGAAATCACTTCAATTCAAAATGTAATAGACGCTAATTGTTATCTCGTAAAGCGGGAATCATTCAACTGTATTCTGTTAGGAAATTAATATGATGTCGTCGGAACTTGATTTTATATCGGAAATCTATGTGAAATTATGATCAATGTGATATCAAATTTGTCATTCAAATCGCTAGGGAACATGGTCAAATTAAACCTTGAATTAGCGTAACTCAAAATCACTTTAACTCAAAATGTAATAGACGCTAATTGTTATCTCGTAAAGCGGGGGTCATTCAACTGTATGCTGTTAGGAAGTTAATATGGTGTCACCGGAACTTGATTTTATATCTAAAATCTAAGTGAAATTATGATCAATGTGATATCAAATTTGTCATTCGAATCGATAGGGAACATGGTCAAAATAAACCTTAAAATACGTAAATCGAAATCACTTCAACTCAAAATGTTATAGACGCTAATTGTTATGTCGTAAAGCGGGGGTCATTCAAGTACATTTTGTTCAAAAACTAATATAGTGTCGCCGGAACTTGATTTTATATCTGAAATCTACGTGAAATTATGATCAATGTGATATCAAATTTGTCATTCGAATCGATAGGGAACATAATCAAAATAAACCTTTGAATAGCGTAAATCGAAATCACTTCAACTCAAAATGTAATAGACGCTAATTGTTATCTCGTAAAGTGGGGGTCATTCAACTGTATTTTGTTAAAAAGTTAATATGGTGTCGCCGGAACTTGATTTTATATCTGAAATCTAAGTGAAATTATAATCAATGTGATATTAAATTTGTCATTTGAATCAATAGGGAACATAATCAAATTAAACCTTCAAATAGCGTAAATCGAAATCACTTCAACTCAAAATGTAATAGACGCTAATTGTTATCTCGTAAAGCGGGGGTCATTCAAGTACATTTTGTTCAAAAACGAATATAGTGTCGCCAGAACTTGATTTTATATCTGAAATCTATGTGAAATTATGATCAATGTGATATCAAATTTGGCAATCGAATCGATAGGGAACATGGTCAAAATAAACCTTCAAATAGCGTAACTCAAAATCACTTTAACTCAAAATGTAATAGACGCTAATTGTTATCTCGTAAAGCGGGAGTCATTCAACTGTATTCTGTTAGGAAGTTAATAAGGTGTTGTCGGAACTTGATTTTATATCTGAAATCTAAGTGAAATTATGATCAATGTGATATCAAATTTGGCATTCGAATCGACAGGGAACATGGTCAAATTAAACCTTGAATTAGCGTAACTCAAAATCACTTCAACTCAAAATGTAATAGACGCTAATTGTTATCTCGTAAAGCGGGAGTCATTCAATTGTATTCTGTTAGAAAGTTAATATGGTGTCGCCAGAACTTGATTTTATATCTGAAATCTAAGTGAAATTATGATCAATGTGATATCAAATTTGGCATTAGAATCGATAAAGAACATGGTCAAATTAAATCTTGAATTAGCGTAACTCAAAATCACTTTAACTCAAAATGTAATAGACGCTAATTGTTATCTCGTAAAGCGGGAGTCATTCAACTGTATTCTGTTAGGAAGTTAATATGGTGTCGCCGGAACTTAATTTTATATCTGAAATCTACGTGAAATTATGATCAATGTGATATCAAATTTGTCATTTGAATCGATAAGGAACATGGTCAAAATAAACCCTCAAATAGCTAAATCGAAATCACTTCAACTCAAAATGTAATAGACGCCAATTGTTATCTCGTAAAGCGGGGGTCATTCAAGTACATTTTGTTCAAAAACTAATATAGTGTCGCCGGAACTTGATTTTATATCTGAAATCTATGTGAAATTATGATCAATGTGATATCAAATTTGGCATTCGAATCGATAGGGAACATAATCAAAATAAACCTTCAAATAGCGTAAATCGAAATCACTTCAACTCAAAATGTAATAGACGCTAATTGTTATCTCGTACAGTGGGAGTCATTCAACTGTATTCTGTTAGGAAGTTAATAAGGTGTTGTTGGAACTTGATTTTATATCTGAAATCTATGTGAAATTATGATCAATGTGATATCAACATTTGGTATTCGAATCGATAGGGAACATGGTCAAAATAAACCTTGAAGCAGCGTAACTCGAAATCACTTCAACTCAAAATGTAATAGACGCTAATTGTTATCTCGTAAAGCGGGGGTCATTCAACTGTATTCTGCTAGAAAATTAATATGATGTCGTCGGAACTTGATTTTATATCTGAAATCTATGTGAAATTATGATCAATGTGATATCAAATTTGTCATTCAAATCGCTAGGGAACATGGTCAAATTAAACCTTGAATTAGCGTAACTCAAAATCACTTTAACTCAAAATGTAATAGACGCTAATTGTTATCTCGTAAAGCGGGGGTCATTCAACTGTATGCTGTTAGGAAGTTAATATGGTGTTGCCGGAACTTGATTTTATATCTAAAATCTAAGTGAAATTATGATCAATGTGATATCAAATTTGTCATTCGAATCGATAGGGAACATGGTCAAAATAAACCTTGAAATACGTAAATCGAAATCACTTCAACTCAAAATGTTATAGACGCTAATTGTTATGTCGTAAAGCGGGGGTCATTCAAGTACATTTTGTTCAAAAACTAATATAGTGTCGCCAAAACTTGATATTATATCTGAAATCTACGTGAAATTATGATCAATGTGATATCAAATTTGTCATTCCAATCGATAGGGAACATGGTCAAAATAAACCTTCAAATAGCGTAAATCGAAATCACTTCAACTCAAAATGTAATAGACGCTAATTGTTATCTCGTAAAGTGGGGGTCATTCAACTGTATTTTGTTAGGAAGTTAATATGGTGTCGCCGGAACTTGATTTTATATCTGAAATCTAAGTGAAATTATGATCAATGTGATATTAAATTTGTCATTTGAATCAATAGGGAACATAATCAAATTAAACCTTCAAATAGCGTAAATCGAAATCACTTCAACTCAAAATGTAATTGACGCTAATTGTTATCTCCTAAGCGGGGGTCATTCAAGTACATTTTGTTCAAAAACTAATATAGTGTCGCCGGAACTTGATTTTATATCTGAAATCTATGTGAAATTATGATCAATGTGATATCAAATTTGGCAATCGAATCGATAGGGAACATGGTCAAAATAAACCTTCAAATAGCGTAAATCAAAATCACTTTAACTCAAAATGTAATAGACGCTAATTGTTATCTCGTAAAGCGGGAGTCATTCAACTGTATTCTGTTAGGAAGTTAATAAGATGTTGTCGGAACTTGATTTTATATCTGAAATCTAAGTGAAATTATGATCAATGTGATATCAAATTTGTCATTCGAATCGATAGGGAACATGGTCAAATTAAACCTTGAATTAGCGTAACTCAAAATCACTTCAACTCAAAATGTAATAGACCCTAATTGTTATCTCGTAAAGCGGGAGTCATTCAATTGTATTCTATTAGAAAGTTAATATGGTGTCGCCAGAACTTGATTTTATATCTGAAATCTATGTGAAATTATGATCAATGTGATATCAAATTTGGTATTCGAATCGATAGGGAACATGGTCAAAATAAACCTTGAATCAGCGTAACTCGAAATCACTTCAATTCAAAATGTAATAGACGCTAATTGTTATCTCGTAAAGCGGGAATCATTCAACTGTATTCTGCTAGAAAATTAATATGATGTCGTCGGAACTTGATTTTATATCTGAAATCTAAGTGAAATTATGATCAATGTGATATCAAATTTGGCATTCAAATCGCTAGGGAACATGGTCAAATTAAACCTTGAATTAGCGTAACTCAAAATCACTTTAACTCAAAATGTAATAGACGCCAATTGTTATCTCGTAAAGCGGGGGTCATTCAACTGTATGCTGTTAGGAAGTTAATATGGTGTTGCCGGAACTTGATTTTATATCTAAAATCTAAGTGAAATTATGATCAATGTGATATCAAATTTGTCATTCGAATCGATAGGGAACATGGTCAAAATAAACCTTAAAATACGTAAATCGAAATCACTTCAACTCAAAATGTTATAGACGCTAATTGTTATGTCGTAAAGCGGGGGTCATTCAAGTACATTTTGTTCAAAAACTAATATAGTGTCGCCGGAACTTGATTTTATATCTGAAATCTACTTGAAATTATGATCAATGTGATATCAAATTTGTCATTCGAATCGATAGGGAACATGGTCAAAATAAACCTTTGAATAGCGTAAATCGAAATCACTTCAACTCAAAATGTAATAGACGCTAATTGTTATCTCGTAAAGTGGGGGTCATTCAACTGTATTTTGTTAAAAAGTTAATATGGTGTCGCCGGAACTTGATTTTATATCTGAAATCTAAGTGAAATTATAATCAATGTGATATTAAATTTGTCATTTGAATCAATAGGGAACATAATCAAATTAAACCTTCAAATAGCGTAAATCGAAATCACTTCAACTCAAAATGTAATAGACGCTAATTGTTATCTCGTAAAGCGGGGGTCATTCAAGTACATTTTGTTCAAAAACGAATATAGTGTCGCCGGAACTTGATTTTATATCTGAAATCTATGTGAAATTATGATCAATGTGATATCAAATTTGGCATTCGAATCGATAGGGAACATGGTCAAAATAAACCTTCAAATAGCGTAACTCAAAATCACTTTAACTCAAAATGTAATAGACGCTAATTGTTATCTCGTAAAGCGGGAGTCATTCAACTGTATTCTGTTAGGAAGTTAATAAGGTGTTGTCGGAACTTGATTTTATATCTGAAATCTAAGTGAAATTATGATCAATATGATATCAAATTTGTCATTCGAATCGACAGGGAACATGGTCAAATTAAACCTTGAATTAGCGTAACTCAAAATCACTTCAACTCAAAATGTAATAAACCCTAATTGTTATCTCGTAAAGCGGGAGTCATTCAATTGTATTCTATTAGAAAGTTAATATGGTGTCGCCAGAACTTGATTTTATATCTGAAATCTATGTGAAATTATGATCAATGTGATATCAAATTTGGCATTAGAATCGATAAGGAACATGGTCAAATTAAATCTTGAATTAGCGTAACTCAAAATCACTTTAACTCAAAATGTAATAGACGCTAATTGTTATCTCGTACAGTGGGAGTCATTCAACTGTATTCTGTTAGGAAGTTAATAAGGTGTTGTCGGAACTTGATTTTATATCTGAAATCTAAGTGAAATTATGATCAATGTGATATCAAATTTGGTATTCGAATCGATAAGGAACATAATCAAAATAAACCTTCAAATAGCGTAACTCGAAATCACTTCAATTCAAAATGTGATAGACGCTAATTGTTATCTCGTAAAGCGGGGGTCATTCAACTGTATTCTGTTAGGAAATTAATATGGTGTCGCCAGAACTTGATTTTATATCTGAAATCTAAGTGAAATTATGATCAATATGGTATCAAATTTGGCATTCGAATCGATAAGGAACATAATCAAATTAAACCTTGAAATAGCGTAAATCGAAATCACTTCAACTTAAAATTTTGTCGACGCTAATTGTTATCTCGTAAAGCGGGGGTCATTCAACTGTATTCTGTTAGGAAGTTAATATGGTGTCGTTGAAACTTGATTTTATATCTGAAATCTAAGTGAAATTATGATCAATGTGATATCAAATTTGGTATTCGAATCAATAGGGAACATAATCAAAATAAACCTTCAAATAGTGTAAATCGAAATGACTTCAACTCAAAATGTAATAGACGCTAATTGTTATCTCGTAAAGAGGGAGTCATTCAACTGTATTCTGCTAGGAAATTAATATGATGTCGTCGGAACTTGATTTTATATCTGAAATCTACGTGAAATTATGATCAATGTGATATCAAATTTGTCATTCAAATCGCTAGGGAACATGGTCAAATTAAACCTTGAATTAGCGTAACTCAAAATCACTTTAACTCAAAATGTAATAGACGCTAATTGTTATCTCGTAAAGCGGGGGTCATTCAACTGTATGCTGTTAGGAAGTTAATATGGTGTCACCGGAACTTGATTTTATATCTAAAATCTACGTGAAATTATGATCAATGTGATATCAAATTTGTCATTCGAATCGATAGGGAACATGGTCAAAATAAACCTTGAAATACGTAAATCGAAATCACTTCAACTCAAAATGTTATAGACGCTAATTGTTATGTCGTAAATCGGGGGTCATTCAAGTACATTTTGTTCAAAAACTAATATAGTGTCGCCGGAACTTGATTTTATATCTGAAATCTACGTGAAATTATGATCAATGTGATATCAAATTTGTCATTCGAATCGATAGGGAACATAATCAAATTAAACCTTCAAATAGCGTAAATCGAAATCACTTCAACTCAAAATGTAATAGACGCTAATTGTTATCTCGTAAAGTGGGGGTCATTCAACTGTATTTTGTTAAAAAGTTAATATGGTGTCGCCGGAACTTGATTTTATATCTGAAATCTAAGTGAAATTATAATCAATGTGATATTAAATTTGTCATTCGAATCAATAGGGAACATAATCAAATTAAACCTTCAAATAGCGTAAATCGAAATCACTTCAACTCAAAATGTAATAGACGCTAATTGTTATCTCGTAAAGCGGGGGTCATTCAAGTACATTTTGTTCAAAAACGAATATAGTGTCGCCAGAACTTGATTTTATATCTGAAATCTATGTGTAATTATGATCAATGTGATATCAAATTTGGCATTCGAATCGATAGGGAACATGGTCAAAATAAACCTTCAAATAGCGTAACTCAAAATCACTTTAACTCAAAATGTAATAGACGCTAATTGTTATCTCGTAAAGCGGGAGTCATTCAACTGTATTCTGTTAGGAAGTTAATAAGGTGTTGTCGGAACTTGATTTTATATCTGAAATCTATGTGAAATTATAATCAATGTGATATCAAATTTGTCATTCGAATCGACAGGGAACATGGTCAAATTAAACCTTGAATTAGCGTAACTCAAAATCACTTCAACTCAAAATGTTATAGACGCTAATTGTTATCTCGTAAAGCGGGAGTCATTCAATTGTATTCTGTTAGAAAGTTAATATGGTGTCGCCAGAACTTGATTTTATATCTGAAATCTAAGTGAAATTATGATCAATGTGATATCAAATTTGGCATTAGAATCGATAAGGAACATGGTCAAATTAAATCTTGAATTAGCGTAACTCAAAATCACTTTAACTCAAAATGTAATAGACGCTAATTGTTATCTCGTAAAGCGGGAGTCATTCAACTGTATTCTGTTAGGAAGTTAATATGGTGTCGCCGGAACTTAATTTTATATCTGAAATCTACGTGAAATTATGATCAATGTGATATCAAATTTGGCATTCGAATCGATAAGGAACATGGTCAAAATAAACCTTCAAATAGCTAAATCGAAATCACTTCAACTCAAAATGTAATAGACGCCAATTGTTATGTCGTAAAGCGGGGGTTATTCAAGTACATTTTGTTCAAAAACTAATATAGTGTCGCCGGAACTTGATTTTATATCTGAAATCTATGTGAAATTATGATCAATGTGATATCAAATTTGGCATTCGAATCGATAGGGAACATAATCAAAATAAACCTTCAAATAGCGTAAATCGAAATCACTTCAACTCAAAATGTAATAGACGCTAATTGTTATCTCGTACAGTGGGAGTCATTCAACTGTATTCTGTTAGGAAGTTAATAAGGTGTTGTCGGAACTTGATTTTATATCTGAAATCTATGTGAAATTATGATCAATGTGATATCAAATTTGGTATTCGAATCGATAGGGAACATGGTCAAAATAAACCTTGAATCAGCGTAACTCGAAATCACTTCAATTCAAAATGTAATAGACGCTAATTGTTATCTCGTAAAGCGGGAATCATTCAACTGTATTCTGTTAGGAAATTAATATGATGTCGTCGGAACTTGATTTTATATCTGAAATCTAAGTGAAATTATGATCAATGTGATATCAAATTTGTCATTCAAATCGCTAGGGAACATGGTCAAATTAAACCTTGAATTAGCGTAACTCAAAATCACTTTAACTCAAAATGTAATAGACGCTAATTGTTATCTCGTAAAGCGGGGGTCATTCAACTGTATGCTGTTAGGAAGTTAATATGGTGTTGCCGGAACTTGATTTTATATCTAAAATCTAAGTGAAATTATGATCAATGTGATATCAAATTTGTCATTCGAATCGATAGGGAACATGGTCAAAATAAACCTTAAAATACGTAAATCGAAATCACTTCAACTCAAAATGTTATAGACGCTAATTGTTATGTCGTAAAGCGGGGGTCATTCAAGTACATTTTGTTCAAAAACTAATATAGTGTCGCCGGAACTTGATTTTATATCTGAAATTTATGTGAAATTATGATCAATGTGATATCAAATTTGGCATTCGAATCGATAGGGAACATGGTCAAAATAAACCTTTGAATAGCGTAAATCGAAATCACTTCAACTCAAAATGTAATAGACGCTAATTGTTATCTCGTAAAGTGGGGGTCATTCAACTGTATTTTGTTAAAAAGTTAATATGGTGTCGCCGGAACTTGATTTTATATCTGAAATCTAAGTGAAATTATAATCAATGTGATATTAAATTTGTCATTTGAATCAATAGGGAACATAATCAAATTAAACCTTCAAATAGCGTAAATCGAAATCACTTCAACTCAAAATGTAATAGACGCTAATTGTTATCTCGTAAAGCGGGGGTCATTCAAGTACATTTTGTTCAAAAACGAATATAGTGTCGCCAGAACTTGATTTTATATCTGAACTCTATGTGAAATTATGATCAATGTGATATCAAATTTGGCAATCGAATCGATACGGAACATGGTCAAAATAAACCTTCAAATAGCGTAACTCAAAATCACTTTAACTCAAAATGTAATAGACGCTAATTGTTATCTCGTAAAGCGGGAGTCATTCAACTGTATTCTGTTAGGAAGTTAATAAGGTGTTGTCGGAACTTGATTTTATATCTGAAATCTAAGTGAAATTATGATCAATGTGATATCAAATTTGTCATTCGAATCGACAGGGAACATGGTCAAATTAAACCTTGAATTAGCGTAACTCAAAATCACTTCAACTCAAAATGTAATAGACCCTAATTGTTATCTCGTAAAGCGGGAGTCATTCAATTGTATTCTATTAGAAAGTTAATATGGTGTCGCCGGAACTTAATTTTATATCTGAAATCTAAGTGAAATTATGATCAATGTGATATCAAATTTGGCATTAGAATCGATAAGGAACATGGTCAAATTAAATCTTGAATTAGCGTAACTCAAAATCACTTTAACTCAAAATGTAATAGACGCTAATTGTTATCTCGTAAAGCGGGAGTCATTCAACTGTATTCTGTTAGGAAGTTAATATGGTGTCGCCGGAACTTAATTTTATATCTGAAATCTACGTGAAATTATGATCAATGTGATATCAAATTTGTCATTCGAATCGATAAGGAACATGGTCAAAATAAACCTTCAAATAGCTAAATCGAAATCACTTCAACTCAAAATGTAATAGACGCCAATTGTTATGTCGTAAAGCGGGGGTCATTCAAGTACATTTTGTTCAAAAACTAATATAATGTCGCCGGAACTTGATTTTATATCTGAAATCTATGTGAAATTATGATCAATGTGATATCAAATTTGGCATTCGAATCGATAGGGAACATAATCAAAATAAACCTTCAAATAGCGTAAATCGAAATCACTTTAACTCAAAATGTAATAGACGCTAATTGTTATCTCGTACAGTGGGAGTCATTCAACTGTATTCTGTTAGGAAGTTAATAAGGTGTTGTCGGAACTTGATTTTATATCTGAAATCTAAGTGAAATTATGATCAATGTGATATCAAATTTGTCATTCGAATCGACAGGGAACATGGTCAAATTAAACCTTGAATTAGCGTAACTCAAAATCACTTCAACTCAAAATGTAATAGACCCTAATTGTTATCTCGTAAAGCGGGAGTCATTCAATTGTATTCTGTTAGAAAGTTAATATGGTGTCGCCAGAACTTGATTTTATATCTGAAATCTAAGTGAAATTATGATCAATGTGATATCAAATTTGGCATTAGAATCGATAAGGAACATGGTCAAATTAAATCTTGAATTAGCGTAACTCAAAATCACTTTAACTGAAAATGTAATAGACGCTAATTGTTATCTCGTAAAGCGGGAATCATTCAACTGTATTCTGTTAGGAAGTTAATATGGTGTCGCCGGAACTTAATTTTATATCTGAAATCTACGTGAAATTATGATCAATGTGATATCAAATTTGTCATTCGAATCGATAAGGAACATGGTCAAAATAAACCCTCAAATAGCTAAATCGAAATCACTTCAACTCAAAATGTAATAGACGCCAATTGTTATGTCGTAAAGCGGGGGTCATTCAAGTACATTTTGTTCAAAAACTAATATAGTGTCGCCGGAACTTGATTTTATATCTGAAATCTATGTGAAATTATGATCAATGTGATATCAAATTTGGCATTCGAATCGATAGGGAACATAATCAAAATAAACCTTCAAATAGCGTAAATCGAAATCACTTCAACTCAAAATGTAATAGACGCTAATTGTTATCTCGTACAGTGGGAGTCATTCAACTGTATTCTGTTAGGAAGTTAATAAGGTGTTGTCGGAACTTGATTTTATATCTGAAATCTATGTGAAATTATGATCAATGTGATATCAAATTTGGTATTCGAATCGATAGGGAACATGGTCAAAATATACCTTGAATCAGCGTAACTCGAAATCACTTCAATTCAAAATGTAATAGACGCTAATTGTTATCTCGTAAAGCGGGAATCATTCAACTGTATTCTGTTAGGAAATTAATATGATGTCGTCGGAACTTGATTTTATATCTGAAATCTAAGTGAAATTATGATCAATGTGATATCAAATTTGGCATTCGAATCGATAAGGAACATGGTCAAATTAAATCTTGAATTAGCGTAACTCAAAATCACTTTAACTCAAAATGTAATAGACGCTAATTGTTATCTCGTAAAGCGGGGGTCATTCAACTGTATGCTGTTAGGAAGTTAATATGGTGTTGCCGGAACTTGATTTTATATCTAAAATCTAAGTGAAATTATGATCAATGTGATATCAAATTTGTCATTCGAATCGATAGGGAACATGGTCAAAATAAACCTTAAAATACGTAAATCGAAATCACTTCAACTCAAAATGTTATAGACGCTAATTGTTATGTCGTAAAGCGGGGGTCATTCAAGTACATTTTGTTCAAAAACTAATATAGTGTCGCCGGAACTTGATATTATATCTGAAATCTACGTGAAATTATGATCAATGTGATATCAAATTTGTCATTCCAATCGATAGGGAACATGGTCAAAATAAACCTTTGAATAGCGTAAATCGAAATCACTTCAACTCAAAATGTAATAGACGCTAATTGTTATCTCGTAAAGTGGGGGTCATTCAACTGTATTTTGTTAAAAAGTTAATATGGTGTCGCCGGAACTTGATTTTATATCTGAAATCTAAGTGAAATTATAATCAATGTGATATTAAATTTGTCATTTGAATCAATAGGGAACATAATCAAATTAAACCTTCAAATAGCGTAAATCGAAATCACTTCAACTCAAAATGTAATAGACGCTAATTGTTATCTCGTAAAGCGGGGGTCATTCAAGTACATTTTGTTCAAAAACGAATATAGTGTCGCCAGAACTTGATTTTATATCTGAAATCTATGTGAAATTATGATCAATGTGATATCAAATTTGGCATTCGAATCGATAGGGAACATGGTCAAAATAAACCTTCAAATAGCGTAACTCAAAATCACTTTAACTCAAAATGTAATAGACGCTAATTGTTATCTCGTAAAGCGGGAGTCATTCAACTGTATTCTGTTAGGAAGTTAATAAGGTGTTGTCGGAACTTGATTTTATATCTGAAATCTAAGTGAAATTATGATCAATGTGATATCAAATTTGGCATTCGAATCGATAGGGAACATGGTCAAATTAAACCTTGAATTAGCGTAACTCAAAATCACTTCAACTCAAAATGTAATAGACCCTAATTGTTATCTCGTAAAGCGGGAGTCATTCAATTGTATTCTATTAGAAAGTTAATATGGTGTCGCCAGAACTTGATTTTATATCTGAAATCTAAGTGAAATTATGATCAATGTGATATCAAATTTGTCATTAGAATCGATAAGGAACATGGTCAAATTAAATCTTGAATTAGCGTAACTCAAAATCACTTTAACTCAAAATGTAATAGACGCTAATTGTTATCTCGTAAAGCGGGAGTCATTCAACTGTATTCTGTTAGGAAGTTAATATGGTGTCGCCGGAACTTAATTTTATATCTGAAATCTACGTGAAATTATGATCAATGTGATATCAAATTTGTCATTCGAATCGATAAGGAACATGGTCAAAATAAACCTTCAAATAGCTAAATCGAAATCACTTCAACTCAAAATGTAATAGACGCCAATTGTTATGTCGTAAAGCGGGGGTCATTCAAGTACATTTTGTTCAAAAACGAATATAGTGTCGCCGGAACTTGATTTTATATCTGAAATCTATGTGAAATTATGATCAATGTGATATCAAATTTGGCATTCGAATCGATAGGGAACATAATCAAAATAAACCTTCAAATAGCGTAAATCGAAATCACTTCAACTCAAAATGTAATAGACGCTAATTGTTATCTCGTACAGTGGGAGTCATTCAACTGTATTCTGTTAGGAAGTTAATAAGGTGTTGTCGGAACTTGATTTTATATCTGAAATCTATGTGAAATTATGATCAATGTGATATCAAATTTGGTATTCGAATCGATAGGGAACATGGTCAAAATAAACCTTGAATCAGCGTAACTCGAAATCACTTCAATTCAAAATGTTATAGACGCTAATTGTTATCTCGTAAAGCGGGAATCATTCAACTGTATTCTGTTAGAAAGTTAATATGGTGTCGCCGGAACTTGATTTTATATCGGAAATCTAAGTGAAATTATGATCAATGTGATATCAAATTTGGCATTCGAATCGATAAGGAACATGGTCAAATTAAACCTTGAAATAGCGTAACTCAAAATCACTTCAACTTAAAATTTTGTCGACGCGAATTGTTATCTCGTAAAGCGGGGGTCATTCAACTGTATTCTGTTAGGAAGTTAATATGGTGTCGCCGGAACTTGATTTTATATCTGAAATCTAAGTGAAATTATAATCAATGTGATATCAAATTTGTCATTGAAATCAATAGGGAACATGGTCAAAATAAACCTTCAAATAGCTAAATCGAAATCACTTCAACTCAAAATGTAATAGACGCTAATTTTTATGTCGTAAATCGGGGGTCATTCAAGTACATTTTGTTCAAAAACTGATATAGTGTCGCCGAAACTTGATTTTATATCTGAAATCTATGTGAAATTATAATCAATGTGATATCAAATTTGGTATTCGAATCGATAGGGAACATGGTGAAAATAAACCTTCAAATAGCGTAAATCGAAATCACTTCAACTCAAAATGTATTAGACGCTAATTGTTATCTCGTAAAGCGGGGGTCATTCAACTGTATACTTTTAGAAAATTAATATGATGTTGCCAAAACTTGATTTTATATCTGAAATCTACGTGAAATTATAATCAATTTGATATCAAATTTGGTATTCGAATCGATAGGGAACATGGTCAAAATAAACCTTCAAATAGCGTAACTTGAAATGACTTCAACTCAAAATGTAATAGACGTTAATTGTTATCTCGTAAAGCGGGGGTCATTCAACTGTATTCTGTTAGGAAGTTAATATGGTGTCGTCGAAACTTAATTTTATATCTGAAATATACGTGAAATTATGATCAATGTGATATCAAATTTGTCATTGGAATCAATAGGGAATATAATCAAAATAAACCTTCAAATAGTGTAAATCGAAATCACTTCAACTCAAAATGTAATAGACGCTAATTGTTATCTCGTAAAGAGGGAGTCATTCAACTGTATTCTGTTAGGAAGTTAATATGATGCCGCCGAAACTTGATTTTATATCTGAAATCTATGTGAAATTATGATCAATGTGATATCAAATTTGGTATTCGAATCAATAGGGAACATGGTGAAAATAAATTTTCAATTAGCGTAAATCGGAATCACTTCAACTCAAAATGTAATAGACGCTAATTGTTATCTCGTAAATCGGGGGTCATTCAACTGTATTCTGTTAGGAAGTTAATATGATGTCGCCGGAACTTGATATTATATCTGAAATCTAAGTGAAATTCTAATCAATGTGATATCAAATTTGTCATTCGAATCGATAGGGAACATGGTCAAAATAAACCTTCAATTAGCGTAAATCGAAATGACTTCAACTCAAAATGTTATAGACGCTAATTGTTATCTCGTAAAGCGGGGGTCATTCAAGTGCATTTTATTGAAAAAGTTAATATGGTGTCGCCGGAACTTGATTTTATATCTGAAATCTAAGTGAAATTATGATCAATGTGATATCAAATTTGGTATTCGAATCAATAGGGAATATGGTCAAATTAAACCTTGAATTAGCGTAACTCAAAATCACTTCAATTCAAAATGTGATAGACGCTAATTGTTATCTCGTAAAGCGGGGGTCATTCAAGTGCACTTTGTTGAAAAGTTAATATGGTGTCGCCAAAACTTGATTTTATATCTGAAATCTACGTGAAATTATGATCATTGTGATATCAAATTTGGCATTCGAATCGATAAGGAACATAATCAAAATAAACCTTCAAATAGCGTAAATCGAAATCACTTCAACTCAAAATGTAATAGACGCTAATTGTTATCTTGTAAAGCGGGGATCATTCAACTGTATACTGTTGCAAAGTTAATATGGTGTCGCCGGAACTTGATTTTATATCTGAAATCTAAGTGAAATTATAATCAATGTGATGTCAAATTTGTCATTCGAATCGATAGGGAACATAATCAAAATAAACCTTCAAATAGCGTAACTTGAAATGACTTCAACTCAAAATGTAATAGACGCTAATTGTTATCTCGTAAAGCGGGGGTTATTCAACTGTATTCTGTTAGGAAGTTAATATGGTGTCGCCGGAACTTAATTTTATATCTGAAATCTACGTGAAATTATGATCAATGTGATATCAAATTTGTCATTAGAATCGATAGGGAACATAATCAAATTAAACCTTCAAATAGCGTAAATCGAAATCACTTTAACTCAAAATGTAATAGACGCTAATTGTTATTTCGTAAATCGGGGGTCATTCAAGTGCATTTTGTTGAAAAGTTAATATGGTGTCGCCGAAACTTAATTTTATATCTGAAATCTACGTGAAATTATGATCAATGTGATATCAAATTTGGCAATCGAATCGATACGGAACATGGCCAAAATAAACTTTCAAATAGCGTAACTCAAAATCACTTTAACTCAAAATGTAATAGACGCTAATTGTTATCTCGTAAAGCGGGAGTCATTCAACTGTATTCTGTTAGGAAGTTAATAAGGTGTTGTCGGAACTTGATTTTATATCTGAAATCTAAGTGAAATTATGATCAATGTGATATCAAATTTGTCATTCGAATCGACAGGGAACATGGTCAAATTAAACCTTGAATTAGCGTAACTCAAAATCACTTCAACTCAAAATGTAATAGACCCTAATTGTTATCTCGTAAAGCGGGAGTCATTCAATTGTATTCTGTTAGAAAGTTAATATGGTGTCGCCAGAACTTGATTTTATATCTGAAATCTAAGTGAAATTATGATCAATGTGATATCAAATTTGGCATTAGAATCGATAAGGAACATGGTCAAATTAAATCTTGAATTAGCGTAACTCAAAATCACTTTAACTCAAAATGTAATAGACGCTAATTGTTATCTCGTAAAGCGGGAGTCATTCAACTGTATTCTGTTAGGAAGTTAATATGGTGTCGCCGGAACTTAATTTTATATCTGAAATCTACGTGAAATTATGATCAATGTGATATCAAATTTGTCATTCGAATCGATAAGGAACATGGTCAAAATAAACCTTCAAATAGCTAAATCGAAATCACTTCAACTCAAAATGTAATAGACGCCAATTGTTATGTCGTAAAGCGGGGGTCATTCAAGTACATTTTGTTCAAAAACTAATATAGTGTCGCCGGAACTTGATTTTATATCTGAAATCTATGTGAAATTATGATCAATGTGATATCAAATTTGGCATTCGAATCGATAGGGAACATAATCAAAATAAACCTTCAAATAGCGTAAATCGAAATCACTTCAACTCAAAATGTAATAGACGCTAATTGTTATCTCGTACAGTGGGAGTCATTCAACTGTATTCTGTTAGGAAGTTAATAAGGTGTTGTCGGAACTTGATTTTATATCTGAAATCTATGTGAAATTATGATCAATGTGATATCAAATTTGGTATTCGAATCGATAGGGAACATGGTCAAAATAAACCTTGAATCAGCGTAACTCGAAATCACTTCAATTCAAAATGTAATAGACGCTAATTGTTATCTCGTAAAGCGGGAATCATTCAACTGTATTCTGTTAGGAAATTAATATGATGTCGTCGGAACTTGATTTTATATCTGAAATCTAAGTGAAATTATGATCAATGTGATATCAAATTTGTCATTCAAATCGCTAGGGAACATGGTCAAATTAAATCTTGAATTAGCGTAACTCAAAATCACTTTAACTCAAAATGTAATAGACGCTAATTGTTATCTCGTAAAGCGGGGGTCATTCAACTGTATGCTGTTAGGAAGTTAATATGGTGTTGCCGGAACTTGATTTTATATCTAAAATCAAAGTGAAATTATGATCAATGTGATATCAAATTTGTCATTCGAATCGATAGGGAACATGGTCAAAATAAACCTTAAAATACGTAAATCGAAATCACTTCAACTCAAAATGTTATAGACGCTAATTGTTATGTCGTAAAGCGGGGGTCATTCAAGTACATTTTGTTCAAAAACTAATATAGTGTCGCCGGAACTTGATTTTATATCTGAAATCTACGTGAAATTATGATCAATGTGATATCAAATTTGTCATTCGAATCGATAGGGAACATGGTCAAAATAAACCTTCAAATAGCGTAAATCGAAATCACTTCAACTCAAAATGTAATAGACGCTAATTGTTATCTCGTAAAGTGGGGGTCATTCAACTGTATTTTGTTAAAAAGTTAATATGGTGTCGCCGGAACTTGATTTTATATCTGAAATCTAAGTGAAATTATAATCAATGTGATATTAAATTTGTCATTTGAATCAATAGGGAACATAATCAAATTAAACCTTCAAATAGCGTAAATCGAAATCACTTCAACTCAAAATGTAATAGACGCTAATTGTTATCTCGTAAAGCGGGGGTCATTCAAGTACATTTTGTTCAAAAACTAATATAGTGTCGCCAGAACTTGATTTTATATCTGAAATCTATGTGAAATTATGATCAATGTGATATCAAATTTGGCAATCGAATCGATACGGAACATGGTCAAAATAAACCTTCAAATAGCGTAACTCAAAATCACTTTAACTCAAAATGTAATAGACGCTAATTGTTATCTCGTAAAGCGGGAGTCATTCAATTGTATTCTGTTAGGAAGTTAATAAGGTGTTGTCGGAACTTGATTTTATATCTGAAATCTAAGTGAAATTATGATCAATGTGATATCAAATTTGTCATTCGAATCGACAGGGAACATGGTCAAAATAAACCTTCAAATAGCGTAACTCAAAATCACTTCAACTCAAAATGTAATAGACGCTAATTGTTATCTCGTAAAGCGGGAGTCATTCAATTGTATTCTGTTAGAAAGTTAATATGGTGTCGCCAGAACTTGATTTTATATCTGAAATCTAAGTGAAATTATGATCAATGTGATATCAAATTTGGCATTAGAATCGATAAGGAACATGGTCAAATTAAATCTTGAATTAGCGTAACTCAAAATCACTTTAACTCAAAATGTAATAGACGCTAATTGTTATCTCGTAAAGCGGGAGTCATTCAACTGTATTCTGTTAGGAAGTTAATATGGTGTCGCCGGAACTTAATTTTATATCTGAAATCTACGTGAAATTATGATCAATGTGATATCAAATTTGTCATTCGAATCGATAAGGAACATGGTCAAAATAAACCTTCAAATAGCTAAATCGAAATCACTTCAACTCAAAATGTAATAGACGCCAATTGTTATGTCGTAAAGCGAGGGTCATTCAAGTACATTTTGTTCAAAAACTAATATAATGTCGCCGGAACTTGATTTTATATCTGAAATCTATGTGAAATTATGATCAATGTGATATCAAATTTGGCATTCGAATCGATAGGGAACATAATCAAAATAAACCTTCAAATAGCGTAAATCGAAATCACTTCAACTCAAAATGTAATAGACGCTAATTGTTATCTCGTACAGTGGGAGTCATTCAACTGTATTCTGTTAGGAAGTTAATAAGGTGTTGTCGGAACTTGATTTTATATCTGAAATCTATGTGAAATTATGATCAATGTGATATCAAATTTGGTATTCGAATCGATAGGGAACATGGTCAAAATAAACCTTGAATCAGCGTAACTCGAAATCACTTCAATTCAAAATGTAATAGACGCTAATTGTTATCTCGTAAAGCGGGAATCATTCAACTGTATTCTGTTAGGAAATTAATATGATGTCGTCGGAACTTGATTTTATATCGGAAATCTAAGTGAAATTATGATCAATGTGATATCAAATTTGTCATTCAAATCGCTAGGGAACATGGTCAAATTAAACCTTGAATTAGCGTAACTCAAAATCACTTTAACTCAAAATGTAATAGACGCTAATTGTTATCTCGTAAAGCGGGGGTCATTCAACTGTATGCTGTTAGGAAGTTAATATGGTGTCACCGGAACTTGATTTTATATCTAAAATCTAAGTGAAATTATGATCAATGTGATATCAAATTTGTCATTCGAATCGATAGGGAACATGGTCAAAATAAACCTTAAAATACGTAAATCGAAATCACTTCAACTCAAAATGTTATAGACGCTAATTGTTATGTCGTAAAGCGGGGGTCATTCAAGTACATTTTGTTCAAAAACTAATATAATGTCGCCGGAACTTGATTTTATATCTGAAATCTACTTGAAATTATGATCAATGTGATATCAAATTTGTCATTCGAATCGATAGGGAACATAATCAAATTAAACCTTTGAATAGCGTAAATCGAAATCACTTCAACTCAAAATGTAATAGACGCTAATTGTTATCTCGTAAAGTGGGGGTCATTCAACTGTATTTTGTTAAAAAGTTAATATGGTGTCGCCGGAACTTGATTTTATATCTGAAATCTAAGTGAAATTATAATCAATGTGATATTAAATTTGTCATTTGAATCAATAGGGAACATAATCAAATTAAACCTTCAAATAGCGTAAATCGAAATCACTTCAACTCAAAATGTAATAGACGCTAATTGTTATCTCGTAAAGCGGGGGTCATTCAAGTACATTTTGTTCAAAAACGAATATAGTGTCGCCAGAACTTGATTTTATATCTGAAATCTATGTGAAATTATGATCAATGTGATATCAAATTTGGCATTCGAATCGATAGGGAACATGGTCAAAATAAACCTTCAAATAGCGTAACTCAAAATCACTTTAACTCAAAATGTAATAGACGCTAATTGTTATCTCGTAAAGCGGGAGTCATTCAACTGTATTCTGTTAGGAAGTTAATAAGGTGTTGTCGGAACTTGATTTTATATCTGAAATCTAAGTGAAATTATGATCAATGTGATATCAAATTTGTCATTCGAATCGACAGGGAACATGGTCAAATTAAACCTTGAATTAGCGTAACTCAAAATCACTTCAACTCAAAATGTAATAGACGCTAATTGTTATCTCGTAAAGCGGGAGTCATTCAATTGTATTCTGTTAGAAAGTTAATATGGTGTCGCCAGAACTTGATTTTATATCTGAAATCTAAGTGAAATTATGATCAATGTGATATCAAATTTGGCATTAGAATCGATAAAGAACATGGTCAAATTAAATCTTGAATTAGCGTAACTCAAAATCACTTTAACTCAAAATGTAATAGACGCTAATTGTTATCTCGTAAAGCGGGAGTCATTCAACTGTATTCTGTTAGGAAGTTAATATGGTGTCGCCGGAACTTAATTTTATATCTGAAATCTACGTGAAATTATGATCAATGTGATATCAAATTTGTCATTTGAATCGATAAGGAACATGGTCAAAATAAACCCTCAAATAGCTAAATCGAAATCACTTCAACTCAAAATGTAATAGACGCCAATTGTTATGTCGTAAAGCGGGGGTCATTCAAGTACATTTTGTTCAAAAACTAATATAGTGTCGCCGGAACTTGATTTTATATCTGAAATCTATGTGAAATTATGATCAATGTGATATCAAATTTGGCATTCGAATCGATAGGGAACATAATCAAAATAAACCTTCAAATAGCGTAAATCGAAATCACTTCAACTCAAAATGTAATAGACGCTAATTGTTATCTCGTACAGTGGGAGTCATTCAACTGTATTCTGTTAGGAAGTTAATAAGGTGTTGTCGGAACTTGATTTTATATCTGAAATCTATGTGAAATTATGATCAATGTGATATCAACATTTGGTATTCGAATCGATAGGGAACATGGTCAAAATAAACCTTGAAGCAGCGTAACTCGAAATCACTTCAACTCAAAATGTAATAGACGCTAATTGTTATCTCGTAAAGCGGGAATCATTCAACTGTATTCTGCTAGGAAATTAATATGATGTCGTCGGAACTTGATTTTATATCTGAAATCTATGTGAAATTATGATCAATGTGATATCAAATTTGTCATTCAAATCGCTAGGGAACATGGTCAAATTAAACCTTGAATTAGCGTAACTCAAAATCACTTTAACTCAAAATGTAATAGACGCTAATTGTTATCTCGTAAAGTGGGGGTCATTCAACTGTATGCTGTTAGGAAGTTAATATGGTGTCACCGGAACTTGATTTTATATCTAAAATCTAAGTGAAATTATGATCAATGTGATATCAAATTTGTCATTCGAATCGATAGGGAACATGGTCAAAATAAACCTTGAAATACGTAAATCGAAATCACTTCAACTCAAAATGTTATAGACGCTAATTGTTATGTCGTAAAGCGGGGGTCATTCAAGTACATTTTGTTCAAAAACTAATATAATGTCGCCAAAACTTGATATTATATCTGAAATCTACGTGAAATTATGATCAATGTGATATCAAATTTGTCATTCCAATCGATAGGGAACATGGTCAAAATAAACCTTCAAATAGCGTAAATCGAAATCACTTCAACTCAAAATGTAATAGACGCTAATTGTTATCTCGTAAAGTGGGGGTCATTCAACTGTATTTTGTTAGGAAGTTAATATGGTGTCGCCGGAACTTGATTTTATATCTGAAATCTAAGTGAAATTATGATCAATGTGATATTAAATTTGTCATTTGAATCAATAGGGAACATAATCAAATTAAACCTTCAAATAGCGTAAATCGAAATCACTTCAACTCAAAATGTAATTGACGCTAATTGTTATTTCGTAAAGCGGGGGTCATTCAAGTACATTTTGTTCAAAAACTAATATAGTGTCGCCAGAACTTGATTTTATATCTGAAATCTATGTGAAATTATGATCAATGTGATATCAAATTTGGCAATCGAATCGATAGGGAACATGGTCAAAATAAACCTTCAAATAGCGTAAATCAAAATCACTTTAACTCAAAATGTAATAGACGCTAATTGTTATCTCGTAAAGCGGGAGTCATTCAACTGTATTCTGTTAGGAAGTTAATAAGATGTTGTCGGAACTTGATTTTATATCTGAAATCTAAGTGAAATTATGATCAATGTGATATCAAATTTGTCATTCGAATCGATAGGGAACATGGTCAAATTAAACCTTGAATTAGCGTAACTCAAAATCACTTCAACTCAAAATGTAATAGACCCTAATTGTTATCTCGTAAAGCGGGAGTCATTCAATTGTATTCTATTAGAAAGTTAATATGGTGTCGCCAGAACTTGATTTTATATCTGAAATCTATGTGAAATTATGATCAATGTGATATCAAATTTGGTATTCGAATCGATAGGGAACATGGTCAAAATAAACCTTGAATCAGCGTAACTCGAAATCACTTCAATTCAAAATGTAATAGACGCTAATTGTTATCTCGTAAAGCGGGAATCATTCAACTGTATTCTGCTAGAAAATTAATATGATGTCGTCGGAACTTGATTTTATATCTGAAATCTAAGTGAAATTATGATCAATGTGATATCAAATTTGTCATTCAAATCGCTAGGGAACATGGTCAAATTAAACCTTGAATTAGCGTAACTCAAAATCACTTTAACTCAAAATGTAATAGACGCCAATTGTTATCTCGTAAAGCGGGGGTCATTCAACTGTATGCTGTTAGGAAGTTAATATGGTGTTGCCGGAACTTGATTTTATATCTAAAATCTAAGTGAAATTATGATCAATGTGATATCAAATTTGTCATTCGAATCGATAGGGAACATGGTCAAAATAAACCTTAAAATACGTAAATCGAAATCACTTCAACTCAAAATGTTATAGACGCTAATTGTTATGTCGTAAAGCGGGGGTCATTCAAGTACATTTTGTTCAAAAACTAATATAGTGTCGCCGGAACTTGATTTTATATCTGAAATCTACTTGAAATTATGATCAATGTGATATCAAATTTGTCATTCGAATCGATAGGGAACATGGTCAAAATAAACCTTTGAATAGCGTAAATCGAAATCACTTCAACTCAAAATGTAATAGACGCTAATTGTTATCTCGTAAAGTGGGGGTCATTCAACTGTATTTTGTTAAAAAGTTAATATGGTGTCGCCGGAACTTGATTTTATATCTGAAATCTAAGTGAAATTATAATCAATGTGATATTAAATTTGTCATTTGAATCAATAGGGAACATAATCAAATTAAACCTTCAAATAGCGTAAATCGAAATCACTTCAACTCAAAATGTAATAGACGCTAATTGTTATCTCGTAAAGCGGGGGTCATTCAAGTACATTTTGTTCAAAAACGAATATAGTGGCGCCGGAACTTGATTTTAAATCTGAAATCTATGTGAAATTATGATCAATGTGATATCAAATTTGGCATTCGAATCGATAGGGAACATGGTCAAAATAAACCTTCAAATAGCGTAACTCAAAATCACTTTAACTCAAAATGTAATAGACGCTAATTGTTATCTCGTAAAGCGGGAGTCATTCAACTGTATTCTGTTAGGAAGTTAATAAGGTGTTGTCGGAACTTGATTTTATATCTGAAATCTAAGTGAAATTATGATCAATATGATATCAAATTTGTCATTCGAATCGACAGGGAACATGGTCAAATTAAACCTTGAATTAGCGTAACTCAAAATCACTTCAACTCAAAATGTAATAAACCCTAATTGTTATCTCGTAAAGCGGGAGTCATTCAATTGTATTCTATTAGAAAGTTAATATGGTGTCGCCGGAACTTGATTTTATATCTGAAATCTAAGTGAAATTATGATCAATGTGATATCAAATTTGGCATTAGAATCGATAAGGAACATGGTCAAATTAAATCTTGAATTAGCGTAACTCAAAATCACTTTAACTCAAAATGTAATAGACGCTAATTGTTATCTCGTACAGTGGGAGTCATTCAACTGTATTCTGTTAGGAAGTTAATAAGGTGTTGTCGGAACTTGATTTTATATCTGAAATCTAAGTGAAATTATGATCAATGTGATATCAAATTTGGTATTCGAATCGATAAGGAACATAATCAAAATAAACCTTCAAATAGCGTAACTCGAAATCACTTCAATTCAAAATGTGATAGACGCTAATTGTTATCTCGTAAAGCGGGGGTCATTCAACTGTATTCTGTTAGGAAATTAATATGGTGTCGCCGGAACTTGATTTTATATCTGAAATCTAAGTGAAATTATGATCAATATGGTATCAAATTTGGCATTCGAATCGATAAGGAACATAATCAAATTAAACCTTGAAATAGCGTAAATCGAAATCACTTCAACTTAAAATTTTGTCGACGCTAATTGTTATCTCGTAAAGCGGGGGTCATTCAACTGTATTCTGTTAGGAAGTTAATATGGTGTCGTTGAAACTTGATTTTATATCTGAAATCTAAGTGAAATTATGATCAATGTGATATCAAATTTGGTATTCGAATCAATAGGGAACATAATCAAAATAAACCTTCAAATAGTGTAAATCGAAATGACTTCAACTCAAAATGTAATAGACGCTAATTGTTATCTCGTAAAGAGGGAATCATTCAACTGTATTCTGCTAGGAAATTAATATGATGTCGTCGGAACTTGATTTTATATCTGAAATCTACGTGAAATTATGATCAATGTGATATCAAATTTGTCATTCAAATCGCTAGGGAACATGGTCAAATTAAACCTTGAATTAGCGTAACTCAAAATCACTTTAACTCAAAATGTAATAGACGCTAATTGTTATCTCGTAAAGCGGGGGTCATTCAACTGTATGCTGTTAGGAAGTTAATATGGTGTCACCAAAACTTGATTTTATATCTAAAATCTACGTGAAATTATGATCAATGTGATATCAAATTTGTCATTCGAATCGATAGGGAACATGGTCAAAATAAACCTTGAAATACGTAAATCGAAATCACTTCAACTCAAAATGTTATAGACGCTAATTGTTATGTCGTAAATCGGGGGTCATTCAAGTACATTTTGTTCAAAAACTAATATAGTGTCGCCGGAACTTGATTTTATATCTGAAATCTACGTGAAATTATGATCAATGTGATATCAAATTTGGCAATCGAATCGATACGGAACATGGTCAAAATAAACCTTCAAATAGCGTAACTCAAAATCACTTTAACTCAAAATGTAATAGACGCTAATTGTTATCTCGTAAAGCGGGAGTCATTCAATTGTATTCTGTTAGGAAGTTAATAAGGTGTTGTCGGAACTTGATTTTATATCTGAAATCTAAGTGAAATTATGATCAATGTGATATCAAATTTGTCATTCGAATCGACAGGGAACATGGTCAAATTAAACCTTGAATTAGCGTAACTCAAAATCACTTCAACTCAAAATGTAATAGACGCTAATTGTTATCTCGTAAAGCGGGGGTCATTCAAGTACATTTTGTTCAAAAACGAATATAATGTCGCCAGAACTTGATTTTATATCTGAAATCTATGTGTAATTATGATCAATGTGATATCAAATTTGGCAATCGAATCGATAGGGAACATGGTCAAAATAAACCTTCAAATAGCGTAACTCAAAATCACTTTAACTCAAAATGTAATAGACGCTAATTGTTATCTCGTAAAGCGGGAGTCATTCAACTGTATTCTGTTAGGAAGTTAATAAGGTGTTGTCGGAACTTGATTTTATATCTGAAATCTAAGTGAAATTATGATCAATGTGATATCAAATTTGTCATTCGAATCGACAGGGAACATGGTCAAATTAAACCTTGAATTAGCGTAACTCAAAATCACTTCAACTCAAAATGTTATAGACGCTAATTGTTATCTCGTAAAGCGGGAGTCATTCAATTGTATTCTGTTAGAAAGTTAATATGGTGTCGCCAGAACTTGATTTTATATCTGAAATCTAAGTGAAATTATGATCAATGTGATATCAAATTTGGCATTAGAATCGATAAGGAACATGGTCAAATTAAATCTTGAATTAGCGTAACTCAAAATCACTTTAACTCAAAATGTAATAGACGCTAATTGTTATCTCGTAAAGCGGGAGTCATTCAACTGTATTCTGTTAGGAAGTTAATATGGTGTCGCCGGAACTTAATTTTATATCTGAAATCTACGTGAAATTATGATCAATGTGATATCAAATTTGTCATTCGAATCGATAAGGAACATGGTCAAAATAAACCTTCAAATAGCTAAATCGAAATCACTTCAACTCAAAATGTAATAGACGCCAATTGTTATGTCGTAAAGCGGGGGTTATTCAAGTACATTTTGTTCAAAAACTAATATAGTGTCGCCGGAACTTGATTTTATATCTGAAATCTATGTGAAATTATGATCAATGTGATATCAAATTTGGCATTCGAATCGATAGGGAACATAATCAAAATAAACCTTCAAATAGCGTAAATCGAAATCACTTCAACTCAAAATGTAATAGACGCTAATTGTTATCTCGTACAGTGGGAGTCATTCAACTGTATTCTGTTAGGAAGTTAATAAGGTGTTGTCGGAACTTGATTTTATATCTGAAATCTATGTGAAATTATGATCAATGTGATATCAAATTTGGTATTCGAATCGATAGGGAACATGGTCAAAATAAACCTTGAATCAGCGTAACTCGAAATCACTTCAATTCAAAATGTAATAGACGCTAATTGTTATCTCGTAAAGCGGGAATCATTCAACTGTATTCTGTTAGGAAATTAATATGATGTCGTCGGAACTTGATTTTATATCTGAAATCTAAGTGAAATTATGATCAATGTGATATCAAATTTGTCATTCAAATCGCTAGGGAACATGGTCAAATTAAACCTTGAATTAGCGTAACTCAAAATCACTTTAACTCAAAATGTAATAGACGCTAATTGTTATCTCGTAAAGCGGGGGTCATTCAACTGTATGCTGTTAGGAAGTTAATATGGTGTTGCCGGAACTTGATTTTATATCTAAAATCTAAGTGAAATTATGATCAATGTGATATCAAATTTGTCATTCGAATCGATAGGGAACATGGTCAAAATAAACCTTAAAATACGTAAATCGAAATCACTTCAACTCAAAATGTTATAGACGCTAATTGTTATGTCGTAAAGCGGGGGTCATTCAAGTACATTTTGTTCAAAAACTAATATAGTGTCGCCGGAACTTGATTTTATATCTGAAATCTACGTGAAATTATGATCAATGTGATATCAAATTTGGCATTCGAATCGATAGGGAACATGGTCAAAATAAACCTTTGAATAGCGTAAATCGAAATCACTTCAACTCAAAATGTAATAGACGCTAATTGTTATCTCGTAAAGTGGGGGTCATTCAACTGTATTTTGTTAAAAAGTTAATATGGTGTCGCCGGAACTTGATTTTATATCTGAAATCTAAGTGAAATTATAATCAATGTGATATTAAATTTGTCATTTGAATCAATAGGGAACATAATCAAATTAAACCTTCAAATAGCGTAAATCGAAATCACTTCAACTCAAAATGTAATAGACGCTAATTGTTATCTCGTAAAGCGGGGGTCATTCAAGTACATTTTGTTCAAAAACGAATATAGTGTCGCCAGAACTTGATTTTATATCTGAAATCTATGTGAAATTATGATCAATGTGATATCAAATTTGGCAATCGAATCGATACGGAACATGGTCAAAATAAACCTTCAAATAGCGTAACTCAAAATCACTTTAACTCAAAATGTAATAGACGCTAATTGTTATCTCGTAAAGCGGGAGTCATTCAACTGTATTCTGTTAGGAAGTTAATAAGGTGTTGTCGGAACTTGATTTTATATCTGAAATCTAAGTGAAATTATGATCAATGTGATATCAAATTTGTCATTCGAATCGACAGGGAACATGGTCAAATTAAACCTTGAATTAGCGTAACTCAAAATCACTTCAACTCAAAATGTAATAGACCCTAATTGTTATCTCGTAAAGCGGGAGTCATTCAATTGTATTCTATTAGAAAGTTAATATGGTGTCGCCGGAACTTAATTTTATATCTGAAATCTAAGTGAAATTATGATCAATGTGATATCAAATTTGGCATTAGAATCGATAAGGAACATGGTCAAATTAAATCTTGAATTAGCGTAACTCAAAATCACTTTAACTCAAAATGTAATAGACGCTAATTGTTATCTCGTAAAGCGGGAGTCATTCAACTGTATTCTGTTAGGAAGTTAATATGGTGTCGCCGGAACTTAATTTTATATCTGAAATCTACGTGAAATTATGATCAATGTGATATCAAATTTGTCATTCGAATCGATAAGGAACATGGTCAAAATAAACCTTCAAATAGCTAAATCGAAATCACTTCAACTCAAAATGTAATAGACGCCAATTGTTATGTCGTAAAGCGGGGGTCATTCAAGTACATTTTGTTCAAAAACGAATATAGTGTCGCCGGAACTTGATTTTATATCTGAAATCTATGTGAAATTATGATCAATGTGATATCAAATTTGGCATTCGAAT
This sequence comes from Diplosoma virens, assembly GCA_963680785.1. NCBI lineage: Eukaryota > Metazoa > Chordata > Ascidiacea > Aplousobranchia > Didemnidae > Diplosoma > Diplosoma virens. Next base: position 20,772,601 of record OY796880.1, on the reverse strand, counting down.
CGATAGGGAACATAATCAAAATAAACCTTCAAATAGCGTAAATCGAAATCACTTTAACTCAAAATGTAATAGACGCTAATTGTTATCTCGTACAGTGGGAGTCATTCAACTGTATTCTGTTAGGAAGTTAATAAGGTGTTGTCGGAACTTGATTTTATATCTGAAATCTAAGTGAAATTATGATCAATGTGATATCAAATTTGTCATTCGAATCGACAGGGAACATGGTCAAATTAAACCTTGAATTAGCGTAACTCAAAATCACTTCAACTCAAAATGTAATAGACCCTAATTGTTATCTCGTAAAGCGGGGGTCATTCAATTGTATTCTGTTAGAAAGTTAATATGGTGTCGCCAGAACTTGATTTTATATCTGAAATCTAAGTGAAATTATGATCAATGTGATATCAAATTTGGCATTAGAATCGATAAGGAACATGGTCAAATTAAATCTTGAATTAGCGTAACTCAAAATCACTTTAACTCAAAATGTAATAGACGCTAATTGTTATCTCGTAAAGCGGGAATCATTCAACTGTATTCTGTTAGGAAGTTAATATGGTGTCGCCGGAACTTAATTTTATATCTGAAATCTACGTGAAATTATGATCAATGTGATATCAAATTTGTCATTCGAATCGATAAGGAACATGGTCAAAATAAACCCTCAAATAGCTAAATCGAAATGACTTCAACTCAAAATGTAATAGACGCCAATTGTTATGTCGTAAAGCGGGGGTCATTCAAGTACATTTTGTTCAAAAACTAATATAGTGTCGCCGGAACTTGATTTTATATCTGAAATCTATGTGAAATTATGATCAATGTGATATCAAATTTGGCATTCGAATCGATAGGGAACATAATCAAAATAAACCTTCAAATAGCGTAAATCGAAATCACTTCAACTCAAAATGTAATAGACGCTAATTGTTATCTCGTACAGTGGGAGTCATTCAACTGTATTCTGTTAGGAAGTTAATAAGGTGTTGTCGGAACTTGATTTTATATCTGAAATCTATGTGAAATTATGATCAATTTGATATCAAATTTGGTATTCGAATCGATAGGGAACATGGTCAAAATATACCTTGAATCAGCGTAACTCGAAATCACTTCAATTCAAAATGTAATAGACGCTAATTGTTATCTCGTAAAGCGGGAATCATTCAACTGTATTCTGTTAGGAAATTAATATGATGTCGTCGGAACTTGATTTTATATCTGAAATCTAAGTGAAATTATGATCAATGTGATATCAAATTTGGCATTCGAATCGATAAGGAACATGGTCAAATTAAATCTTGAATTAGCGTAACTCAAAATCACTTTAACTCAAAATGTAATAGACGCTAATTGTTATCTCGTAAAGCGGGGGTCATTCAACTGTATGCTGTTAGGAAGTTAATATGGTGTTGCCGGAACTTGATTTTATATCTAAAATCTAAGTGAAATTATGATCAATGTGATATCAAATTTGTCATTCGAATCGATAGGGAACATGGTCAAAATAAACCTTAAAATACGTAAATCGAAATGACTTCAACTCAAAATGTTATAGACGCTAATTGTTATGTCGTAAAGCGGGGGTCATTCAAGTACATTTTGTTCAAAAACTAATATAGTGTCGCCGGAACTTGATATTATATCTGAAATCTACGTGAAATTATGATCAATGTGATATCAAATTTGTCATTCCAATCGATAGGGAACATGGTCAAAATAAACCTTTGAATAGCGTAAATCGAAATCACTTCAACTCAAAATGTAATAGACGCTAATTGTTATCTCGTAAAGTGGGGGTCATTCAACTGTATTTTGTTAAAAAGTTAATATGGTGTCGCCGGAACTTGATTTTATATCTGAAATCTAAGTGAAATTATAATCAATGTGATATTAAATTTGTCATTTGAATCAATAGGGAACATAATCAAATTAAACCTTCAAATAGCGTAAATCGAAATCACTTCAACTCAAAATGTAATAGACGCTAATTGTTATCTCGTAAAGCGGGGGTCATTCAAGTACATTTTGTTCAAAAACTAATATAGTGTCGCCAGAACTTGATTTTATATCTGAAATCTATGTGAAATTATGATCAATGTGATATCAAATTTGGCATTCGAATCGATAGGGAACATGGTCAAAATAAACCTTCAAATAGCGTAACTCAAAATCACTTTAACTCAAAATGTAATAGACGCTAATTGTTATCTCGTAAAGCGGGAGTCATTCAACTGTATTCTGTTAGGAAGTTAATAAGGTGTTGTCGGAACTTGATTTTATATCTGAAATCTAAGTGAAATTATGATCAATGTGATATCAAATTTGGCATTCGAATCGATAGGGAACATGGTCAAATTAAACCTTGAATTAGCGTAACTCAAAATCACTTCAACTCAAAATGTAATAGACCCTAATTGTTATCTCGTAAAGCGGGAGTCATTCAATTGTATTCTATTAGAAAGTTAATATGGTGTCGCCAGAACTTGATTTTATATCTGAAATCTAAGTGAAATTATGATCAATGTGATATCAAATTTGGCATTAGAATCGATAAGGAACATGGTCAAATTAAATCTTGAATTAGCGTAACTCAAAATCACTTTAACTCAAAATGTAATAGACGCTAATTGTTATCTCGTAAAGCGGGAGTCATTCAACTGTATTCTGTTAGGAAGTTAATATGGTGTCGCCGGAACTTAATTTTATATCTGAAATCTACGTGAAATTATGATCAATGTGATATCAAATTTGTCATTCGAATCGATAAGGAACATGGTCAAAATAAACCTTCAAATAGCTAAATCGAAATCACTTCAACTCAAAATGTAATAGACGCCAATTGTTATGTCGTAAAGCGGGGGTCATTCAAGTACATTTTGTTCAAAAACTAATATAGTGTCGCCGGAACTTGATTTTATATCTGAAATCTATGTGAAATTATGATCAATGTGATATCAAATTTGGCATTCGAATCGATAGGGAACATAATCAAAATAAACCTTCAAATAGCGTAAATCGAAATCACTTCAACTCAAAATGTAATAGACGCTAATTGTTATCTCGTACAGTGGGAGTCATTCAACTGTATTCTGTTAGGAAGTTAATAAGGTGTTGTCGGAACTTGATTTTATATCTGAAATCTATGTGAAATTATGATCAATGTGATATCAAATTTGGTATTCGAATCGATAGGGAACATGGTCAAAATAAACCTTGAATCAGCGTAACTCGAAATCACTTCAATTCAAAATGTTATAGACGCTAATTGTTATCTCGTAAAGCGGGAATCATTCAACTGTATTCTGTTAGAAAGTTAATATGGTGTCGCCGGAACTTGATTTTATATCGGAAATCTAAGTGAAATTATGATCAATGTGATATCAAATTTGGCATTCGAATCGATAAGGAACATGGTCAAATTAAACCTTGAAATAGCGTAACTCAAAATCACTTCAACTTAAAATTTTGTCGACGCGAATTGTTATCTCGTAAAGCGGGGGTCATTCAACTGTATTCTGTTAGGAAGTTAATATGGTGTCGCCGGAACTTGATTTTATATCTGAAATCTACGTGAAATTATAATCAATGTGATATCAAATTTGTCATTGAAATCAATAGGGAACATGGTCAAAATAAACCTTCAAATAGCTAAATCGAAATCACTTCAACTCAAAATGTAATAGACGCTAATTTTTATGTCGTAAATCGGGGGTCATTCAAGTACATTTTGTTCAAAAACTGATATAGTGTCGCCGAAACTTGATTTTATATCTGAAATCTATGTGAAATTATAATCAATGTGATATCAAATTTGGTATTCGAATCGATAGGGAACATGGTGAAAATAAACCTTCAAATAGTGTAAATCGAAATCACTTCAACTCAAAATGTATTAGACGCTAATTGTTATCTCGTAAAGCGGGGATCATTCAACTGTATACTTTTAGAAAATTAATATGATGTTGCCAAAACTTGATTTTATATCTGAAATCTACGTGAAATTATAATCAATTTGATATCAAATTTGGTATTCGAATCGATAGGGAACATGGTCAAAATAAACCTTCAAATAGCGTAACTTGAAATGACTTCAACTCAAAATGTAATAGACGTTAATTGTTATCTCGTAAAGCGGGGGTCATTCAACTGTATTCTGTTAGGAAGTTAATATGGTGTCGTCGAAACTTAATTTTATATCTGAAATCTACGTGAAATTATGATCAATGTGATATCAAATTTGTCATTGGAATCAATAGGGAATATAATCAAAATAAACCTTCAAATAGTGTAAATCGAAATCACTTCAACTCAAAATGTAATAGACGCTAATTGTTATCTCGTAAAGAGGGAGTCATTCAACTGTATTCTGTTAGGAAGTTAATATGATGCCGCCGAAACTTGATTTTATATCTGAAATCTATGTGAAATTATGATCAATGTGATATCAAATTTGGTATTCGAATCAATAGGGAACATGGTGAAAATAAATTTTCAATTAGCGTAAATCGGAATCACTTCAACTCAAAATGTAATAGACGCTAATTGTTATCTCGTAAATCGGGGGTCATTCAACTGTATTCTGTTAGGAAGTTAATATGATGTCGCCGGAACTTGATATTATATCTGAAATCTAAGTGAAATTCTAATCAATGTGATATCAAATTTGTCATTCGAATCGATAGGGAACATGGTCAAAATAAACCTTCAATTAGCGTAAATCGAAATGACTTCAACTCAAAATGTTATAGACGCTAATTGTTATCTCGTAAAGCGGGGGTCATTCAAGTGCATTTTATTGAAAAAGTTAATATGGTGTCGCCGGAACTTGATTTTATATCTGAAATCTAAGTGAAATTATGATCAATGTGATATCAAATTTGGTATTCGAATCAATAGGGAATATGGTCAAATTAAACCTTGAATTAGCGTAACTCAAAATCACTTCAATTCAAAATGTGATAGACGCTAATTGTTATCTCGTAAAGCGGGGGTCATTCAAGTGCACTTTGTTGAAAAGTTAATATGGTGTCGCCAAAACTTGATTTTATATCTGAAATCTACGTGAAATTATGATCATTGTGATATCAAATTTGGCATTCGAATCGATAAGGAACATAATCAAAGTAAACCTTCAAATAGCGTAAATCGAAATCACTTCAACTCAAAATGTAATAGACGCTAATTGTTATCTTGTAAAGCGGGGATCATTCAACTGTATACTGTTGGAAAGTTAATATGGTGTCGCCGGAACTTGATTTTATATCTGAAATCTAAGTGAAATTATAATCAATGTGATGTCAAATTTGTCATTCGAATCGATAGGGAACATAATCAAAATAAACCTTCAAATAGCGTAACTTGAAATGACTTCAACTCAAAATGTAATAGACGCTAATTGTTATCTCGTAAAGCGGGGGTTATTCAACTGTATTCTGTTAGGAAGTTAATATGGTGTCGCCGGAACTTAATTTTATATCTGAAATCTACGTGAAATTATGATCAATGTGATATCAAATTTGTCATTAGAATCGATAGGGAACATAATCAAATTAAACCTTCAAATAGCGTAAATCGAAATCACTTTAACTCAAAATGTAATAGACGCTAATTGTTATTTCGTAAATCGGGGGTCATTCAAGTGCATTTTGTTGAAAAGTTAATATGGTGTCGCCGAAACTTAATTTTATATCTGAAATCTACGTGAAATTATGATCAATGTGATATCAAATTTGGCATTCGAATCGATAAGGAACATGGTCAAAATAAACCTTCAAATAGCGTAAATCGAAATCACTTCAACTCAAAATGTAATAGACGCTAATTGTTATCTCGTAAAGCGGGGGTCATTCAACTGTATTTTGTTAGTAAGTTAATATAGTGTCGCCGGGACTTGATTTTATATCTGAAATCTAAGTGAAATTATGATCAATGTGATATCAAATTTGGTATTCGAATCGATAAGGAACATGGTCAAATTAAACCTTGAATTAGCGTAACTCAAAATCACTTCAACTCAAAATGTGATAGACGCTAATTGTTATCTCGTAAAGCGGGGGTCATTCAACTGTATTCTGTTAGGAAGTTAATAAGGTGTCGCCGGAACTTGATTTTATATCTGAAATCTACGTGAAATTATAATCAATGTGATATCAAATTTGTCATTAGAATCGATAGGGAACATGGTCAAAATAAACCTTCAAATAGCGTAAATCGAAATCACTTCAATTCAAAATGTAATAGACGCTAATTGTTATGTCGTAAAGCGGGGATCATTCAAGTACATTTTGTTCAAAAACGAATATAGTGTCGCCAGAACTTGATTTTATATCTGAAATCTACGTGTAATTATGATCAATATGATATCAAATTTGGCAATCGAATCGATAGGGAACATGGTCAAAATAAACCTTCAAATAGCGTAAATCGAAATCACTTCAACTCAAAATGTAATAAACGCCAATTGTTATCTCGTAAAGCGGGGGTCATTCAAGTGCATTTTATTGAAAAAGTTAATATGGTGTCGCCGGAACTTGATTTTATATCTGAAATCTAAGTGAAATTATGATCAATGTGATATCAAATTTGGCATTCGAATCGACAGGGAACATGGTCAAATTAAACCTTGAATTAGCCTAACTCAAAATCACTTTAACTCAAAATGTAATAGACGCTAATTGTTATCTCGTGAAGCGGGAGTCATTCAATTGTATTCTGTTAGAAAGTTAATATGGTGTCGCCAGATCTTGATTTTATATCTGAAATCTACGTGAAATTATGATCAATGTGATATCAAATTTGGCATTAGAATCGATAAGGAACATGGTCAAATTAAATCTTGAATTAGCGTAACTCAAAATCACTTTAACTCAAAATGTAATAGACGCTAATTGTTATCTCGTAAAGCGGGAGTCATTCAACTGTATTCTGTTAGGAAGTTAATATGGTGTCGCCGGAACTTGATTTTATATCGAAAATCTAAGTGAAATTATAATCAATGTGATATCAAATTTGTCATTCGAATCGATAGGGAACATGGTCAAATTAAACCCTCAAATAGCTAAATCGAAATCACTTCAACTCAAAATGTAATAGACGCTAATTTTTATGTCGTAAAGCGGGGGTCATTCAAGTACATTTTGTTCAAAAACTAATACACTGTATAGTGTCGCCGGAACTTGATTTTATATCTGAAATCTATGTGAAATTATGATCAATGTGATATCAAATTTGGCATTCGAATCGATAAGGAACATGGTGAAAATAAACCTTTAAATAGCGTAAATCGAAATCACTTCAACTCAAAATGTAATAGACGCTAATTGTTATCTCGTACAGTGGGAGTCATTCAACTGTATTCTGTTAGGAAGTTAATAAGGTGTTGTCGGAACTTGATTTTATATCTGAAATCTAAGTGAAATTATGATCAATGTGATATCAAATTTGGTATTCGAATCGATAAGGAACATAATCAAAATAAACCTTCAAATAGCGTAACTCGAAATCACTTCAATTCAAAATGTGATAGACGCTAATTGTTATCTCGTAAAGCGGGGGTCATTCAACTGTATTCTGTTAGGAAATTAATATGGTGTCGCCGGAACTTGATTTTATATCTGAAATCTACGTGAAATTATGATCAATATGGTATCAAATTTGGCATTCGAATCGATAAGGAACATGGTCAAATTAAACCTTCAAATAGCGTAAATCGAAATCACTTCAACTTAAAATTTTGTCGACGCTAATTGTTATCTCGTAAAGCGGGGGTCATTCAACTGTATTCTGTTAGGAAGTTAATATGGTGTCGTTGAAACTTGATTTTATATCTGAAATCTACGTGAAATTATGATCAATGTGATATCAAAGTTGGTATTCGAATCAATAGGGAACATAATCAAAATAAACCTTCAAATAGTGTAAATCGAAATGACTTCAACTCAAAATGTAATAGACGCTAATTGTTATCTCGTAAAGAGGGAGTCATTCAACTGTATTCTGTTAGGAAGTTAATATGATGCCGCCGAAACTTGATTTTATATCTGAAATCTACGTGAAATTATAATCAATGTGATATCAAATTTGGTATTCGAATCAATAGGGAACATGGTGAAAATAAATTTTCAATCAGCGTAAATTGGAATCACTTTAACTCAAAATGTAATAGACGCTAATTGTTATCTCGTAAATCGGGGATCATTCAACTGTATTCTGTTAGGAAGTTAATATGATGTCGTCGGAACTTGATTTTATATCTGAAATCTACGTGAAATTCTAATCAATGTGATATCAAATTTGTCATTCGAATCGATAGGGAACATGGTCAAAATAAACCTTCAATTAGCGTAAATCGAAATGACTTCAACTCAAAATGTATTAGACGCTAATTGTTATCTCGTAAAGCGGGGGTCATTCAAGTGCATTTTATTGAAAAAGTTAATATGGTGTCGCCGGAACTTGATTTTATATCTGAAATCTATGTGAAATTATGATCAATGTGATATCAAATTTGGTATTCGAATCAATAGGGAATATGGTCAAATTAAACCTTGAATTAGCGTAACTCAAAATCACTTTAATTCAAAATGTGATAGACGCTAATTGTTATCTCGTAAAGGGGGGGTCATTCAAGTGCATTTTGTTGAAAAGTTAATATGGTGTCGCCGGAACTTGATTTTATATCTGAAATCTACGTGAAATTATGATCAATGTGATATCAAATTTGTCATTCGAATCGATAGGGAACATGGTCAAAATAAACCTTCAATTAGCCATGGACTCCTAAATAATAGAACCTGGACTGGAAACGAGAAATTACGAGTGTACAAAAGTAGGCCATTGCAGTAAAATTGTCTTTTTAGAAAAAAAATATTGATGCTTTTTTTAAAAGCATAAATTGGTTAAATTAAAGCTTTACTTGATTGATATTTGCAGCGGAAACGTTTGGGTCGGCCCACAGCCTAGTTGAACCAAAAATGTTCTTTTTTAGTCGACTTGAATTTAGTACGAATGAGATTCTATGATAAACATCATCTTAGTCTAGCGACTATTTCTCTGATTTGGTATAAGCATGATTTAAAAAGCTACAATCAAACTAAAAGGCTATATTGAAAAACAAACAGTAAAATAACATCAACTTCTAAAATAGAATAACAAAAATATGTAATAAACAATTAGATAAAAATATATATGAAAAAATAAAATGCATACATGAGTAAAGTAAAAACTATTATCGAACGCATAAACGTTGTGACAAGCTTGGTTTTGGGAGAAGCTTGTAGAAAGCTTGTAGGTAACTAAGATCAATCATAAAGTACGTTTGATATGTACACAAGTACTACAAAATGAAAGACCAAAACAGAAGAATGAAAAAACTACGTAACAATATTTTATAAGTAACTGGACTGCAATTTACAGTTCATTTGCAACGTTTTAAGGTGGTTTATGTAACAGTAGCTTTAACAAAAATATACTTCAGGATGTGATACAAAGTAACACAAACCTAAACTTAAAAAAAGCGAAACATTAATGAATTTCGGCAAATTTTAGAAGCTTGACGAGTTTAAATGGTTTATAAAAAACAGTAACATTACTAAATGTTTAAATCCGGACAACAACAAACGAATTATTATTTTTACGCATAGCTAGACGTTATCTAAAAAAAACTAGTAATAATATTTGCAAAAATCAATAATTTTAACTGGGAGTATTTACAGTTTAATTACTATTAAGTTTTCTAATTTTGGCACTAGTACCTCTACGCCCCTTTTCCGTTAATTGGCGAATTAAATTTTTGCACATGCAATTGTAGAAACGTATTGACACTCCTTCTACAATATTGTGCCCGTTGCTACACAATACTGGAAGCGACCGAAAAGCAACATCATCATTAAAATAAGATATGTTTACAATTTCTTTAAAAATTTCCTGCTGATTTTCGGCACTTAAAAATGACTTTTTCAAGTCACTATTGCAAAGTTCAGCAAAAACCTTCCAACAAAGACAACCAATTTCATATAACTCGGTTGTTGGTTTCCAAAGACCCCCACGATTTATGCCATCAAAAAATTTGTTTGCATACTCATGCATAGTTGTTGTTAAAGGAGGAACATATTCAACTATGGTTGCAACAGTAGCTGTTTTGCATTCAACGCATCTTGTTGATTTAACCAGTGATTTGCAACAGTATCCGGTAACATAAAATATAACAGCTGCATCATTTTCTGTCGGCAATATATTAAATAGTAGCTCAGCTTGCAAGGCTTCTGCTGTGGCCATTAATTTATTGTTACTAGTGCATTTTGTTTTGACTATGATATCAATCTCAGCGATAGATATTTGCGAATATTTCAACAACGAGATTGAGCGGATTTTCCTGTCACTTTCTTGAAGTTGTCTCATAGAAATATAATAATTTGCTCCACTGAGTTGACGAATTCGGCTGAATCTTCGTTCAATCATATCTGATTGACTTTTTCCCAACAGCACATAATTGAAGCCACAGTTTTCCAACAAGTATTTTGACATCTGCGTTATTGCTTCACATGTTTGATGCAAAGCACGGGAAGTGTGTTCAGTTAATCCAGGTTGCTGAATAGAAAAAAAAAAAAGATATTAAGAAAATACCCATATAAACATAACAATGAAAACATTGTAACAAAGAAAATCACAGAAAGATCATTAAGTAATACAAAGATTTTGCAAACAGCCAGTCGGATGTGAATACAATAAATTGCAAGCAGCTGATCTAATAATTTTGTTTCAATTAAAAACTTACGTTATGACACTACTCTTGAAAATTAACATATCAGATATAGGTATGAAATCTGTTTTATATTTTTAAACAAAAAAAGTTTGCAAAACATACTTACATTTGAATTTTTCCAAAAACTAACATAATGGCCAAAGTCCGTCAAAAATTTCAACTTCCAATCAGCAGTGGATCGAACTGGGTCACGAGAAATATCCCGTTTATGCTTTCCAATTTCTGATGTTGAAACATTTAAAATATTCCACAGCTTCAAAAACAAATCAATAGCAGAAGCAGTTTCATGAAATCCATATTCCTTTAATCCAATCACAGTTGACTCATGAAACACAGCCAGAGCAAGTTTAACATTAACTTTTTCTATACTATTGGGTTTTAAAACTGTTTCTGTTAGACGATGGGCAATCCTTAAAGGTTTTTGGCATTCAAGATTGTAAACTTTCTCTATATCTGCAAAACTGGCTGTAAGTGGAGTATCAAGTATGGGAGTCATACAAGGCATTTCAAACACTCTTCTGTTCACTAAGTTATTATATATATTCTTAATTATGTGAGTAGGGTCAAATATTAAAAAGATTTTTCCATCTGTATACTTGTTTGGAATGGATGCTTTCCATGCACCATTACAAAGAAAATCTTTGAAAAACTTTCTATTTGCAGAAGCATTGTCAATACAGATTTCCAATAACATTAAATCCAATTTCATGAACAAGTAGCATAACTTTATCAAAACAAGCTTTTTGTGTTTCAGCTTTTAAATTTTTAATTGGGTAAATTCCTACCATATCTTGATAGCCACTAGATAAAGACTTAATCATGAAACACAAAGCTGTGGCAGCTACAGCACAACTTTCAGTCAAGCCAAAAACCTGTCCTCCACTTGATTTGACACGTTTTGAAAGGTATATTTCATCAATCATCAAGAGAACATTTCTGTCAAAAAAGTTTAACTTTGAAAATCTTATATTAAGATAATCAGAATCATCAAGTCCAGTTCTTTGGTCTAGATTCATTGTTATTTTTCTCAACGTTTTCACTGAAGGTAATATAATAATTTGCTCTTGACATAGCCTTTCATATGCCTTAGAACTGGTTGCATGCATTATGTAAGACATGACCAACATTTCTACTGAATAGCGACGTTGTTTTTTAGTAATAAAAAGTAATTTCAATTGCTCCAATATAAAATTCAATGGTTTTTTTTTATAGTTATCCTGGCACAAATCAATGTATTTTTCTATTAGATTTAATAATTTTGCTTTAATTGTTTCCATTAATGTTGTGATGTTTTGGTCTAAATTTTTTGCAAAGGCTATTAAATTTTCTACTTCAGAAAATAGTGTTACTTTCTCAGAAGACAAAATGTGATGGTAACAAGAAGGAGGAATAAGTTTTTTTTCATGATAGATTTGCACATGCAGATCTTTATCAATGTTTATGGAAAACAAAATTGAGAATGGTTGTTCAATAAACAAATATATTAAAGAAATTCCTGCTTCTGATTTATATAAAACAAACTGTGGAGACAAAACTGTGCATGAAAGTTTTTCTAACAAATCATCAAAATTTTTTAAATTGTCAGACTGCAAAAAATTTTCACACTGTTTTTGCAGTATTGCTGATTCATTATCATGCCTAGTTTTTGAAAGAGCATTACCGCTTCTTAAAGGTATATCTTTATTTGTATAATACAAAGGAATATTTTTGAAAATTGAAGGAACAGCACCAGGTTTTAGTCTTCTATAACATAAGTGCTCACTATCTCTTTTTCTTTTGCGTCTTTGGTTTGAATCATGAGAAACTTTAATAAAATCATCTGCTTTAAAATGGAGTGAGCACAACTTTGAGTATTTTGAGGGTTTAAAATTTTTCCTAGCTATGTTTTTTAACCAATTACTGAAAAGTTCTTCATTTTTTAAAGGGAATGAATGATATGTAACATTTAACTTTTTTTCTTCTGAAGAGTATCCAGATTTGCAATCAATGGCAGCACATTTATAAACTATTTTTTAAATAAATATTTTTCTATGCAAAAAAGGTAATTAAAAGGTTAAAAAAATGCCTTTTCCTTAAATTTAAATAAGATAACCAAAAAATAATAACCTTTAAATACACTTTTAAAATAAGATAATCAAAAAATAAAGTAGAAAAACACTAAACTTTAAAATGCAATTATGTGCTTCAATAATAAATGTACTAATTGTATTAAATTCAATAATTTATTCAGTAGTAACATTCAATTGAAGTAGCAGATAGATAAGACATAAATGTTGTTGCATATAAATTAAAAAATAAAAAAATGTATTACTTCTTTTATTGTTTTTACTAATGTCACAAAAATAATAGTGAATAAATTATAATGCCATTGTTAAACTATGCAATGATCAAGCTTGATTCTGTGAAAAAATACACAACAAATAGAAAATAGCTGTTCATTCGTAAGTTGCCTACATTATTAACTGATAAAAAATTTTACCTGAATACCAGAAGTAGAATATAAATTTTGCTAGTATTTGTAAATTAATGTGTGCAATATTTGTGATTCTTACATATTTTCCTTAGTCATTAATCTTTTTCTAATAAACCTACACTGATTTTTTTCAAGCATTCTTTTCACATTTATCATAAATCTATTGTTCATTATATTTTGCAAGCCATACTTCTAAGTTTAATAACTTAACAGTGAATAGTTTCTAAAAAATCGAACTAATTTTTTAGCTTTTTACAACTGGCCTACCTTTGTACACGCGCTCTGCGATTTTCAATTCCGTTTCCAGTCCAGGTTCTATTATTTAGGAGTCCATGAATTAGCGTAAATCGAAATGACTTCAACTCAAAATGTAATAAACGCTAATTGTTATCTCGTAAAGCGGGGGTCATTCAAGTGCATTTTATTGAAAAAGTTAATATGGTGTCGCCGGAACTTGATTTTATATCTGAAATCTAAGTGAAATTATGATCAATGTGATATCAAATTTGGTATTCGAATCAATAGGGAATATGGTCAAATTAAACCTTGAATTAGCGTAACTCAAAATCACTTCAATTCAAAATGTGATAGACGCTAATTGTTATCTCGTAAAGGGGGGGTCATTCAAGTGCACTTTGTTGAAAAGTTAATATGGTGTCGCCGGAACTTCATTTTATATCTGAAATCTATGTGAAATTATGATCATTGTGATATCAAATTTGGCATTCGAATCGATAGGGAACATGGTCAAAATAAACCTTCAAATAGCGTAAATCGAAATCACTTCAACTCAAAATGTAATAGACGCTAATTGTTATCTTGTAAAGCGGGGGTCATTCAACTGTATACTGTTGGAAAGTTAATATGGTGTCGCCGGAACTTGATTTTATATCTGAAATCTACGTGAAATTATGATCAATGTGATATCAAATTTGGTATTCGAATCGATAGGGAACATGGTCAAAATAAGCCTTCAAATAGCGTAACTTGAAATGACTTCAACTCAAAATGTAATAGACGCTAATTGTTATCTCGTAAAGCGGGGGTTATTCAACTGTATTCTGTTAGGAAGTTAATATGATGCCGCCGAAACTTGATTTTATATCTGAAATCTACGTGAAATTATGATCAATGTGATATCAAATTTGTCATTCAAATCGATAGGAAACATATTTTAAATTAATCCTGAATAGTGGAAGATCGTTGCTCTGTTTTGTCGCATAGAAATGAATGAAGGGTTGCGTCATTGCGTAAGGTTTTTTTGCTTTTTTTCTTTTTTCTGTAAGATATGAGAGTTATTCTGCTAGAATCACAGTGGTCAAAAGAAGCATCTAAAGTAGTGATGTCAACCCTGTAGCGTACACTGCCGCGTGCGGCCGCGCACTGCAGCGTAGTAACCTTTTTTGGAAAATCTTGGCTGGTGCAAATTAAGAAAAGTTTACATTTAAATTTTTTGATTGTTTAATAAAAGTTTAATCGAATAAACGTCGCAAACCGAAATCGCTTTATAATGACAAAAAAAATTATGTGCAACTTTTTGAGGCAAGGTGCTTTGTAAGCACTATTAACGATATATCAGCAAAGCGGAGATGTGCTTGCAATGCGGATATAAATTGATTGACCCAAAAAGAACTAACGCACAGTAAGGCCTACACTGACATCACCACAAAAGACACAAATTAATAAAACACAATGTTGAGGCCAGTGGTGGATATTCAAAGATAGGGGCCCAAGGCAAGAATTTCCAAAACTTGATGTTCTTTTAAAAAAAATATGGCTTTGATCTTGTATTTCCCTTTTTTCTCCCAAAATCATGGTGATCTTTAAAAAAACAAAAAAACAAAAAAAGTCTTCACTTCGAATCGAACTCCTATTTCCAACTTTTCGTCCCAACTTCATAATGATTCCTAAAATAACATCTACAGCAAAATGAGCCTCTATAAGGCATTTTTGAGGGGGGCCCGAGGCAACTGCCTCATTCGCCTCACCCATTATCCACCACTGGTTGAGGCCAATTAAGTAGGCTACCGCAATTTACTTGCGGGTGGTTGGAAACTTAAAATTTTTCCGTCTTGCTTTTGCACTAGCGAACTGCTGGTTAACTTTTCTAAAATCTAAAGTATTTAGCTCGTTCATTTTCTATCGATAGCAGAGTCAAAGCGCGAAGTCTCTCTTGGGACATGGAGCTTCGAAGAAAGTTTTGGATTAGTTTGAGTTTAGAAAAAGATCTCTCTGTCGTAGCAACTGTTACAGGTACTGTCATATACAGTACATCATGTTTGCCGTACAAACGTCTGGATAAGTTGCGGCAAGTAATGCATTATCAATAATCAAAAAATAAGCCATTTCTTTAGCACATTTTAAATGGGCAATCTTTTCTCTAAACGACGTTTTGATGGAGAGCATTTGGTTAGGAAACAACGGAGAGATATTATCAGAAAATTTGTTAGAAAATTTTCTTGCTTCAACCTCAAGATCCAGATGAGAAGCATTTGATAGAAAACTTGGTTCCAAAACTTGAGATGACGTCACCACTGATTTCATTCATCGTCGTCTTTTGAAGGTTATCCACTCCAGGTCAGACACAAACAGAACTGGGGCCGAGGGTTTATCCTTTTACTACCTCAGACTGCTGCACTGCCTGAATCAAATGCTGGCAGTGGTGTTATTAATTATTAAGTCATTTGATAGTATTGTTTTTATCTGAAATTTAAAGAATTTATTAAAATTAAATACCTTGTTTATGCCATTCTGGCCCGTTAGCCAAAATTTAGAAAAAAATTGGACGGCAACACAAAAAGTTCGCCCAACCCTGAAATCGTCAAATTCACTCAATTTGCCACCTCTTTCTATCCCGGAGAAGTCTTTTGTTCAGCTAAATATTGCGTCATTTGCAGTTTCGCTTTTGATATTTAAGTAGCTATACCATATTTCCGAAGTGGTAAACTGGGACGTTGGTTAAAAAAAATTCGTCCCTAATAAGCAGTGTTTTAAAAAAAAGTCTTCACTTTACATCTGTCTCGGATTTTTTAATTTTCGTCTCTAAAAAAGATCTTTACTTTGAATCTGTCACGAATTTCTTGATTTTCGTCGTTAAAAAGGAGTGTTTCTAAATAAAAACATCTTCACTTTGATCTGTCTTGGCCTTTTCGATTTTCGTCCCTAAAAAGCAGTGTTTTCTAAGGAAGAGGAGAGCTTCACTTAAAATAGGAAATATCGAGAGATATTAATTAACTGGGCGGGACAAGGCCCTAAAAACTAGGACATATGGTTAGCGTACGTTTAAGCAGTTAGTTTAGAACGTGTGGGAATTCAAACACACAAAAAAAACTTTATCTACAAATTGTTGCATCTCGGAATTTATCGAATTTATACCAGGCTTCCCATTGAGAGAATGCAAAATCTGAGAAATCTATACCATTTACAAGTCTATTTGGCACAAATAAAAATCAATGTGGCACAAATGAAATTCAATTTGGCACAAATGAAAATCAATTTGGCAGAAATGAAAATCAATTTGGCAGAAATGAAATTCAAATTGACATTAATAAAACTACAGTATATCCTGTTTCTTACTTGCTATTTTCATATTTTGGCATAATTTTAAAAAATTTTCTTTTTTAAATTCTTATAATATACATGTATATAGTTTTATTATATAGACAGACAGACACACAAAATTTATTTTGCCCAAAACCATATAAAACAATAACAAAGAAATTCTTCTTCTCCTTTCGGCCTTTCCCTTTAGTCAGGGGTGGCCACAGCGTATCATCATTCTCCACATCTTTCTGTCTTCAACATCCGTCTCCTTCACACCAACTTCCCGCATATCTTCCTTTACTGCATCTAAAAATCTTCTCTTTGGTCTCCCTCTTCTCCTCTTTCCCGGTAACTCCATTTCCATCATTTTTCTTCCTACATACTCTTGGTCTCTCCTCATGACATGTCCGTACCACCTCAGCCTGCCCTCCCTCATCTTCATTCCTAACTGTTCAACCTTAACGGTACTCCTGATGTGCTCGTTTCTAATCTTGTCTTTTCTCGTCACTCCCATAGCAAACCTCAACATTTTCATCTCTGCGACTTCCATCTCTTCTACTTGTTTTTTTGTGACTGCCACTGTCTCAAGTCCATACACCATTGCTGGTCTTACCATTGAACTGTACACTTTTCTTTTTACTTTAGCTGGTAACCTCCTGTCGCAGATTACTCCCGATACTCTTCTCCATCCGTTCCATCCTGCCTGTACTCTCTTCTTTACCTCCCTCTCACAACCACCACTTTCTTGCACTGTTGATCCCAAATACTTAAATTCCTTTACTCTTGGCACTTTTGCATCCTCCATCTTTACTGTTTCGTCATCATTTCCTCCATTTATGCACAGATATTCGGTCTTTGACCTACTTACTTTCATCCCTCTTCTTTCCAATGCATACTTCCAGGATTCTAATCTTCGCTCCACTTCTTCCCTGGTCTCTTCGCCAATCACAATATCATCAGCAAACAGCATCGTCCATGGTGGTTCTCTCCTTACTTCATCCGTTACCCTGTCCATTATCACTGCAAAAAGGAATGGATTATCAATTGATTGAATTGTTATAGACAAAGTAAATGGACAGTTGTTAAAGTTAATTGATTGATTTGTCAATTGTTATAGACAAAACAATAACAAAGAAATATAATGCAAAAAAGAAAAGGGGCAAGGAAGCACCGAACAACCCTAAGGTTTACTAGTCAAGATGCTTCCCGAGTAAATTACAATTACCAATAACAATTGTGTTAGTGCGATTAATAGAGAAAAAAATAACAGCAAAATAAAAAGAAGAAATTTTTGACGAAACAAAAGTTTATAAAACAACAATGAAAAAAAAAAAATTAAAAAAATTTCAATCTCACTTGATTATGCATATTAGCATCAAGTTACGCCAAAGCATTTTTTATTTTATTTATATAAAAGTACAAAACTGGGGTTACATTGTAGGTATAGCAAAAGACTATTTATATTTAATATGATTTACAAAACAAAGTAATCTATTCAATTACATAACATATGCTAAAATGTTGGGAGATAATATAAATTTGAAAACTTAATATTGATCAATAAAACTTTATTTTTAATTGTTTTTTAAATGCATTCCAACGTAAGTTTTTCAATTCTGGTTTTAGTTTTGACCAAATCTTTGTACCTTTGTACGAAATTGAGTTTTGAGTACATGTTTTTGACATTCTTGGTAAAAAAAACGTAGAGTGAGATACTTGTCTTGTATTGTAAGAGTGAATTTCTGTAATTTTTTTAAAAAAACTGTTAAAAATTTTTGGTGTTTTTTTATTATAATAGAGATACATGAATTTTCCCAGTTCTACTTTATATAGATCTTCTAATTTTAGTAAGTTTAGTTTTTTATAAAGACTT
The DNA here is from genome assembly GCA_963680785.1 of Diplosoma virens. NCBI lineage: Eukaryota > Metazoa > Chordata > Ascidiacea > Aplousobranchia > Didemnidae > Diplosoma > Diplosoma virens. Next base: position 20,753,944 of record OY796880.1, on the reverse strand, counting down.
GACATGGGAGTGTACAAGTACTTGAGCTTAAAGCTCTAATTATACGATTAATTCTTACATTCACTTCAGACAAATATGTTTTAAATGTTGCACCCCAAACTATTATTCCATATTGTAATTTACTATTTATTGTAACAAATAATACTAACAAATAATATAAATATGTACGTATATAGCGACCCCATCGGTGACCCTACATTTAGACCTAATATTATGGAGACCTAAAATTATGTAGAATATATACATATATTATAGAAACTTAATTTTGGAGACTATATATATATATATTTCGGAGAACTAATTTGGAGACCTAATATTATTGATTTGTATATATTTATATGCTTTTATGCAAAAAAGTCATATTTATAACAATATTACAGTATGTATATATTCATATATAGATAATATAGGGTCTCTACATATATTAGGTCTCCATAATATACAGTATAAATATAGTCCCCATAATTAGGTTTCTATAATATATGTATATAGTCTTCATAATTTTAGGTCTCCGTAATATATATTAGGTCTCCATAATGTAATATAGTCGCAATAATCTATATATAGATATTATATAGATCTCCATAATTAGGTCTCCATAATATATTTTAAGTCTCCGTAATATTAGGTCTAAATATAGGGTCTCCGATGGTTTGCTATATACGTACATATTTATATTATTTGTTACTATATAATAAAACTATATACCTTTTAACAGCAAATGTTTCATCTAAAGCTCTTTTGTTAAGTAACTAGCCTTAAAAAAGGCTGTTTCGAAAACTCGAACGTTTTCGTCTAGCTCTCTTCAGGAGGTTTCGCTAGAATGAATTGCAGAACTGAACGTAGTATTTCAAAAGTTTTAAGACTGATCCTGATTGGCTAAAAATTAAGGTTAATAGCAGTTATCATAATAATTAAAATTAAAACTATGCTTTCAATCTTCTAATATTTGTGTCTAGATAAAAAAAAATTTTTTTTTTTTTTCTTAAATTGGCTAGCTTGATTATTGTTTGCACTTTACCAAGTCAATTTTCACCAGTAATTGTCCTGGCTGTTGAAAATTAGCGCAATGCGGTCGTAAACAGCGAAGTACCAATGTGATATTGGTCGAAATCGAATGAGTCTTTGTACTTTTGCACAGTAATGTGTCATTTGCCTCGATGGTAAGAGGTCAAATTACCCCTGTGTGTACATTTTCTCGATCAATTAAATATATTGCAGGCCAAAAGTAATTTTGGTTATATTCATTAAAGCAGTGGCAGAGTTAGGAGTGATTCCCTATACTCATCTTTTTTTAGTAAATTTCTTGCTTGTCATAAAACCAAAGATAATTAAAAGTATTTAATAAATAAAACCACGTTTCGTCAGCGTAAGAAATTTTTGGCAAAAAAAAAGGAACAAAATTATGCAAGTTTTGTGCTAAAATTTGGAACTAAAAAAAAATTTTTTTTACAATTATATTAACAATTTGTGTTTGTAAACAAATTCTTTCTGTCTACACAAATTAGGTTTTCGAAGAGTGATGAAAATTGATTCTAAGACTGATAAATGAAAATTGATTCTAAGACTGATAAATGAAAATCGGATCGTGCTTTAGAGAGAATAAAAAATTGATTGTCCTTATAGTGAGATGCACATTTTTGGTTATGTAACAGATGGTTTCCAATTGCTGAATCACAGTGCGGTATTGAGTTCGCTAGTTTTCCTGGGCGTTCTGGTTGTTTACGTTCTTGACTGGTTCTGTTCCGAATAGACTTCGGCACATGCTGGCGGATTCTGTCCTGCAAACGTTGAGACGTTCGACCCACGTACCGACTATCGCAGTGGCACACGTATTCATATACGACGTTACTTTGTTGAAAAGTGGGAAGAACATCTTTATGTATTGCAGGTAAAATTCGTCTGGTGGAAAAGATCACTCGTGGTTGAACCGCTCCAAAACAATTATTAATAGATAATTTTATTTTTCTTTTAAATTTCAGGGAATTTTCGCCAATCCAAGGCAATTTTAAATAGACAGGGCATTTTTTTGGACCTTCTTTAGTGCTTTGTTGGAAACGTAAAAGTTTTTTGGAAATTCTCGAATCAATAAGGAATTCTGGATAACCATTTTTTACAAGAATAGAGCGAATATTCTCTAGTTCATGTTTTAATGTAGATTTAGAGCAGATTTTTAAGGATCGATATGTTAAAGTATCAATAAGATTTGTTTTACGTTGTTTTGGTTCAAAGGAATTCCAATGAATATATTGACCTGTGAAAGTGGGCTTTCGATAGACTGACGTGATGAATTTATTATCAGATTTGGTAACAAGTACATCCAAAAAAGGTAAAGAATTATTGGTTTCAATTTCATTGGTAAATTTTAAGGACGGGCGAAGCGAGTTAAGACAATTTAAAAATTTTTGAAATTCAGTTTCTTTATGAAAAAGGGAAAAGGTGTCATCAACGTAACAACAGTATACGGTAGGTTTTGAAATTTTATTAAAAAGCTTTGATTCATAATAGCCAACAAATATATTTGCCAGAGCGGGACCAAGGGGACTACCCATAGCAACTCCATCAATTTGCCTGTACATGATGTTGTTAAAGCTAAATTCAACTGAAGTAGTTGCAGTTTTCATCAGTTCAATAAAAACATGTTTAGGAATTGTTGTCGATATACGTGTTATTTTCGCCCTTAAACTTTTAATTTGTCACCTATCTTTTTTCTTGGCAACACGGTGGCGTAATTCTTTTTTGTCTTAACTGAATTAAGCACATGGCGAGGTGCTAGCTGAGATATGCTTGTGTTCTTTATGTATCAATTTTAATCTATTAATTTGGAAGATAATAACCGATGTTCTATTTGCTAAATTAACTTTATATTTTAATATTATATTGTACTTGTTTCAGACTGTGAAGTATTAGTCTAAAACCGCCGGACCAGTTACGATAACATTATTAAATTACAATATTGATATAAACTGTGTCGGGTAACCTCTTCTGTGCGAGAGAAGTTTAGCTGGCTCCATACCCTCACGGTCGGTAGTCAAATAGGACCAGAGAGAGAGAGAGAAAGATCTAGCGAGTTTCTGTGTCTCTTATATCTTTCGATTGTCTGTCTGTGTGACAAATTGTGTTTCTCTCTCCGTTTTCAGGAATAACTGGAGTAGGGAGGTGACCGTCGTAAAGTGTTTTAGTACAAATTTCAATGGTTTCCGCTAAAGGTACGTTAGTAAATAAGCTACAAATATCAAATGAACACAGAATTGAATCATTAGAATTTACTTTGAGTTGTTCTATCATTTCAGCGAAAGAAAAGAAATCATTAATGCAATTAGTTGAGTAGAGTTCTAATACGGGTTGTAATAAGGCGGCGAGAAATTTAGCGAGTTCATGTTGGGCAGATCCAATCATCGAAAGAATAGGACGGCAAGGCACATCTTGTTTATAAATTTTTGGAAGTCCGTACATTCTTGGTCGTTGTGAGCCAGTGGGTGTAATAACTTTATAAACGGTTTTCGGGAGATCATCACTTTTAACTAATTGAAGTAAACGACCTTGAAGTTTGGTTTCATTTTGAACAGTGTTATAAAATTGATTTACAGGCCCAAGGCATTCAAATTTAGTTACGTCAGAAAGGATGGCTACCATTTTTTTTGTCATATTCTGATCTATTAAGAATGACGACTCCAGAGCCTTTGTCGGGCTTAGTAATTAAAATGTGTTTACTAAAACGTAGAGACTTAATCGCTTGAAGACAGTCAGAATTAAAGGGGAATTTAGTCACATCGATAGGAGAACCACAAAAACTGTGTGCTAATTCATTAAGTTTAGCTTTAAGAAGACTTAGTTCATTAATACTCTTTGGTTTATGATGTAACAATTGAGCAAATAAAATTTTAAATTCTGCGAATACTTCTTCACGTTTAATATTAGTTGGCGGAAGGCAAAACTCTAGACCATAGGCTAAAGGCCCGTTTCCACTACGAGCGTGGAAAAAAGCATTCTTTGTTTGTTTTATTGCTTTTTTTTTGCGCTCGCTTCAATTTCAACCGCTCGCTTCAATCGAAGATCAATAAAAGAGAGAAAGAATGCTCTTTTCCACGCTCCTAGTGGAAACGGGCCTTAAAACAAACTTTTCAGTTTCGGAAAGATTGTAACCATAGGCGTACGCAAGGGGGGGTTTCAGGGGTCAAACCCCCCCCTTGAAGAATGGTATTCAGCCATATATAAGCCTATTATTATGTATTGACATGGTAATAAATAGATTTTAATAATAGGATTTTGGTTTCTATTGTTTACCGCAGTTTTTAAACTTAATTACTGCTTGCGCATCAATTTTTGCTATCATTTAAATTGCTTCAAAGTTAACTAATGTACAATTGCCACTGTGAAGAAGACTTTCAAACTCGTAAAATATTGAAAGTTAAGCATGGGAATGGAAATAAACTGCATGGGAACAATAGCTTCAGTTCACAATTTTTTTAATGCTCCAAAATGTCAAAACATTTTGCGCAAGTTTATCAACAAGATTTCGTCAACAACAAAAGCTTAAAAACTTGTTCAAATTTGTGTCACCAGATGGGTCGATCGACACGAGAGTGTTAGTACTTTTTCAAATTTACAATTTACCGTTGTAGAAGCTTTGGCAGAAATTTGAGCATGGCCAGACAGAGAAACTACATCACGAGCTCTGCAGTTGCTATTGACAATTACGCAAAGTGAATTTTGCACTGCTCTCTTAGTTTTAAAATACGTTTTTGGATACAGTGTTGTTTTGTCTAAAGTTAAGCAAAAAAAGTCAATAAACCTTCTTGAGGCCATCAACATTGCACAGTATATTGCAAATGAATTGAAGTGTCTTAGAGAAAAAACCGAATATGAATTTCATCAGCTCTAAATTTCTGCGCTAGAAACGGCCAAAGCCGAAAATTTTATTTTGAAAATACCACGCCTTACTTCAAGACAGACCAATCGATGCAACATTGCAGCTGCAACAGATGAAGAATATTTTAGACTAGGGATTTTTAGTCTATTTCTTGATAACTTTATTGTCACTCTCGAAGCAAGATTTACAGCCCACAAATCGATTATTGGTGAATTTCAGTGTTTAATTTCTGCTGATCCAACTAGTGCACCAACTCCTCAACAAATTAAAAGTACTCAAGTTTTGGGAAAATTTTACGAAAATGATTCAACGAAATCCTGGGGAGAATTAGTGGCTGAATTGATATTATGTTACAGGAAACTTTTTCGGTTGAACGCAGCAGAAAGACCAACTGATGCGTTGAGCAGCATCAAGGAATGTACTTTTGATGCTTTTCCGAACATATTTACATTGATGACCATTTTGTTAACTCTTCCAGTGACAACATTCACTAGTGAATAATCGTAAAGTTTTCCACATTACGCAGACTAAAAGCGTGCTTACGAAACACAAGTGGTACCACTCGAAGGAATGGATCTGCATTACTAAACAGTTACAGGAGCCACACGCCTTGCCCTGATGATGTAATTAACAGATTACGTGAAAAAACAGGCGTTATAAGCCTTTAACCCCTTCGGTCATCTAGTCCAATACATTGGACAATTTTATAAATTCAATTTTAGTCTTAAAATACATTATATACGAATTGAGTCATATTGGCCAGATTATTGGACACCTCCTTTGCGCATTTATATATGCGTACACATGATTCGATTTCAGTGTTTGCCAAGAAGTCAAGGAAGATGGCCGCGTTTTCTCGATGTTGCCGCAAGAGTAAGTATTTTGTGAATTCTTCAGCTAATATCAAGTTAATTTTTTTATTCTTTTTGAACATTTAGCTTGGTGTTTATTGTACCACATAAAATATAATTAGTGAGAAAAATTTAAGTTTTACTATTTGAAAATGCACGTTTTTTTCGTTGTCCAATAGATTGGACAAAGTGACTCCATACTATGACTTTAATGACTGACAAAATGACTTTAACTAGCAAAATTAGGAATTTAGCCTTAAATACCAAAATCTAAGTATTTAGCCTTAACCAAGCAAGTTAATTTTGAAGAAAATAAATTGTGATACAGTAAATTAAAATTTTGTGCTGTGGTTATTTGGCTTTGGCTGGATTTAGAGTAGGGATGGCAATCAATTCTACAGCAACTAGTTTGATGCAAGTTAGATAGGAAAACACACCAAATTGTTAGATTGCTAGTCAACATGTTTTTTTACAAGTTTTGTAATGTTCTTTTTATTTCAGGCTGATAATTTACCTGTAGCTAAATATTGTACGAAATTATCAACATAAATCGAATCGATCAAAATCATATAATGTAGCCCAACTCTTAAATGCTGCAAATGAAAAAGCAGCAACATTAAGAAATGCTGTAAGTGGCTTCAGTTCAGTGGAATTGTGCCTTCCTAAACCATATAATATGTTTAAAGAATACATTTCCGATAGTCTTATGGGTCTAATGGCCGAAAGAACAAACCAATATAGTGTGCAAACAAACGGGCAAAGTTTGATGACTAATGCAAATGAAATTGAAGTGCTAATTGGGATGCACATAAAAATGGGGACATTGGAATTTCCTAGAGTTAAAATGTACTGTTATGGAAAAAAAGGCACTAGAATTCCAGCTATTGCTGATGCAATGCCTGTGAATAGATTCTTTAAGCTCCGTTCACATTTACATCTAATTGATGTTGAGAAAAAACCCAACAATAATGATAGATTGTGGAAGATCAGGCCACTAATTGATGCCTTCAAAATAAGACGCAAAAAAACCACTGTAGAAGAAATATACTGTATTGATGAGATGATCATTCCCTTTACAGGAAAATTAGACATAAAGCAATATATAAAAGGGAAGCCAAATCCATGGGGCCTGAAAGTATTTTTATTATGCACCCCTGATGGTCTTGTGACTGATCTTTTATTTTATCAAGGGAAAACTACTTCTATTGATGAAGGCTTCAAAAACTTTGGTTTAGGAGCTAGTATTGTACTGCAGCTTTCCCAAATTCTCCCTTCTGGTTGCAATTTCAAACTAATCTTTGATAATTACTTCACATCATTGTCTATGGTGCGTCATATAAAAGAAATGGGATTTTTTGGCATTGGGACGATTAGAAATAACAGAATTAAGCACCGTCCACTGGCTACAGAAATCGAGCTAAAGAAGAAAGGCAGAGGCGCAAAAGACTATCGAATTGGTAGCACGAATGATGTTTCTTTAGTTCGCTGGTTTGACAATAAAGCTGTTACTTTAGCATCCTCTTTACCTGGACTTGAAAAAGAGGATACAAAGGTAAAAAGATGGAATAAAGAGTCCAAGAGTTATGTTGATGTTCCAATGCCTAAAATAATTGATTTATATAATTCAAAATGGGTGGGGTTGACCTTATTGGACAACTTGTGTCTCTATATAGGATTTTTATAAGATCTCGGAAGTGGACTCTTAGGGCAATATTTCATATGATAGACTTTTCAATCGCAAATGCATGGGTTGAATACAAGAAAAAAGCCATACAATTAGGTATACCTAAGAAGAATATACCAGATCTCCTAGCATTTAGGGAAGAAATAACTGATGGTTTACTTCGAGGGAATAAATCTCTTGAGAAGGTAAATGGAGGAGATTACAGTTCTCCAGCAAGGAAACCATCCATTGCCTCACAACCTGGTTCTTCAACAATCATAAGGCTGGACATGATTGGACATTGGCCAATTTTTTTGGACCAAAAAAATGCTTCGAGATGTGCTAGAGAAGGATGTGAACAAAAATTTATGATTAGTTGCAACAAGTGCAAAAAAGCTCTGTGTCTAAAAAGAGATAGAAATTGTTTTCTTTTATATCATAAATAGAATGATCAAAGGCATTTTAGTCATGCTGTCCAATATACTGGACAGAAGATTTTGTCCTCAATTTATGATCATGTCACAATTGTCACATTGTCCAATAAACGGGACATACATTTCTGGCACTAATTAAAATTTTTTTTATACAAAATTCTCTAATTATATGTTTTTGCAGTTCTATTTGTACAAATATTAAATAAATTTTTCAAAAAAATTATTTTTAATTCTCCGTGACTGAAAGGGTTAAAAAACTTTTAAACATTTGTTAAATAATTAGGTTATTTTTTTGTTCGTTTAATTTTTCACCTATTGTTCTCATCATTTACACGAGTTGCTTTTAATTTGGAAAGTTTTTTGTCATGATTGAATTACACGCACGTGCCTTTTCAATAGTTAGTTTGACAATTTGGTAAAAAGAAATTCATGCTACCACAAGATGTTCTTAAAACCAAAACACTTTATTTTTGAATGTAGGCCTAATTTTGGAAGTTTTTGCCCATTACCAAGACTACTGAGAGCAATCGTATTTTCGGCTCCAAAACCCCCCCTTCACAAATTTCTGCGTACGCCACTGATTGTAACTAGAGAAATTACAAATTGTTTTACCAGAAGGATTAGACGAACCAAAGCGTTGACGACAAAGCCAATTAATGGTATTAAAATGCTTTATGCCAATTTGTTTTTGTTTAATTTGTTCAATGTTAGCAAGATATCGGCAAAGGCGAATCCAATCAAAATAAGATAAAAAATGTCGTATTTTAGACCAGAGTTTTAAGTAGATTAAACGAAAAGATTCTAATTTAGTCTACCAATTTCATGCAAAAGAAAAGCTCGTTCCATAGTAGAAGCTTGTCTTACCTTGGCTGCTTTAATGCGATGCGACATAAATGTGGGAATTACATGTTACGGAAGGGTATCCATCCATTCCGATGTTCAGTGTGAGTCTGCTAGTCGGCAAACATCCTTTTCAGGACGGGGCAATGACAGGATAAAACTGCCCTGTTCAGGGCACATTGCCAACAAGTTCCGAAGACCAACTATTCATCAGCTGAACATCGAAGGCCTCACTGCAAGCAAGATGAACGTTCTTTATCACCTCGCTATGCAGTCTGAGGCACTCGTCATCCTACTGCAGGAGACCCACTGAACTGATGCAGAGAAGTTAGTACTTCCGAACTACCAACTAGCTGGGTCTTCTTTAAGCAGGAAGCATGGCCTTGCCACGTTTGTCCACGAGCGACTGAGATACATGCTTTTGGACCAATCTCCACCGACATCGGAGATCGAGTGGTTGTGTGTGGACGTTGAAGGCTATAAAATAGTCAACGTCTACAAATCACCGCCAACGCGATTGCGAACCCTGGATCTCCCAGTGTTTCCTCACCCCTGTCTTTACGCTGGCGATTTTAACTGTCGTCATGCTGACTGGGGTTACGACGACAACAGTCCGGACGGAGAGTGCTTGGCTGGCTGGGCAAGTATTAATTGTCTTGCCCTCCTATATAATGCCAAGGACGCTGCCAGTTTTTATTCCGGCCGCTGGAACACTGGCACCAATCCAGATCTAGCTTTCGCTAGCGTAGGTCCAAACATTCGTTTACCGGATAGACATGTCCTTGACAAGTTCCCCAGGTCACAACATCGACCTTCGCTTATTATACAACCAAGATTTGCTATGGCAGTGCCAAGCATGCCTGTTAAGCGATGGAACTTCCGCAAGGCCAAATGGAGTCACTACATTGCTTTGACGAATAAATTCGCAAAGACTTTGTTGCCGCCTGATTCACTTGATGTGGATGCGGCTTACCAGGACTTCTGTAACACCATTAAGAAAGCAGCCAAAAAGACTATCCCACGCAGGTATTGAAATAACTATATTCCGTGTTGGGATGCAGAGTGTGAATCCCTCTATAAAACCTTTCTGCAGTCTCCTCAGGGAAACGACTCAAGTTTGGCTGCTACAGCTCTGCTTGCCAAGCTTGACAGAAAGCGGAGGGATCGATGGTCCGAGGCAGTTCGGAGCATTGACTTCTCACACTCTAGTCGAAAAGCGTGGAGTACTTTGAACAACCTTACTGGTAGGTCACGACACTCTCCTCGTCACTGTTCCGTTTCAGCCAATGCTATTGCATCTCAGCTGGTTAGAAATGGGAAATACGAGGCTGTTGATCGCAAGTCATCTCGACTTGTCTTTCAAGAAGTGTCTGACCTTTGGAGGGCCACAACACCAGACGCAGTAAATATCTCTGACAATTTTTCACAGAAGAAATTTGCTGTTACCCTCCAACATTTAAAACCAGGTAAAGCTCCGGGACCTGATTCCATCTGCTCAGAGCTTATAGCTACTCCATGCTGGAGTTGCTTTGAAGTCCTGGTTACGTGACTTCATTTCTTCCTGTTTGCGCCGACTCAAAATTCTCAAGATCTGGAGAAGAGCGCTTGTGGTCGCGATCCCAAAACCAGCAAAGCTCGTGGGGGGACCCAAAGAGTTATCGACCAATATCTCTGCTCTGTGTCCCCTACAAGATCCTCGAGAGGCTTATCTACGCCCGCGTTGAACCATTAATCGATCCACTGCTCCCTAAAGAGCAGGCTGGGTTCTGACGCGGGAAGTCAACCGTAGATCAAGTTGTTCTGCTAACCCAAAACATCGAGGATTCTTTCGAGGCTAAAAAAGAAGGTTGGAGCCGTATTTGTCAATCTGACAGCTCCTTATGACTGTCTGCCACCGTGGTCTTACCTGCAAGCTGCTGAGACTACTTCCGGATAAGCACATGGTCAAAATGATCATGGAGCTTGTCCGAAATGGAAGTTTCACCCTTACCACCAGTGACAGCAAGCAAAGCAGGCTACGCCGTCTTAAAAACGGCGTTCCTCAGGGATCGGTCTTGGCTCCCTCCTATTTAACATCTATACATACGATCTTCCTTCCATGATTTCCAGAAAGTTTGCTTATGCTGATGATCTAGCATTGTTGCATTCCTCTAGAAATTGGAAGGACTTGGAGGGGACTTTAAGCCAAGACATCTCCACACTGTCAGCGTATCTCCAGATTGGAGGTTGAAGCTCAGTCACACTAAGACGGTGACGGCAGCCTTTCACTTAAACAACCGAGAGGCCAAACGTGAGCTAAAGGTCTACAACAACGGTAGACTTTTACCGTTCTGTCCAACCCCTACTTACCTTGGGGTAAAACTGGACAGATCGCTTACGTTTCGTCACCACTTAGTGGCATTGCGCAAAAAACCATCCTTGCGCGTCGCACTGCTGAGGCGACTCGTGGGCTCGGGATGGGGTGCTGGTGCTAAAACACTACGCATAGCCACCTTGTCTCTAGTCTACTCAGCAGCTTAGTACTGTGCGCCAGTCTGGTATCGCAGTGCTCACACTCGCCTCATTGACAGTGCCCGCGCAGCTTGGGTTAAGCTCAACCGCCTGCGGACTGGTGTTGGGCGATTCCATTCGTCCATACACAAATGGGGTCTCGCTCCTTCACCAAATTGCGAGTGTGGCGCCTCTGAGCAAACCGCAGACCATGTACTAACAGCGTGCCCTATACATCGGGCACCACATGGAGCACGAGGTCTGACGGTTTTGGATGACGAAACTCGATGCTGGCTTAATGACATCACTGCCAGCATCTGATCCAGGCAGTGCAGCAGTCTGGGGTAGTAAAGGGATAAACCCTCGGCCCCAGTCCTCTTTGTGTCTGACCTGGAGTGGATACCCTTCAAACGACGACGACAACATGTTGAACTTGACACGTTTTCATAAATTCAATAGAAAGTTTTACAGTTCGAATTTTACCTCGAATTTTGACCACATTGTTCAGTTCTTCCAATTGTTCTTTGTTGTACCGTCGACGGAAGTATTTAAAAAGTTTTTTATTGGTACAAAACTTTAAAATAGCTTTTAACAGCAAATGCTTCATCTAAAGCTCTTTTGTTAAATAACTAGCCTTAAAAAAGGCTGTTTTGAAAACTCGAACGTTTTCGTCTAGCTCTCTTCAGGAGGTTTCGCTAGAATGAATTGCAGAACTGAACGTAGTATTTCAAAAGTTTTAAGACTGATCCTGATTGGCTAAAAATTAAGGTTAATAGCAATTATCATAATAAAAGTATTTAATAAATAAAACCACGTTTCGTCAGCGTAAGAAATTTTTGGCAAAAAAAAAAAGGAACAAAATTATGCAAGTTTTGTGCTAAAATTTGGAACTAAAAAAAAATTTTTTTTACAATTATATTAACAATTTGTGTTTGTAAACAAATTCTTTCTGTCTACACAAATTAGGTTTTCGAAGAGTGATGAAAATTGATTCTAAGACTGATAAATGAAAATCGGATCGTGCTTTAGAGAGAATAAAAAATTGATTGTCCTTATAGTGAGATGCACATTTTTGGTTATGTAACAGATGGTTTCCAATTGCTGAATCACAGTGCGGTATTGAGTTCGCTAGTTTTCCTGGGCGTTCTGGTTGTTTACGTTCTTGACTGGTTCTGTTCCGAATAGACTTCGGCACATGCTGGCGGATTCTGTCCTGCAAACGTTGAGACGTTCGACCCACGTACCGACTATCGCAGTGCCACACGTATTCATATACGACGTTACTTTGTTGAAAAGTGGGAAGAACATCTTTATGTATTGCAGGTAAAATTCGTCTGGTGGAAAAGATCACTCGTGGTTGAACCGCTCCAAAACAATTATTAATAGATAATTTTATTTTTCTTTCTTTCGTATATGAATACGTGTGCCACTGCAATAGTGGTGGTGGTGGTGGTGGTGGTGGTTTTACTCGACCCATTCCTAGGGATGGGGGCGCGGATCAATTCCGCGGAATCCCAATAGTCGGGCGACTCCCCACGGACGGGACCAGAGGTCCAGAAGAGAAGGGGTGTGGCCGAAAATGGCCCGACGCAGAGGGTCTAGTACAGGGCAGTTGAGCACGAGATGTGAGAGATCCTGTGGTTCAGAACCACAGTTGCTGCAAGAAGGAGTCTCGGCTCGACCAACCCTGTGGAGATAAGAGTTGAGGAGAGTGCTGTGCCCGTTGCAGCGTAAACAGGAGAGAGCACAGCGAGCGGAGCGAGGGAGAGTAAGCTCCTCGGGAGATACTGAGGGGATTTGGTGTTGAAAGAAACCAGATTGGACACTGCGTCTCCAACTGGTGTAGAGGGATAGTCGTTGGGAGGAGATAAGGGGTGCGAGGGACACTGATATACTGGAGGGATCGAGAGAGGCACCGGCTTTAACTAGAGAGTCAGCTAAGTCGTTACCTGGGAGGGAAGAGTGACTAGGTATCCATTGTAGATGGACAACCTTGGATTGAGATAGAGAGTTAAGAAGAGATTGAGTATTGGATAGGGATTTGGGGGTTAAATATGGTAGGGGGGTAGAGAGAGTTGATAGGACAGATAAAGAGTCGGAAAAGAAGGTGATAGATTCGAAATTACATGTCTTGGAGTGAGAGATACACCACTCAAGAGCATGTAGGAGAGCGAAGGTTTCAGCACTATAACTGGTAGCCCAGAGACCAGTTGAGAAGGAGAGCGAGGTAGCAGTGACACACTTTGTACACTTGATGTGTATACCTGCACCACCCTGTCCCAGCCCGCCAGGTACCGAACCGTCAGTCCAGGCAGAGATATCGCTGTGAGATAGAGTGGAAAGATGGGAGGTAGCTGCAGTGTTGCGAAGGGAGGGGGGGTCTTTGCGAGAGCATGGAGATGAGAGGTGGAGTGAGATTGTGTAATTAGATGGGGCAGACCAGAGGGGTTTAGGAGGGAAGAGGATTAGTGGTTCACGGGTAAGATGTAGGTTAGGGGTAAGGTTATGTGATCTGGAGAAGGATCTCCATGAGCTCTTCTTGAGACGTGTACGGGGGTTAGAGTTCGCAAGAGAGGCTATGGGAAAGGTGGGAGGTAGACGGAGGGCTCGTTCAAAGAAGGAGAGGGATTGGTGAATGGTGAGTGAGGATGACTCGTGTGGAGGTAGAAGTGCTTCTATATGAAGTAGAGGAATGGGAGTGGACGATAAACAACCTGTGATTACTCTACAGGAAGATCTATGCATCCTCTCCACGGAGGTGATGTGAGTAGGAGATGAGAAGGGAAACCAACCTGGGGAAGCATAGGTGAAGATGGGGCGAATGAAGGCTTTGTATAGGGTACATAAGGATTCTTTTGATGGACCCCAGGAGGCAGAGGCAATAGAGCGGAAAGCACGGAATCGGCTGTGAAACTTTTTCCCTAAGGATAAGACGTGATATTTGAAAGAGTGCGGTCGAAGGTTACACCAAGAAAGGTTGGACGAGGTTGAATTTGAGAGGGGTGTTAAGAATGTGCAGAGAGGGCTGTATACGTGATTGGTAGGGGTCTAAGCTGAAGAAGGATGTTTCACATTTGAGGGGGTTGAGAGGAAGGCGCCATTTTGAGGACCATTCCACCAGTCTGTTGAGGGCAGTTTGTACTACAGCGGTTGCACACTCAACACTCGGGGAGGAGGCCCAAATAGCTAGGTCATCTGCATAGAGAGAGGTCTTAACAGATGCAGGAAGGAAAGTGGGAAGGTCATTGATGTATAAAGAGAACTGGTCCTAGAACCGAACCTTGGGGAACTCCTCTTCGGAGACGGAAAGGGCGACTGTATGAATTACAGATACGGACTTTCGAACGGCGATCTGAGAGGTAGGATCGTATCCATTCGACAAAGTAAAAAGGAAGATCTAATGAGAGGAGTTTAGAGAGAAGGGCAGAATGCCAAACTGAGTCAAAAGCTTTCGCAAAATCCACAGTGGCAAGGACTGTACGTGCGCCTGGCTTAGATTGGTGGAAGGAATCTGCGATTGACTGTGAGAGAAGGAGAACCTGATCTACAGTCGATCTACCAGGTCTAAAACCAGCTTGCACGGGTGAGAGAATGTCTTGTAGTTCGAAAAAATAGGTTAGTCGTCCTAAAACCTCTTTCGAAGAGTTTGGAGGTACACGAAGTGAGAGAAATGGGTCTATATGAAGAAGGTGAGTCAGAGGGTTTTCCGGGTTTGAGAATGGGGATGATTGTTGATTGCTTCCAAGCAGACGGGAAGGTGTGTGTTGATTAAGAAAGGTTGAAGATGTATAGAAGAAAGTTTAACGCAGATTGTGGTAGGTGGGATAGAAGAGGGTAGGTAATTTGATCAGGGCCTGAGGAGGTTGAGGTTGAGAGTTGAGAGATAGCTGTAGAGAGTTCAATTGAGGAGAATGATGAACAGAAAGTGGAATGCAGGGTGTTGCAGTGTGCAGTTCTGATTTGCTTCATTTGGGCTTTCTCGGTGCTTCGAAAAGGTTTTGGGGTTTGGGTAGAGAAATGGGATTGTAGATGTGAGGAGAGATGGTTGGCACAATCTACAGGGGTATGGCAATTTGAGAAATTGGGAAGGTCAGAAGTAGTTGGGGAGGGGGAGCCAGAGATGGAGCGAAGTAGAGAAAATACTTCGCTGGGACGGGTTTTAGGAGAAAGGCTAGAGCAAGTGTTCTGCCATGACTTGGCTTTAGCCTTAGAAATCACAGTGGAGGCCACTGCGATAGTCGGTACGTGGGTCGAACGTCTCAACGTTTGCAGGACAGAATCCGCCAGCATGTGCCGAAGTCTATTCGGAACAGAACCAGTCAAGAACGTAAACAACCAGAACGCCCAGGAGCGAACTCAATACCGCACTGTGATTCAGCAATTGGAAACCATCTGTTACATAACCAAAAATATGCATCTCACTATAAGGACAATCAATTTTTTATTCTCTCTAAAGCACGATCCGATTTTCATTTATCAGTCTTAGAATCAATTTTCATCACTCTTCGAAAACCTAATTTGTGTAGACAGAAAGAATTTGTTTACAAACACAAATTGTAAATATATTTGTAAAAAAAATTTCTTTTTAGTTCCAAATTTTAGCACAAAACTTGCATAATTTTGTTCCTTTTTTTTTTGCCAAAAATTTCTTACGCTGACGAAACGTGGTTTTATTTATTAAATATTTTTAATTATTATGATAATTGCTATTAACCTTAATTTTTAGCCAATCAGGATCAGTCTTAAAACTTTTGAAATACTACGTTCAGTTCTGCAATTCATTCTAGCGAAACCTCCTGAAGAGAGCTAGACGAAAACGTTCGAGTTTTCAAAACAGCCTTTTTTAAGGCTAGTTATTTAACAAAAGAGCTTTAGATGAAGCATTTGCTGTTAAAAGCTATTTTAAAGTTTTGTACCAATAAAAAACTTTTTAAAAACTATATACATGTATATTATAAGAATTTAAAAAAGAAAATTTTTTAAAATCATGCCAAAATATGAAAATAGCAAGTAAGAAACAGGATAGAGTTTCATTAATGTCAATTTGAATTTCATTTGTGCCAAATTGATTTTCATTTGTGCCACATTGATTTTCATTTGTGCCAAATTGAATTTCATTTCTGCCAAATTGAATTTCATTTCTGCCAAATTGTATTTCATTTCTGCCAAATTGATTTTCATTTTTGCCAAATAGACTTGTAAATGGTATAGATCAGCGGTTCCCAAACTTTTTTTTTTCACGGCGCCCTTTGAAGACTTAACAATACTCGCGGCGCCTTAATGAAAAAAAGGTATTCAGTTCCATTACTTCTTTGAACAACCTTTTTTTCTCCGAAAATCAGGGTGTTCTCAAAAAAAAAATAAATAAATAAAAAAGGTCTTCACTTCGATTTTATATCCGATTTCCTTATTTTTCTTTGAAAATCAGGGTGTTCTCTAAAAAAAAAAAAAGGTCTTCACTTCAATTTTGTATCCGATTTCCTTATCTTTCTCTGAAAATCAGGGTGTTCTCTAAAAAAAAAAAAAAGGTCTTCACTTCGATTTCATCTCTGATTTCCCTATTTCCCTCCCAAAATCAGGCTGTTTAAAAAAGGTCCTCAATCGGAATCGTTCTCTGAAGGGAAGTTGCTGCTAACAACATTCACACTGCAATTATTGTGAGAAAAGCAGTAAGCACAACAACTTTCGCATACTTTCGCGGCGCCCCTGACAAAGTCTCGCGGCGCACAGTTTGGGAACCGCTGGTATAGATAGAGTACAGGAATCTTAGAGTTTAGTATAAACGATAAAAAGTCTTTGTTCTATGTTTATCTTATGAACGTCTAGATCTTGACTAAAAAATTTCAATACATTAAGAAGAAACAAATCAAACACATGGCAGTAAATGCCGAGAGTTGCGCTTTCTGCAGTTGATTTAAGGATTGCAATTGCCACTTGCAAAGTTACATAAAAACTACAGTACCGCTGCTATGATAAAATTTTTACCTATTTGCTCTTCGACTAAATCGTCACTTTATTAATCCTCTTGAAGTGATAAATTAGGCAAATTCTACTGTTTTTATTTTGGCCATAGTTGGTTGTTCCGAACATAAACTGTTTCAACCCGTAAAAAAATTCTAATGGTTATTGTTTTTATTGTCGGGTTTTGAATAGCGTTTAAATCGTTGCTATTTAACTGGAATATAATGTATACCCAAGTGTATTCCCATGATCAAAACTGGGGATACAACAGGGTTGCATACCCTGTAAAGTGCTTTAATACAACATACAAAAATTTTAACAGATTTTTGCTTAAGTAAAGTTATTTGGTTTTGCTTGGAAAAACACGTAGGCTAGTATTAAAGTGACGCGACTTTTTTGCCTTCAACTGAATTACATATTTAAATTACAGAATTATAGAAATTAATTAATAACACATAATTTTGAAATGGAAACAAAAAACAAGTCTTTACTAAAATTTCAGTCCACAAATAAAATTGCTATTAGTGAGGTATGCAAAGTTTTTAAAAAATAGTGAAGTGTGTAGCAGAAAAAAGATTGAAGAACACATTGGTTATAAAAAAATGGACATTTTACAAAATGTATAAATTAGTTAAAATATGTTTTATTTAAGCATGTTATAAATAATGTTTACATAATGCACAAAGCTTGTTTGATACGTAGTTATGCAAAAGCAACGCCCTTTTGATTAAGTTAGTCTATTTATCTCCATTCTCCAAGTCAATAACATCGCAGCTGAGTTGATAAAGTTTTTAGTAATCGAATATTTGAATATTATATATTATTGTGAATATTTAAACCAAAAAGGATTTTCTGCTTCAAATATACGCCATTAAGAGTCAGAAAAAAGTCTAACGCTAAATTGCTTGAAATAGTGAATGCTTCATCCAAGAAACAATTATTATTTTCAAATGCACATCTTAAACTGTCCTTGATTTATTGCAATATTCAAAAAATAAGCTTAAACACCAAAAAATGTAATAGCCTTCCTTTACCAAAATATTATTTTAAGCATTTCAAACTTAGAATTCGATACAAACAGCCAAAACAGCAAAACTTTTACATTGAAAATAAAAATTGATTATGGGAAGAAATTTTGTGTAAGAAAACTAAGAAATAAATAACTTGTGGATTCCGTGATGTCACTTAATTAGGCTTAAACATTTAACTATTGAAGGCATTCGACCACCCCGACAAGATCAGTTTGAGTGTTGTTTGCAATGCATGAGAAAAACGAATGCCTTTAAAGGTTAAACAAGCAATCAGTTGCAACAGCAATAAAAAATTACAAACCATACTAAAAGAAATTTTTTGAAATTAAATGTAGTCAGCATTACTTACTGTGAACACTAGGGTGTATAACTTTTTACCATTTACGAATTAAAATAAGCATGCGGTCACACCTGATCGAGTTTTGGCACAGATCGTGAATATGATTTAATTCTTTTATGACGTCATTTCAAGCGTGCGTTTCAAGTTGGGTACCGAATGCAGCGCCAGCAGTTTGTCAAATGTACGAAACTTCGATTTCAAGTTATTTTTTTAGACTAAAATTTTTATATATATCAGAAAAAAGTTATTGGAAAAAAACAGTAAATTCAAAAAGTTGCTTTTTTATTTTGAAAATTTATAACTCAATTTTTAAATCTTTTTTGCTGAACAAAGTTGATAAGCAACCATATACATTTCAAACAAGAATGTTTTTATTCATTTGTTGTCTGACTTACATTTTGCATTGCATAAAAAATGTATAATCCTTTATGAGTGTGACAAAAATCGGGTTTGCGCGTTTTTTGCGCAATGTAGAACTTAATTTACCAGCAAACGAGTAAAAAAATTTGTCTCTTAAAATACTTTGCTCAATAAATTCATCAAACAGATTTTACAGCAAAAAATAAACTTAAAAGCGTTAAAAGAAAGATTGTTATTTTTTTCTTCAAAAAAAAAAGCTTTATTTTATCTTCTCCTGACTATTTCTGCTGCAGATCTAAACAATGTAATTAAAGTCAAACTTGCTGCATATTTTAATAACACTATCAATTTTCAATCTGGTGTTTTTGGGGCGCGTAAAAATGCAAGTGAGGTAGCATTAAACACGCAAAGAAACCTTAAAATGACATCGCAAAAGAAAAAAAATTATACTTTTTGCCAGTGTTCAAACTCTATTCAGATGGGACTCTAATCACTTAATTTGCAATGGTGAAAAATAAACGAACACTTTCATTGTTGAATAAAAATTGCACTAAAAAGATCATTAAACGAATCTGTACCTGTATCAATGCATACAGTTGATACGTGCTATTGGTAGAGATTAAGATCCTTATTTAATAATTTATCAGCATAACTGCAACGGTCACTAAAAATTAAAGGAAAAACTAAAACAAATCGAAGGCAATACAGTTAGGAAAGAGATTAGAAATGACAAAAATTACACTAAACCAAGGATATATTTTACACCAAAAATTGTTAATTCTACTTTTAAAACATTAGTGATTGGCCTGGATTTGAGCTCCACCAACGAGTTCATTCTTCGTCGAAAGCGTTACATTTTAAACTAAAAAACAAAAAACAGTTTACATTGAAGTACTTTAAAATTTCTGCTAAGACACCGCTCACAAAAAAACTTGGAAATTTAACATTCAGGCATGCGTTGCTCAGAATTTACAGATCCAGGGCATCATCTAACAGTGGCTCTTAACCTAGGTTTGACGACGATGTTTTAAGGGTTCAGCAAAAGTTTTCTAATTTTCAGCATACGTGGTAAAATCTAATTGACTCACTTCTGCTTCCTTTCTGATCTCTAATGGGTCGATCCCTTGCTTTATCTAGAGAGAAAAGACTCATCCTTGGCTTCTCAAAAAAGTCAATTTTTCAGTTTACCCACACGAATAATCAGATTAACAGCTTCTCGGGGACAATATACACGCAAACCCAGGACCACAAAAGATTTGTTTTAATTTTTGACATATTTGTTAATAAACATCAAACATCTATTTTATGTAACCACATAAAACCTTGAGTGCATAAAAAATGCTCTAAAAATCACATAAAAAATTACAACAACTCATTGTGCTGAACATCACTACTAACCATAAAACACAATCAACTACGACATCTACATAAACAAACATCACCATAGAACATCTTTAAAGTTATTTAACTCGATGCAAATAGTCTCCACCAAAATATTTTCAATGAGTATTGCACAGGCAATCGTCATAACAATACAAGAGTCAAAACACCATCAGAACAGATCACAAGTACAAACAAGGAGGCATCCTGATTTACAATAAAACAGCATCAATTTTTCACGACTTAAAACACCAAAAGCATCTTTTCCATTCTAAAAATCATCAATATCCACCTTTTTACATCACAATGGATACATATCGCAAAAATGTACATTCCACCCAAACATTGTACTCATCTATCATAAACAAAAGTGTATTATATCTAGCACATTTACAACTATATCTAGCACAATTATATCTAGCACATTTACAACTATAACAAATCTTTCAAACACAATCATCACCGCAGATGTCAATGCTCACTTGCCATTATGGTACTTTTCTACTGAAGACTACAGAGGAGAACTGATTAAAGACATTCTGCTTGATTCCAATCACATTACATTAAACATACACTTCAACACATCTACTATCCCAATTAAATGCAGCAACTTAATTTACCAGACATCACCACAGCTTCAGCAGATTTGCATAATTACACTAGCTGGCAAACCATGCCCTCCCTCACATCAGATCACTTACCATTAGATTCATTACATTCTCTAAATGGGGTCATGCTGCTTTAAGAACAGTGACTTTGCTTATTACAAAAAGCAGCATACAGTCCAATGCGGCCATACAAAGACTTACCCTTACCCACAAAAATCAACAAACATCACAAGACTAAAACAGCTCCATTTCCTTCAATATTAAAACAATAACAAATTACCAAAAGATCAATTGGAGATCATTTAAATAACATGTTGAGGATCTCATTTGCCACAAACCCCACAGTACAAATGTACATGAGGTTAACAAACACTTGTCAAGGCAATACTGGATCCCTGCAGACTCTTCATCCCCAAAAGAAATTGGAACAACATAAATCACCCTTCACTTACCCATGTATATCTGCAAGGCCATCCAACACCGTAATCACATTCTCAAACAACAAACCATTACTCTTAACAAAATAACACAAATACATGAACACAAAACAAATATTTGGAAAGAACATCTTGACAAAATTGAAAACAAAACAATCCTTACTCGCTTTGAGACATCATAGTAAAACTATCCAAAAAAAAATCACCCACAAAACAGAACAGAAATATTTGCTTCAAAACTAAAACAGTCACTTACATAAACAAAGCAAAAGTTTTGATAAACAGTTCACAAACGTCACTTGATATAGCACAAAAAAATCAACAGACACATAGACCATACAATCAAGAACCTAACCACTGATAAAATACTACTTACCACTACACACGTGTGACTAGCCAGATCTCAAAATGCTTGAACAATTCCACTGGACCTGATGGAATAAACATCAAACACCTGAAACACCTAGGGCCACTTGCCTCATATACTACACAAACATGTACAACACTGTTCCCAACACTAACACAATTCTTCCTCTTTAAAAGTGTTTCATAATAATTTTCATTCCAAAACCCAACAAAGACCACAACATTGGTGCAAACTATCAACTGTACCAGCCCATAACACTTTTATCACCCATTCCCAAAAACACTAGAGAAAACACTATCACCCATACATAACAGAAAACACTCCAGTCATCTCTAATCAGCATAGATTCACATATAAACATTCAATACACACTGCTTTGTGCAACATTAGTCACCAAATCAAAAAAGGCTTCAACAATTCAATAAACTGTAGCAGTAGCTTTTCACTTAAAACAGTAAACATACCCACACTCACACTAACAAAACAAAACATTCCAAAGATAATCTTCAAGTGTAAAGAAAACTATATAAAAGGACAACAGCATGTACTCAATACAACTGCACACTATGAGACAACTAGAACAGTTAATACAAAGCTCTGCTTTTCCCTTGCACAGTCCTTTAGAAACCCAAACAGTGATGCCATTGTGTGGTGAAGGTGAGAAAGAGCAGCTTTACTGTGAAGGTGAGGTTTTTTTTACAAGAATATGGAGTAACAAAACGGTAGAAAATATAATATTGAGAAGGGGAGCCAAGGGAGGGTTAGGAGGTAATGAAATCAAAGGCTTTTTTAGGATAATTGAAGGTTGGGATTGTAATAGATTGCATTGAGAAACACTTAGATTTAATCATAATCATAATCAAATACATTGACAAAAACTTAGATGTAATTGATTGCATTGAGCTAGCATTCAAATGCAGAAACCCTATTTGTGACATAACATGTTGTAGCCCTTCATATAAACGATTTCAAAACTTAGCTTTATAAAATGTAACAAGCATTTTACAAGCTAATCATGATACTGATTAAAAAGATTATTCTACCAATGCATTTCAAAATTTCTGTTGTAGCTTTCAAAAACACAATCATTTTGAGTAATCGTAATTGCAGAATGGGAAGTAACAGTAATCAATTACTTTCAAATTTTAAGTAATCATAATAGCAATTGCAAAACAAGTACCAGTAATTAATCATAATTGTAATTGACTACATTTGTCATGTAATCACCCCATTCCTGGTTGGGAGTGAAATTACAGGATCTAAAATATGATTTACATGACCTTTCTTGAAACAACTAAAAAGATTGCTATGGGCAAGAGAAGCCAGAAGAAATGGAGAAGTAGTACAAGACTGTTCAAAGTACAGGGTGGGGCATAAGTATGGAAACAAATTTTCAGTATTAATTTTCTCTTCAGAATACTTGTTATTTTTCAAAATTTTATAGTTTATAGATTTGATAAGATATTCTATTGTCACATTTTAAAAAATTTTTGGAAATTTTTTAGCCATTTTAAAAATGACAGAAAATAGAGCAGCTATAGTTGCATTACACCGTGCTGAAAAGTCTAAGTTCGATATTGCAAAGACACTTCAATTGGGAGATCAACTGTCTGGAAAACACTAAAGTGGTTTAACAAAAGGGGTGATCTTTCTGATCGCCTTAGAAGTGGCAGACCGCGTTCCCAGCAGTCAAAACTGATGATCAAATGCATTCAAGAGAAAATTAGGAGAAATCCAAAAAGATCAATTAGAAGGCTAGCAAAGACATCAGAAATGAGTCCAAGAACCATGAGACAACTTGTCCATGAAGATCTTAAAATGTCCTCTTTCACACTTCAAAAGAGGCAAGCCTTATCTGCAGTGATGAAGCAAAAAAGGCTTGAGAGAAGCAAAATTTTGCTCAAGAAATTTAGATCTGGCATGGCCAGCAAAATCATTTGGTCCAATGAGAAAATCTTCACAGTAGAAATGGCTCATAATCAAAGAAATGACAGAATAATTGGAAGAAGTATCAAAGACATTCCTTGTAATCAAAAAACTGTTCACTGAACCATGAAGCCAGTTTCTGTAATGGTCTGGGCCACCGTTTCAAAATCTTGGAGGTCCCCACTAATTTTTGTCGATCAAGGTGCAAAAATCAACGCAAAATGTTATGTTGATAACATTTTGAAACCAATGTTAGAATATGCTACGGATCAATTTGGCAAGGACACTTTGTGGACATTCCAACAAGATGGTGCAACATCACACACCGCAAACGTCACTCAAATTGGTGTAGAGACCATATTCCAAATTCTTGGTCCAAAGAAACGTGGCCTCCATGCTCCCCGGATCTTAATCCCATGGTTTTTTTGGTATGGTCTATCCTCAAAAGCAAGGCCTGTAAAAAAATTCATCACACTGTTGATGACTTAAAGTGCTCACTACATTGAGCATGGAATGAAATTCCACAAGAACAGCTACATGCCACGTCAGAAGGAGTTCGCAAGAAATTGGAGGCAGTAATCAAATGCAATGGGGGCCATTTTGAATAAAATGGTATTTTTTGCTTTTTATTAATGTTTTTAAATAATACATCCAAGTAAACATCAAATATAAATTTTATTATATTGTAACATTCATTTTTACTTGTTTCCATATTTACGCCCCACCCTGTAAAAAAAGAGTTGTGGGTGTATGTGTTCTGATGTAGGTAGAAATGTTTCTCAGTGTAAAAGTAATTCAGGGTGAATGACAGACAATCTATGATAACAATAACCCTATGGAAAGATCTGAGCATTCTTTCAACAGAAAGAATATGAGTAGTTGAGTAAAAAAGAAACCAGCAGATGAATAAATGAGAATAGGATGAATAAAGGCTTTGAATAAATTATAAAGAAATTCTTTAGAGAGCCCTGGGAAGCTGAGGCAATAGAGGGAAAAGCACAGAAGTGGTTATAAAACTTCTGTGCAGAGTAAAAAAATTGTGTTTAAAAGAAAAAGTTTGATCAGAAGTTGCATTAAGAAAAGTCAGACTTCGGTTGAAATGTAGTGAGAAGTTGAGAATAAAAAAAGGTTTAAGAGGTAACTCACATTAAAAAGGTTAAGAAGTAACTTAACTTTTTGGGAGGCCCATATGGCAAGGTTATCATCACAGAGATAACTGCACAAAAGGGAGAGATGTAGGGATATCATTAACATAAAGTGACAAAAGAATTGAACCAAGGACTGAGTTTTGAGAAACACCTTTTTAAAGTTGGAAAGAGTAGCAAAATCATCAATTGCTAGGACAGTACATATGCCCAGTTTAAGTTGGAGAAAAGAATTTGTGATCAACTTTAAGAGAAAAACCTGTTCTACATTTCAGTTACCAGATATTAAGCCTGCTTGTGTAAGCATGAAAATGCTATAATTAAAAAGACAAGCCATCCAAAAACCACTCTTTTAAAGAGTTTAGAAGTGAAGGATATGAGATAGGATGGTAGGAGAAAGCTGAATTGAGGGTTACCAGATTTTAATATAGAGATTGTAATGAAATGTTTCCAGGCTAATGGAAAAGTGTGAGTGAGCAATAACAAATCAAAGATATAGAAAAGAAATTGTAGAACAATTTGAGGGAGGCAAGTTAACATATAGGTGATTAGAACTGAACCAAAAGTTGAGTAGGAGAATTGGGAAATGGCTAAGGAAAGTCTTTGTGTAGCAAAAAAGTGAACTGATTATGGATTGAGGGAGATCACAGTAGTTAGACTTAATTCTGTTAATATAATAACACTCAGATCTGCCAGCGGATTTTGGTGTTTATATAGAAAAGTGGAATTGTAGATGTGCAAAAAGAACTAAGATGATATGTATGTTTGGGAAGCAGGAAAGCCTTATTGAAAGAAAAAGAACCAGGAATAAAGCAAAGTAAGGAGAAAACTTTGCTGGGACAGGTTTTTGGAGATTGGATAGAACAAGTTTTCTGCAGCTTCAGCTTCAAAAATTATACTTAGAAGTTTTTAAATAGTTCTGACAGTCTTCTTTAGAGCAGTGCACCTTTGCAAAACCTTTTCAGGCTTTTGCAACAGCTTCTGCAACTCTTAAAAGTTTTAAAAGTTTCTAAAAATATTAAAAATATTACTAGCATCTGGTCATTGGTGTGCGTGATGCACAATGCCGTTTCTACCAGTGCAGTCTTGCACTTGGTAGGAACCACAAATCTTAAAAATATTTTTAGAAACTTTAATAAGTTGGTGAAACAACCAGAGAAAAAGCCAACTCAGTAACACTTTAAGGCAACTAGCTCTAGACCAGGGGTGGGCAAAGTTGTTTCTTACAAAAGCCGTTTCTATAATACCAGAAATAACAGAGAGCTGAAAGCTTTTTAAACACTTTAATTTCGGGTTCTCAACTAGAGGCAAATTTACCACTAAGGGGCTATTTTGTTTAAAATGTAATTGAACGTTTTATATGTTAACTATAATATAAAGAACATTTCAAAAGTTTGATTTATTCTGTTAAATTTGACTTTTATGTAAGCAATAGTATTGAGTAAATTGTTTTGCTTTGTTACTTCATAATAGTTCCTGCTTTTTGTTAATAATTAATGCTATTTGTGATAATAATTGATGATTTTTGTGTAAACTATTCTTTTTCAGCTTTTTTCATTTGTAATTGTGATGTCACCATTGCTTGAGTCTGTAGCTTGTTGTTTTAACATGTGAAATGGCATTTATATGAGTCAACTAGTGAGACAACATAAATGTCAGAGGTAGTTTTCATATAAATTTTTTTTTGATTTTGGCATCTTTTAATCAGGATTGTCAAAGGTAATTTTAATTTAATTATTACAATTTCACAGAACATGAGTTGAAGAAAAAGAATTATCTTCTTTGCCTACTGATATAAATACACTAATTATGAAGTGAATTTCCAGCTTTAAATGTTCAAGGGTTAAGGGTTCAGCTAAAAGGTTCAATGAAAAAAAAAAGTTGAGAACCACAGCTTTGATTTATAAATAAACACAAATGGCATAACAAACAACCAATTTGCACTTAAATGTGGATTGCAGTTTGATTAACAGCATCTTGTCAAACTCATTACAAAATTTAAAATCAAATTTTTGATTATTCTAAAAGAATTTAAGTTAATTCATTGCTTGCTTAAAGTGCTGGCACCTGACTTATCATTTTCCATTTGATTTGCAAGTCTCTAAAAATTCAGATAATATGTTGTTATGACCATATGAATTAATTCTATTGAATGCTCATATGTCAGGTTAGTTGAAGTAAACAATTTTTTATTTTAAAAATACAACAGTATTAGTTTCTGTTGCAATCCAATGTTTAGTCAGAGGAGCTGCAAAAAAAGTCAGGCAATCTGTTGTTTGCATATCCTTGCTCTAGTCCATGGATTCTACACTTTGGGCAGACAGCACCACATCTCAAAACTTTAGTAGGTTTAAAGTGTTGGAAGGCAGCTTGCAGTCCACCAGGTTTGGTGTCGGGGCCCCTTAAAGGAGCAACAAGTGAAAAGTTAAAAAGAATCACAATTAAGACCTTCTTAGGTGAGACGCCAATAGAATCAACAGAAACAAGACAATCACAAGACTATCATGACCGACCTGTCGATTATAGGATGAAATAAAAATGTAATAAACCTGCCATAAATGAACATCAAACTCACAATTTCACGAGCTAAATAATAAACCGCTGCATCATACATTGCGCAAATTTTATGCCATAAATTCATAGAAATATTAACATGACGGGTGAATAAAATCTGAAGCAGTATTGCCATTGCATCTGCTTAGTTTGCTTTTGAAAACACTTTTTTACAGTAATTTTTAAAAGTTTTTTGTTCTTTGCAAAATCTAATTTTAAACAGGAAGTCAAATTGATGAAATGCAATAGATAAAACAAGACTAATCAAAAAATAAATCAACTTAAAGATAACCATTAAGTTTAAATTCGAATAACACAAGATACAAACGTTATGAGCAAATAAAACTTTAAATTTACTTCACACGAAACTGCTTTGCTGAACTTGTTTCGATTTAAGCAAAGATAAAACAAACAAATCACGTAAAGAAATACAGATCACTTAAAATCAGAAAAAAAAAAAAAACGATCGTCATGATTAGAATTCGGTCAGGTTATAATCATTATGGAACTTATTATCTTGTTTAAAACGATCGAATTCGTGGCATGATGCAATCGATCGTAATTATTTGCGACGACAATGTGTAGTTTTAGCGTGGATTAATCAGATGACGTTATTTCACGTGGGACGATTTGATTTTAAAATTTTTTATACAGTTATCTTAAGGCACTGTTGATTGATCCTGATGATGAAAAACTTTAAACCTTTGTCTGAAGCAGTTTCGAGAAAAACAGTTTTTTAAATAGTTTACACAAGACATTTACTTTATAAATCTACATATTTTTGTTGTAAGTGAAAGAAGTAATGTCGAAGAGTTAACGTCAAAAATTCGAACTCACAGCGCTTTTCATAGCCTGATCGAGATCTTTGATGAGGTCATCCGCATCTTCGAGCCCCACCGACAAACGGATAAAGTTATCGTTGATTCCCAGTAGTAATCGCTCGTTAGCTGGTACAGATGCATGTGTCATTATTGCTCTGTTAAAACAAACACGACGCTTTGCAACGCAACGTTCAAATGCTTCGACTTCGAAAAATCACGCACGGGTGTTCGGCCAAGCTTTCAAACCCGCCAAGACTTTCGGCCAAGGTGAAGACTTTGAGCTGGGAGAGAAGCAATTTAGTGGCTTCCAAATCACCTTTGAACCAAAATGCGATCATTCCCGAGCAACCTGTAGCCTGTCATAAAACAAAAGTGTAATCATCACGTCATAAATCAAATATTTATTCACAATGCTCAAGATCGACTTTACATCCTAACCACAAACGATTGGTTGCGTCATCTTCAACGTGATACGCCTACAAACTTTAACCAATCAGAGCCAAAGGCTATATAATCGTGTCTCGTTATCATCGAAATTAACATTACACATACACTTTTGATCTTGGCAGCAATTACCTGGCAAGTACGTGAAGGAGACTTAATCATCTTATAAAAAAACCGTGATAAGAAAAATGTTCCAATCATTAACCTGTTTTTTCATAATTTCAAATTGTGGATGGGAAGGAAGGCCCGGATATTTCACCTTCTCGACCATTGGAGACTTTTCCAGAAACTTAGCTACGGCGATTGCATTTTTTTGATGTCGCTCCATGCGAACTGCAAGCGTTTTCAGGCCGCGATTAACCAGGTAACAATCAAATGGCGAAGGAACTGGCCCCATAGCTGAAATTAAATCGAATTTTTGCAATAGTCCACATCCACATAAAACCATAAAATCTATCATCAACTGTGATCAAATGTTGCTTAAGGAATAAAAAAGTATTTCAACAGTTTAAATTTCGAGATTAACAGAAAAACGTCAAAACTATAGGGCAAAACTGTAACGACTGTGTAATAGCCCTAATGTAATAATAGCCTAAATAGGGTTACGTGTAGAGCATTGTAAAAGCAATGTAAGTAAAACTTAAACATACCATATTGCAAAAAGTAGAGCTTGTCATAGATTTCCTTATTATTGGTTGCAAGCAGACCCATAACAACATCGCTGTGTCCGTTCATGTACTTCGTTGCGGAGTGCATAACTATATCAGCACCATGTTGAAGTGGTCGCTGTGTAAATAAAAACGATGATGAGTGTTCAACTTATTGGCAACAACACGCCGTAATTGAACCAAGAGCAATAGATTTAACTTCTGACATTGTCGACAAGCGATAATACAAAACAAGCATTCTTAATAAGTCGAGTCGCTTGTTCATAAGCAAAAAGAATAAAAACGAATGAGCTGAATATCAAAATTAATTTTTTTCATTTTGTTTTTGAATACTCTAGAAGCTGACAAACGATGTTGCATTCTTACAAGTAGGGATGTGGAAGCGGGAGCGGTGTTTTTTGATGGAAGCAGAAGCGACAAAAAGTAAGCTGCTTCTGCTTCTAACTAAACGGGACTGATATAAGAGCTAATCAAATAGGTCTGTTTTTTGTTTTCTCTTTTTCTAATTTTTAAAACCTGTTTCTACATTTTTTAAAAAAAATTCTAAATCAACCGATCTTTGGTGCAGAGACTTAGCGGCCCACCAATCCCCCAAAACTGCGCATTGGGTGAGACTGATGCAGTCTAAAATACTCAAAATTAATTTTTTAAATTAAAATTAAATAGATTTTATGTGTCATAACAAATAGCTTTTAATATTTTAACACTTCAGGTATGTACGACTAATAAAGCGACAAACCAAGTAGAGTAGCAGAGGCGAGTGAAGCTGCAATGCTATAAGATATCCTCCCATTGTGCAGCCGATCTTTAAGATCGTAACTGTCAACAAAGCATTCAAGTTTTGGTTGAAATATTTTTACACTTAATATGGATGACAAACATAGTGGGTAATTATACTGAAGCCATTATTACGTTTTTCTTAGAACAAGTAAATTGGTGCAAAAGACTAATTTTGATGCTATAGGCCAGGGGCGTCCAACCCGTGGCCCGCGGGCCACATTTGGCCCGCCTAAAGGTTTTGAGTGGCCCGCGCAGTATTTTTTGAAGCTCTCTGTCCCGTCAATTTTAGCAGAAGTCGAAGACAGATTTGATGTGAAGACCCCTTTTTTCATTTTTTTTCCAAATTTTAGAGATCACTATGATTTCGGGACAAAAAGTGAGAAATCTGAGACCGATTTCAGCCGAGGACCTTGTTTTTTTTACAGATCACTATGATTTTGTTAGAAAAAGTGGGAAATCTGATACTGATTTCAGGTGAGGACCTTTTTTTTTCTTTTAGAGATCACTATGATTTTGGGGCAAAAAGTGGGGTGTTTGTTTGTTTGGCCCACCAATATTTTTGATGGGTCAAAATGGCCCTCGGCTCAAAAAGGTTGGACACCCTGCTATAGGCCATAGGTGGAAAACCTTTTTATTATTGGAGTCCAAATTACTAAATTTTTGACAGAGGAGGCCGCGTAAGTTCAAATACCTGAAAAAAATAGCGCAATTATTCTGTATCTGTCTCGTATTTCTTGATTTTCGTCGCCAAAAAGCAGTGATCTCTAAAAAACCGGACACGAATTACTTGGTTTTCGTCCTAAAATGAAGCGATCACTAAAAAGAAAAAAATAGGGTTGCCAGATGGCCTAAAATTCGAAAACGATAAATTGTCCTAATTTTAATTACTGTGTCCAACATTCAGCAAATCATTCGGACAGTTGGTTTTTTGTCCCAATTCGGCCGATTTTTATTAGCCTCTTTAAGATACTGATTTTTTTCAATATTTCCAGCTTGGCATTGTCGGCCCCAAGCATTTTTTGTGTCTAGTGCCTGATTAACAATTGTTACGTGACCGACAGTCAATTGCTTGTGACAAAGATATACGAGGGCTGTTTGAAAAGTAACGGAATTGTGTAAATAATTATTTTATTTGAAATGCCACGTAAAAAGTACAACTTGTCCCCTTCAAAGTAATCTCCTTGAGCTCGAATGCACTTTTCTAATCTCTGCTGCCATGCTTCTATGCACTTCTGGAAAGATTCCATTGGGATTGCTCGTAGTTCCTTCGTTACGGCTGTTGTTATGGCTTTTGAGTCTTGAAAACGGGTTCCTTTAATGACTCCCTTGAGCTTAGGAAACAAGAAAAAATCACAGGGAGCCAGATCTGGCGAGTAGGGTGGTTACTCCAGCACGGCAATGTTATTTTCTGCAAGAAATTGTCGTATGCTTAAGGCATTGTGAGCAGGAGCATTGTCATGATGAAGCAGCCATGACTTTGTCTCCCACAATTCTCTTCTTTTCTCCCTTACCGAACGCATCAAACGTCGCAAGATGTCTTTGTAAACATTCTGGTTAATGGTTTGGCCTTGTGGCAAGAATTCTAGATGAACAATTCCATGAACATCAAAGAAAACAATCAGCATTACCTTAATTTTGGACTTGAACAGCCTTGCTTTCTTGGGTCTTGGTGAGGATGCACTCTTCCATTCAAGGCTCTGCCGTTTGGTGAGTGGATCGTACTCGAAGATCCACGACTCATCACCGGTAACAACTCTACTCAGCAGATCTGGTGTAATTTCAAGTTGTTTCAGGATGTCTTGACACACTTGCACACGATTTTCCTTTTGCCCATCATTCAACAACCTTGGTACCATTTTTGCACAAACCTTCCTCATCCCTAGATCTTCTGTAATGATCCTCCACACCCTCTCACTATTCATGCTCAACTCACCTGCTATCATTCTAACAGTAAGGCGGCGGTCACTGCGCACTTTTTCTCTCACACGCTCAACATTTTCGTTTGTTCTGCTTGTTGTTGGCCTTCCACTCTTAGGATCATCTTCCACATCCTCTCTTCCCTCTCTGAACCTCTTGTGCCACTCAAAAATCCGAGTTCTTGACATCGTAGCATCTCCGTAAACTTCTTGGAGCAAATTGAATGTTTCAGTTGGAGTTTTTCCAAGTCGAACGAGAAACTTCAAGTTGATTCTTTGTTCAATGCTCATTATTTGTTAACAAAAGAAAAAAAAAGAAAAAAATATTTACTAAATAAATTATCCCAAAACGAACTACAGTAAAGCGCCTTTCAAGAAAAGCCTGTAAAAAAGCATATGGTTGTCACAGAATGCTGAAACTACATTTTTACAACCACAAGACATTGCGCCATCTTAAAAAACAAAGCTTTTATCACTGTTGCAAGTGTTGTTTGTGCAAAGCATACAGTCCCGATACTTTTCAAACACACCTCGTATAGATATTGCTTAAATATAGAAGAGAATCAACAGTTCAGCCTTTATATTCGTAGTTTGTCTTCCCTGCTAGCCACTGTATCTTCCATAAAAACTTGGCTAATTAAAGTAGCTTTATTTAAATCAAGGGTACCCAAGCTTTTCTTAGAGGATTTGACGGTGAAGTTCCCCATGATATTATACAGTATTGGCTCAAAGTTTCACAACACACAGATGTTGTGTGAACTAGATAATTTAAAGATTTGACGGATTATGCATTGACATGGCTGTCCGTCCTTGTATCTAATACAACCGTCAAACGGCTTTTTCCATGGTTTCATTTACAAAAACCAAAACCAGGAATAGAATGAAACCTGTCTTGCTGGAATCGATACTGCGCATCAGATGCGAACTTTATTTTGCTAGAAAATGCAATGTCGGTTTTGTTTGTACCAAAGAGATGTTGGTACAGTTTTGCACGAGAGAAATGCACTCCAGCCCAGAAGAAACCGAAGAATTAATGGCATAATTTAAAATTTCGTAATAAAAACTAAACTGCAGCCATTATGCTGCACACTGTTAATTGTTTTTTGCTTGGTATGTGTTTTTCTTGTTCGTTTTTCCTGATTCATCTAATTGATACTGTATATGGGAGACCGTTTTTTGCTAATAATTATTTTTCTTAGAACGTGTAAATTACACCCAGCGAAATAAATAAATAAATTTATGCCTTATTTCACTTGGTGGACAAATTTTTTTATTGTGATTTTCTCTTTTTTTTAAACATTGAAAAGCACTCAAGAGAATAAATTAACTGATGTATTTTTACAATTTTAAAACTGATGGCTGCAGGTGATCTGAAAGTACCTAAATAGATAAGCGATCAAAAATAAAAATCTTCACTAAAAAGTGATAATAAAAAGTTATATTTTGACTGCGTTGTCAAGTAATGACTAAAAAAAGCTTCACTTGAGTACATTGCCTAACATTATTCGATAAAATCTGTGACGACGAAAAAATGTAATAAAAACTACTATGCCGGGCCAGGCGTTTTTTATTGTTTTGTCATTTTTGTGCGCCTTCAACTTTTTTAATTGTTTTGTCAGGTTGCTTTGCTAACTTTTAATTTCTTTTGTGAGTGATGACTTATTTGACTTTTCTAAAAAATAAAAGTTGGTGTGGAAGCGGAAGCTGTTACTGAATCAACCACTTCCACATCACTATTTACAATCTACTTCGAATCAGAATTAGATAATGGTGGAGGATACATCTTTCATAACCCCTGGCAGCTTGAATGATTAGAGCATGTCCTAGCAGTGATTGAGTTGACCCACAATAGGATTTCACCATATAAAAACACCATAGGAATAGTATTTTTTGAGGTGTCCTGAAAGCACTAAAATAGAATAAAAATTTAAAATCCACAACAGCCTGTTTCGCCAAAGACGGCTTATCAGGTGGAATCTGTGAAGTAAAAAAATGTAGAATAAAAATATTGAAAATATACTAAACAATATGAAAAAATAATAAAAATCATAAAAATTAAAAGACTTTTATCTTTTATTTTTTATATTTTTTATAATTTTTATAATTTTTATTATTTTTTCATATTGTTTAGTATATTTTTTTCAATATTTTCATTCTACGTTTTTTTAATTCACAGATTCCACCTGATGAGCCGTCTTTGGCGAAACAGGCTGTTGTGAATTTTTAATTTTTATTCTACTTTAGTGCTTTCATTAATAAATACTGCTCTAGCTATCTGGTTATTGAGCTCTGTACCGGCGAAGTAAAGCATACAGATATATATAAAAAAAATTAAAATATTGATTATTTTTTAATTCAAGCTCTAACTTTGTTATCGAGCACTTTAGAAGAACTGATTTTCCTACAGTGTTATATATATACACAAGGGACAGTGCTGACAATTCACTTTTGACTGTGCTCAATGATTTGAAGATCAGAGCAAAATTATCAAATTAAGTATAAACACTGCAGATAAAATTTATTTATTAAAATTCGCGACAGTCTGTTTCACCGTAAAAACGGCTCATCAGGCGATTATCTGAAATAAAAATAAATATAATAACCAAAATAAATAACCCGGAATAAATACTAATAGAATAAAAATAAAAAATAAAAATAAAAATAGAATAAAAACGGGAAATTATGGGAGAACCTCATGTCGAATGGAGTATTTCGGCCAGATCTAGTACCTATCAACCCGGTGCCGCCAGGTGTAATCTCTGCCTCGATGAAAAGCTAGCCATTCTCCTGGAAGACCCACCTAGCACACTTAACAAAAGAACGGAACCCACCGGCAAGTGTCGCCATAAAAACAAATTTAAACTAAAAAACTTCACGTAATCTTCACCAAGCATCGAACTCGGTTTTTTTTTATCATTTGCAACTTTTTTCATTTTTGATTGGTCACGATTTCTGTAAACTTATACCGCGTCACTTGTCAATGACTAAAAATCCTCTTACGTTTGCACAATTGTGCTTATTATTATTTATTTGGATACGGTATAGCTGTTTATAGTTTTTTAAGTTGCACGAAATTTGTATAATTTCCCGTTTTTATTCTATTTTTATTTTTATTTTTTATTCTATTAGTATTTATTCCGCGTTATTTATTTTGGTTATTGTATTTATTTTTATTTCAGATAATCGCCTGATGAGCCGTTTTTACGGTGAAACAGACTGTCGCGAATTTTAATAAATAAATTTTATCTGCAGTGTTTATACTTAATTTGATATATATATATAATACAAAATTTATTCAATCACTGTTTAAAAACCACAACAGTCCGTTTCATCCTTAGAATCGTCAGGTGGTTACTTATTCAAATAGAAAATCAAGTATAGATTTGAATTTATTCTATTTGAATAAGTAACCACCTGACGATTCTAAGGATGAAACAGACTGTTGTAGTTTTTAAAAAATGATTGAATAAATTTTGTATTAAATTGCTCTGATTTTTTTCATTGAGCACTCTGCGGGGATTCACTCCTGCAATATATATATATATATATATATATATATATAGGGCATATAGGACATATATATAGCACATCTAAATATTGTGGCCAACAAGGTTTCTAGCAAAACTTATTTCAAAGGGTCTTGCACAGCCGTAAAAACAGGACAAAGCGTGGATACATATCTGTATATTTGGAGTTTCATTTCGAACGCGTCTACTTAGCAGGGTAGATGTTCAAATGCATTGTTTTCCGCGCTGCAGGCATGAAAGGGTGTCTTGCGGACAATTATGGCACATTAAGCGAGGACAACCATTCTTTTTTGAAGTAGTTCGATACAAATAATGAAATAAATCACGCGAAAGACTAGGTTCAAATTGTAATGCAAACAAAAAGAAATTATATTACTGGCGTGCAAAGATTTACACATTCCGGGAGTCTTTGATTTACAAAAAAAGAAACCGTTCTATACTTGGTTTTCGACGGCAAAGAAGACCTTTTTTATAGTTGTCGTTTGATTTTCAAAAGCAAAAAATTTTTGAGATTGAAAGTGAAGACCTTTTTCGGTTAGAGGTATTTTTAGAAATTGAGCTCCTATGGTAAAAAGAGTTTTGCACGCTGTTTAGTTTTGCTCAGCAATTTTAAATGTTGTTTTTGATTAAGATAATTAAAAAAAAACTATTAAAACTACGTGACTTTTTTCCAACGTAAGATTTCTATTAAAATAAAACCCATAAAACTGTACTTGGAAGTATGATGACATAAACGTGTTGTCGACGACCAATAGACAATTTTCACGTGATTTAATCAAGTTAGCAACGGCTTGAATATCGGTTACTTTCATGGTCGGATTTGACGGAGTTTCAACCCAAACAAGCTGCAAATAAAATATTTATTGTAATAAATTGTAAACTAACTTATTCAGTAGATGGGCGGTTGATTTCAATATCACCTTTGTGTTTTCTTCCAAACCGTTTTTCACCTGACTTATATCGGTGAAGTCGACTAAAGTCGTTTTCACGTTGAACTTGGATGCAATTCGTTGCAAGTATCTGCAAGCGTACAACAACTTGATGATCAACAAACGTATAATAGTAAAGTGACATATTCTTTTCACCTGTTAGTTCCTCCATAAACGTCATCACTGCAGAGGACGTGATCTCCAGCTTTCAACAAGTGAATAACAGTAGTAGTGGCGCTCATGCCACTTGAAAAAGCAAGACCTGGTGGATTGAAAGACTAACATTACTTTGATTACGGATACTAATAAAAAAAATATAGCAGCTTCAATATGAAATGTACAGACAGCATCAAAAGAAAAAAAAAATCAACTCTTATATCTACAGGGTGCGGCAGAAATACCCGGACAGAATTACATGAATATATACTGTATATGCTTTTAACTTAATGAACATATTATTTTTTAATAAAACTTTACAGATTCATGTCATATTGTTCAAATATATTTGGTTAATTAGATTTTGGTCTTTTTTAACAATGAAAAAACTACGAAAAGAAATAATTGCCTTGAAGCAATTCGGGATTTCAGGCACGCGCAAATCAAAACTGCTCAAAGTCCCGAAGTCAACTGTTTTTGATGCAATAAAACGTTTTGAAGAACTTGGGGGCTATTCCGATCGGTCTAGAAGAGGGGGTTCGCCAATGTTCTGAAACCAATTTCACTCTTGCTAAATGATCATTACGAGGAAAAAAATTGGACATTTCAGCAAGATGGGGCAACTTCTCATACGGCAAAAATTTCACAAAATTTCTGCAAAGAAAATTTTCGAAATTTTCGGTCAAAGGATATGTGGCCTCCATGCTCTCTGGACCTCAACGCTACGGACTTTAGTGTTTGGGGATACTTCAAAAAAGGGCATTCGAAAAGAAGCATCATTCCGTGGAAAGTTTAAAACGTGATTTGTCAAAAAAAAATGGGAAAAACTTCCACAGGATATGTTGCATGCCGCATAAGAAAATGCTATAAAAAGAATGAGTATTGTTGTGATGCCAACAGAGGATATATTGAATAATTTCGTGCATTTGGTCTCAAAACTTATTTAAAAAAAGATGTGTGGATTTTTAAAAAGCAAAAAATTAAATTTGATTTTAAATGATCAAATAAGCCTGTCCGGGTATTTCTGCCGCACCCTGTAGTTTACAATAACAAAATTTTTAAAATATTTGGAACACTTTTGATTATTTATTAAATAATACATTTCTAAGAGAATGTTTTTTTAAAAGATGTTGAATGCTAAATCCTATAAACAAAAATGAAGATAACAAAAATATTAAATAAGGTTTTACTGTGTCACAACATAGTACGCAAAAATTTTTAGGATGATTTTTAAAAAAACAATGGAATTCAAAAGGTTTTGCTCAGTTATCGTTGCAATTTAAATATTTTATTTAAAAAAAGTAGAACTACTTAGGATTAAATTTTGACACATTTTTTTCAAAAACTAAAAGTTGATGTATAAAGTAATATTTCTTGATAAAAACTACATTGATGATATGTTATTATTATTCTAATGTATACAAAACAACAAGCAAAACATATGCAAAATACTTATTTTTAAGTTTACATATAATAATGTCTGCTCTAAAAACATTTTTATGATCAATTTAACAAGACTTAATGTCACAATTTACCATATTTTCCACCTTCACAAGCTGCAACACAATTCTCTAAACAATTTCTAGTAGGATGCCCACTTCTGCCATATTCATAACCCTATAAAAATACCGTAAATTTTACAATTTTCATGTTTATATTATGAAAGTATCTGAAAAATCTGTAAATCAAGCTAAAATCTTGAACTACAATTTAATGTTTTTTTTTAGTCTTATAGCCTGTTTGGCAAATACAATAATTATAATAACACAATACCATTAGTCTGTGTAAGGGCACTTTGCAAGCAGTATAGGTAATCCAAAAATGGGTGCCTAAATTGGTTTTGTAGGAGGGTTAAGGGATGGCTTGGCAATTAGCAACAACAACAATGGTAAACCTATTCATAAAAATTCAAAGCAAACAATTTGTTTTCAGTAATCTAAAACTAGTAACGTTTGAATATACCGTATTATCACCAGGAGAATGTTGCTTGAAAGTAGTAGAAACTGTAATTGGAGGAACAACCATCATTGACTTCCATTGTTCTGGGTCTTGTCCAGCATGTATAGCTGCAGTTGAAAAACTAAGATATATAATAGTTAAGTTGACAACCTATTAAAACAACACAATTTAATATAAAAAAGTATTTAATAAAAAAAAACCTCACCCAGCAAAAGGTTTTCCCCAAGAAGAATTACTTTCACCATTTGCAGCCATTGTATTAAATTGGAATTAACTTTTGTTATAGAACTACAAATATAAACATACAGTATGTAATTGTTATAACAATAAACAAGCAAATAATTCGAAGTAGATAAAAAGGCAATTTAAGTTATGCTTACATATTATCAATTTTTTTATTATATTGCATCTCTATATTTATCATCCTATCTTACAGAAAAACAATGGAGGCACTAATACATAGGGAAATCAAGAAGATAATTGGTGAACATAAGTAATGAGAGAGTAATTACATGGTGTGGTGATTTTACAAATAAATATTACTACCTATAAGTCAGCAATATTAACTTTGCAATATAGCTAAACAAAACTATATTGTTGCTCAACTCCACAATGATTTACCCATGTCACATTGCTACTATTTTTGTATTAAAAAAATACAAATGCTCAGCGAAACCAAGCTGTAATTTTTTTCTGAAAAAGTGTGTCAATTGTGTTTCAATGTTATACTTGATAATTTTGAGCACAATATTTTTGTAGTGAGAAGTTTATAGCAAACTGCACAAGAACAAGCATGTATTCCATACTTGTACACTTTGAAAACTCAAATAAATCAACACTAGAGTACCCAAGGTGGATTTCTTAGTCCAAGATTATTTAACATTTACACCTCAGACATTCTACTCTCTCCAAAAGATGCACAAGTTGCAACATATGCCAATGACATAACAATCACAGCATCCCACACCAAACACCATAAGAATCAAGAACTTCAACCATAGAAAGTCATAAATTTGCCACTACTGATAATCAGGTTTTGTTCATTGTTAGCCATGACTAACCTTGCAAGGTTTGGAAATTTCTTAAAATTTAAAAGGTGGTGGACTGAACTTGGCAAATACTTAACAAGAACCTAATAATCTCTATATAAACACAGGCAAAACTACAACACTTTTTTTTTACAACTTAACTGTTGTTTGTTGGTGAAATTAACCCAGAATCTCCTTTATAGAACTAGGAGGCAATGAATAACAAACCAAGAAAAAAAGGATCTTTCAAGAAACAATAGTAACCACAGAGGATTTTGGGCTAGTTTTACAAACAAAAATCACTCACTGTCACTTATTGAAAAGACCCCACTTTTTATACCTGACACAGCAGAATACAGTACAACTCTATTACTTGAATTAAACAATCAAAACTACTGACAATAAAATGTTCAAAAATTCTTAAAATCATTCTAGATCAAAAACTATTATTTTCACAATGCATGTCACCATCAATCAATCAATCAATGCAATTTTAATCTGGTTTGAATATCTCAATAAATGGATGTGCCCACATGTATCTTACTACTTCCACAACTCTTCCTACACCTTTTCTTCACCTACACTGATCTGCCATATCTTCTTTCCTTAAACCAATTCTTCTCATGTTTTCTTTAACTTGTTCCCTCCATTTTATTCTTAGTCAACCCTGTTTAGATTTTTCATTCATTTCATGTACCATTGCCTTAATTAAAATATCATCCTCATGTCGTCTTAAAACATGACCAAACCACCTCATGCCATTCACCCTTGCCAGCTTATCTGCTGCTTTCTTTAATCCCAACATGTCCATCAGCTCTTTTGCATTCGTCTTGTCCACCAACTTTATACTGCATATTGCCCTCATCATAGATCTTTCTGCTTTTTTCAAAATAGCTACTTTGCTTTCTCTCAAACACCACATTTTGCTTCCATATAACATACCTGATCGTACATAGCTTTTATATACCTTTCCTTTCATCTGCAAAAAAAATATTTTTTCGAACAGTATCTCTCCATGCTCTCTGAATTTCTTCTATCCCACTCTTGTTCTTGCAGTCATTGCAGCTTCACATCCTCCACTGGCATTCAACTTATTGCTAAGATAGCAAACTCTTTTCACAGTTTCCACTTCATCACACATTACCTCCTGTTGCACTTCTCCCACATCATTTTTCACTTTATCACATTTACTACAAGCAAAAAATCTTGCCACACTTGGAGTTACTTTAACTTGCAACACCTTTCATGAATTCATTGGTCACATTTTGTGCATAACACTGAGTTCATAGTCACTCTTTTGCCACATATTCCACATTGGTCTATTATCACTACCACCAAAGCAAAATGAATACTTACCATTCTGAAAACACTCACTTTATGCAAATAAAATAAAAAGCTTGCCTCTACATTTAAAGTTATCATTTACACCATTTTCAAATGTTCAAACACCATATGGAGCCCTATCATACCAAAAACCAACATCAACCACAAATTATTCACAACACAGTTTTGCACATTGCCACCAGCTGCACAAAAGACATGAACACAACACCAACATGATAAAAGCAGTGTCCTTCCGATAGGCATCCATTTTGAGATTGATGCTCATTGAAATCCATTCAGAAACTGAAAGCCAATATTTTTGATGACAATGAGCACACCACCATCATATCTCAGATCCAAACATTAACAGCTGAGAAATGTAAAGAAAAACATTAAACACATTCACATTACATCATCTCATAATATCTCAGTTTCAAAAAACCAACAAAATTACTAACATCACACCCCATGACATTTATTCATCAAAACATTACCAAGTCAAATGCATGCAAAACAGGTACAGCTCAAAATCAACAAATCATTAAAGTTATTTACACACAGTAAACCCTGGTACTTACATGCCACTATACTCATTATGCTTGATACATACACACGACACTAATCATATTTTTATCTGTTAACCCTTTAGAAGTAGCAGAGGTCATCAAAAGAGAGAGTCTAGATTGGCTCATTTAAAAAGATTAATAATAATAATAAGCTGATCTAGTGTGTAACACAATTCACTGATTAAGGAATGGATCCTACAAGATATCTTTGGAAAAGGGATAACAACAGCCATACATCATAATAGTTTATTTTGCATTGTCGTTTTTGAGATATTTTTGTGAAGTTTCTAAATGCTCATTCAAAAAAATAGCTGATTAGTTGAACATTCTATGCTTTAAATATTTCAATATGATTCCAAATGCATAAACATTCATAAAAGTCAAGTTTTTTAAAAATGCATCTTAACTTAATTATTCTCCTTTACTATGGAAGATTAACATTTAACAAAATTTAAAAACTAGTTGAACATCA
This sequence comes from Diplosoma virens, assembly GCA_963680785.1. Lineage (NCBI taxonomy): Eukaryota > Metazoa > Chordata > Ascidiacea > Aplousobranchia > Didemnidae > Diplosoma > Diplosoma virens. The sequence goes on along the minus strand of OY796880.1, from coordinate 20,712,096 downwards.
AATCAAATTTTTTTATACAAATACAAACTTTTGTCCAAGTTTACAATTTTTAATAAAATAAGTAAGAATACACCAAAGTTAACCCAGTTTTCTTTTTAATTACTCGAGCTTTCGTAAACTATTGTTTCTGTTGCACCTGACGAAGCGAGCAATAAATCACGAAACATCGTGTAATTAAAAAATTGGTTCGTTTCTGATTGATTGTTTGGATTAAGTAAACTATACGCCCGACAGGGCGTATTCTTTACTTGATCATAATTGCTTAATTTTTAGCTAAAAAAATTAGGGTTAGGGTTAGGGTTGATTGATTCGATAAGAATAGTAATTTTAACAAAGTTTAAATCTTTGAAATGTTACAAATTTTTTGTAAAGTTGCTATACCAGTAGCTGTCATTCAATTCCGTTCAGTTCAGTTCAGTTTTCTTTTATTTCTGCTCATCCACATAATAAAAATGCAACTATAATTATTTAATAATAAACATAATTAAGACTGCGGCTTAGGAAAAGAAGAAGCAACAAAACGAATGTACGTTGTAGCTTCCTAAGATAGCAATGAAATATTTACAGACGCTTTATTACAAGAAGCAAGATTGCTTCACCTCATTAAATACATCACAGCCTATATATGTTAATTATAATTGTATAACATTAAATAAACTAATGTTTCTTTACAGTTTAAGTAAAATCACATTGGAAAATTAACTGGATAATTTTTTTTCGTTCAAGTCACACTTTTTGGGAAGATTGCTCGCTGGTATATCAGAAACGTCAAATGTTAGTACTTTATTGGAAATCGATAACTAAGGAAATGATGGAATGATTACATGAGAGTTTATGTTGCCACGGTGGCGCGATGATGAAAAGTATGGAAACACTGTGACTTAAATCGTACACGTGTCGTACAATGTAATAAGCGAGACTCTCACTGTCGTCGTTATCGCGTCAAATCATACGTTTGACGTCACTTTAACTCGATCAAGAAACTACCCATTTCCACAGCCAATGCTACCACTAAGATTTTAAAAGGAACCCCAGATTGGTTCATAAAAAAACCTAGATGACAACTGAAAACCCCAGAAAAAAAATTACCGAAATAAAGGGAATTTTTTGGTATTGGAATGGTCACCATGTCTTAACACACTTTTTCATTCAAGTGTGGAACATTAAAATGGCTTTATTTTATTGATAAGAGCAGTTAATATTACCTGAAATGATGAAACTTTGAAAAACCTTTTTATAGGCAATTTTTTAGATCCCTAATTGTAATTTTGTAAATCTTCTAATTCAAACTATATTTTCAACCCTAACCTTAACTTGAATTATAACTCTAAGGTCCCTAATACTAACTAATCCCCACTCTAAACCTTACCCCAAAATTTTCTTTGAGATTGCATACTTAAAACAAAGAAATGTCAGTTATAATGACATTTTCTCATAAAACATGATAACAAAACTACAACACATTAAAGCAGTTATATGCAGATGGATCATTCACAAAAAGTCAAAAAAATGAATCAAAATATTTTAATCATCAATTAAAGCAGTTCATCTTCATTTTCACTTTCAGAATGAGAAACATCTTTATATTTTTAGCTTATAAGCGGTTTTTGATATCTCTTCCTCACTGTACCATTCATCATCTCAGTGATTAGTTTTTGATTTGGTTCCCAGCAGCAGCATGTTAAATTTTTTCTGGTGATAGACTGCTTTGCAAGTAGCCTGTTTTTCACTGTTTCTGGTTGTAAAGAACTAGTTGATTTAAGTTTTCATGCAATTGATTTGGGAAAATATTCTTTCTACAGCTGCAGAAGAATGTGGTAAGACAGTCATAGTTGTCATGAAATATGATAACAGAGAAAATTTTAAATTATCTAGACCATCCTTTACTAAACCTAAATTGTGCCAATATTCCGGAACACATTTAGTAGAAACAGCAAGTTCTTTTGCAGAAATACGGAAGGCTCTCTATTGATCATCAAGTTCAGTGTGGTCCAAGGCTAAGAGCATGAAGGGCCGCATTAGGGTTTGAAAAAGTTTCGCGGGCCGAAAAGATAAAATCTAGGTCAGGGTGGTCCAACTTCTCCACTCTCGTGGGCCACTTTTCAAAATTATTTGAGTTTGCGCGCCTCAACCAGCTAAAAACGCTTATTTTGGTCCCAAAATCAGGGTGTTCTCTAAAAAAAAAAAAAAGGTCTTCAATTGGAATCGATCTACGAAGTTCCTACTTTCGTCCCAAAATCATAGTGCTCTTCAAATAAAAACGGTTGCCACTTCTTGTAATCGACAAGACTTGTGCAAAATTGTTCCGCGGGCCGCACAAATTCCGCATGTGGCCCGCGGGCCCGTAGTTGGACCACGCTGATCAAGTTCATTAAGTTTATTTTGTGGTATGATATGTGGGAAGTGAACAGATAATGGAACTATAGATGTTGGTGACCGTTTAAGATCCAATGCAATTTCAATACCTAATATATTCGATTTGGCAATAATTCCATTTTTATCTAAAGGTAACCTTTTCTTCATCTGTAAGAAAAGTTCTAACAGAAACTTGAAGCAATCACTTTTGAATCTAATGGTGCAACTCTCATCTTGCAACGGGTCATTGAGTAACTGAGAAAAACATTGTCCTCCAAGGTATACATTACTAATAGGTTTTTGGTTTCTTATATCTTGTGGATCAATTTCTGACAATTTTTTTACAAGGAGAATTTCCTCTTTGATAAAACAATTGAGAATGCTCTTGTACTCAGATGTAATCATTGTGTAAAGCTGATGTAATCGAAAGTGTTCTGACTGAAATTCAGTATTAATTGCATTCATTTTTTGCAAAATATATTGCAAAGCATGTGTTTGGTTCCACAGTTTGTTAAAGTGTCAAAAATTTTTCTGGCGCCATCAACCTTATCAGTTTTGTATTCTTTTTCAAAATATAGAATTAAAGCATCCTACTATTCAATAATAGTACTTATCACTTTTTCTCGAGGAAGCCATCTCGTTTGTGACAGTTTCACCATTTTATGTGGCACAACTCTGACAACTTGTTGAATAGCCACAAAGTCTCTTTTTCGTTTACTGCTCCTGCTGAAATAGGATGACACATCCTTCAAAAATGTCTCAAGGTAAGAGGTCAAAACATTGACAGCATGACTAGCACAAAGTGCCATTGGGTAATAAATATATCCCATGATAAAGACGGAAGGTATATCATCTTTCAATAGTTTTTTAAAGCCACTCCTTTCACCCATCACAGTTGACCAGTTATCACTGCCAAATCCAACAATGTTTTCAAAAGGAATGCCTCTCTTTTTTAAAACACCTTTAACTGCTTGTAAAGATGTTGAGCTGTTCCATTTTCAACTTCAATTGTATCAAGCAAAGCATCTACTACATCATGTTTATTTGAATCAAAATATCGTACAACCACTGCTAATATTTGCGTAACAGATATATCAGTGCTTTCATCAATTATAATCAAAAATTTGCTTTCTTTGCAAATATTCGTTGTTATGAGTTCCACTAGTATCTGCAGTTAGCTCTTTTATTTACACGGAATTACACGATAGCTATACGACTGAATCTGTACGTAAGAATAATAATTTATCACGCGGTTAACCACACTTATCAAACCAGAGAGAAGAAGGTAGTAGAGCCGTGCGCTATGACGTCACATACTATAACAACCCCCTTTTAAGAAGCTTTTTAGAGAAAAGGTTGTCTAAGAAAAATATAATACATTGTACTATTAATAAACGATTAATAAACATGCAGCAAACTATATACAATACGGCACAAGCGTTATGAGTTTTACGCTACTTCATACAAAATCCCTTAAATGATTAGGAAAGCGTTTTTATCTCACACTTCGCCGCGAGGTTGGAGATGGTGGAAAGTTTTCATCTTCAAAATGGACGTGACGTTCGTCTGATGTCATCATTTCCTCTTTGGGGTCTCCCCCTTCGGTGGGGATAGGGCGAATAAAACGTCTATTGCGCCAACAGACTCGACCGCTCGGTAGTTTTATGTGATAGTCGCGGTTTCTCCCGACGCCGATGATGAGTCCCGATCGCAACTATTTTTTTGTAATATGGTCTTGAATTCGAACATGTTGTCCGATTTTTAGTGGGTTGAGGTGTTTTGCTCGTTTATTGTATTCGTTTTCTGCAGCCACTTGTATATTTGATAAAGCTGCGTCCCACTTGTCGAATTTGTTTTGCCAATCTTCCTTGAAATATTTCAGTTTAACTGGGACGATTGAACGTAGCAGGGCGCTGTATAAAATTTCGGCTGGTGATAACCCATGGGCCTTAGGTGTGTTAACCCATTCGATTAGGCCGCTGCTAAATTCATCGCAGTCGAGGCTTCCGTTCTCAGCAGTTTTGGCGACAAGGTGCTTCATGGCCTTCACTGCTGCTTCTGAATGTCCGTTTGACTGTGGGTAATGTGGAGTACTTATGGTGGAAGTTACTCCTCATTTCTGGAGAAACTGTTGAAACTTGCTTGATGTGAATTGCGGTCCTCCATCAGTTCTAATTCGTACTGGTACAGCTGTGTCCACGAAAAATTTTTTTATGATGCTGATTATCTGATGTAAACTAGGGTCATGAGAGAACTCGCTGAGCTTAATCCATCCCGACAGACGGTCTACATAAACCAGGTATGTCTTACCGGCATAATAAAATAAGTCTGCAGATACGTCTTCAAAGGGTCTTGATGGGAGGGGATGGCTCTTGTTGCAAGCTTGGCTGGTGCTATCTGCATTTTGTGCAGGCTTCAACGGTATTTTTAATGTCGCTATTGATTCCTGGCCAGTACACTATTTGACGTGCTCTTGGTTTTGTTCTTTCGATGCCTTGTGTGAGGCATGTAGCTTTGTCAGTATTTCTTTTCTTTTCTGTACGGGCACCACAATGCGATGGCTGTTAAGGAGAATTAATCCATCTTTGAAAGTAAGCTGATCTTTTTGAAAGGTTGAGCTACAACATTCGTATGGCGTTGTGTACCACACACACCGATTTGCTGCTTTCTGTGAATTAACCGCGGTCACCATTGAAGGTAAGCAGCTTGACCACGTTTCTCGGAATGTTCGTGAAGTGCCTTTCCGAAGGGCACAACGAGTATCACTCAATCGACGTTACGGAGAATCAAACCAGGTCGTTCTGCACGTGAGTCGCGAATGTTACCACTGAGCTAACCCGCCGGACAAAGGTTGAGCTAATGCATTTTCGTTTCCTTTTGAAAAGTTGCTTTTACTGTAATAGCAGTGATTAATTGTTGTGCTGCTTCGTCCTGCTGAGTAATTTCTTTTAAGTTTTCCAGCATTGGATCGATAAATGCTTCTTTTGTGACTTCTGGGTCTTTTCCTCTCAGAATTGCAGAAACATTTTTGCGGATTATTCTGGTTGTGTCTACGTTTATGATATCTTCTGGTTCTGGGTCGCGGCACGGTGCTCGTGACAACGCGTCGGGGATCACATGGTCTTTGCCTTTTCTCCAGGTGGTGTGGAATATAAAAGCATTGAGTTTTTCTTTAAGTCTTTGAATCCTGGGATTATCCACCATATCAAGTGTCTGGGTATTCAGGATTGACTCTAATGGCTTGTGATCTACTATCAGCTCGAAACTGGGTAAGCCTTGCAGATATATTTGGCATTTCCGCATAGCCCAAACAACAGCGAGCAATTCCAGTTTAACCATAGCATAGTTGGACTCAGTCTCAGTTATAAAACGTGATCCTGCTTGAACGAATTTCCACGTTTCTTGATGTTTTTGCAAAAGTGCAAAACCTAGGCCTTTTAACCGAGATGCATCTGTTTGCAGCATCGTTTGCAGATTGGGGTCGAATGCAACCAAAATGTGGGGGCTACAAAGAATTTCTTTTGTCTTTGTAAATGCTTCTTCATGCTGTGGTGACCAAAGAAAAGCATTTTTTGGTTTGAGCAAGTCCCGAAGTGGGCCTGCTGCTTTACTGAGTAGGTGAGTAAATCCATGCCCATAAAAGCTGGTTTGCCATGCCCATCCCCAGCTGGTTTGCCATGCCCATAAAAGATCGTAATTCAGTTATGTTTTTTGGAGCAGGGAATTCAGAGATTGCTTCAATTTTTGTGGGGTCTGCTTTAATACCGTCGCTGCTCACTATATATCCGACATATCTGACAGCACTTTGTAGTATCTGCACTTTCTTCGGATTAAGAGTAATACCGTGTTCTCGAAATCTGTTCAGCACAGCCACTATAGTATTCAAGTGCTCCTGTGCGGTTTCGCCTTGAATAAGAATATCATCTTCCACTTTTTCGACTTGTTCAATGTTTTGCAGAGCTTCATCGCCTCTTGCGCAATATTCGTCTTGAGAAGAAGCTAGTCCCATCGGAGCTCGAAGAAATTTAAATCTTCCGAACGGCGTAATGAATGTGGTAAAGTCTTGACTTTCCTTTTCTAAAGGTACTTGCCAGTATCCTTTAATGGCGTCTAATGTTGAGAAAAATTTAGACGAAGAAGAAATATTCGAAATAGCTTCAGCAGGTGATTTTGATGGATGATATGGACGGCGTACGTATTCATTCAATTTCTGCAAATCAATACAGAGACGAATTCCACCATTGGGTTTTGGTACAACGACCATAGGGTGCACCCAATCAGTTGCTTCTGTTACTGGTGCAATGATTCCGGCTTGTACAAGTTTGTCAAGCTCTGTCTTCACCATCCTTTTGAAAGCTAAAGGTATTTGGCGTGGAACAGGTAAAGCAAATGGAACAGCATCATCTTTCAAAAAAATTTTCATGGGTTTATTGTTCATTTCCCGTAATGTTGTGTCTTCAGAAAACACATCGCTGTACGATTTTATCAACTTGTTCTCAATTTTACTAATTTCTGCTTCAGTTGGGTTCTCTGATATAATGAATCTTGTGTTCTCTGCTTTTAATATGCTTGCTAAATTTCGAGGTGTTTTTGACGAATTTATCGGTTGAGGATACGTGTCAGGTAGAATGTTAACCTGTTGACATACGTACCAAGCAAGCAAAAAATCTTCTACCTCAGGACAGACGTAAATGGTTTCTTCCAAGAATCGGCAGCAGTATTCGATGATGCATGGGAAAGTCCCTACGCATGTTACGGTCTGCCGATTTACTGCACTTAGAGTGTCTTGACTTGGCGGCATTAAATTATCAAGGTCTATTCCGAGCCGTTGAATGATGTTTACCCCAACAAGACTTGCTTCGGCACCTGTGTCTGGTGTAGCTTCTGTGGAGCCTAACGGGTCACGATGTTTAAGAGAAAAAAGATTAACAGTTATTTTGGGAGCCGCGGAGTTAGCAAAATTTGCGTTAGCATTGCATCTACGCTTTATTTGTTCCGTTAACTTTTTCTTCGTTTCTTCGTGTCTGTTAAACCCAGGTTTGTTATGAAAGCACACTGATGAAAAGTGACCTTTTTTGCGACATATTGAGCACTCTATATCCTTTGCGGGACAGTGGGTTTGACCTTTTGGTGGGCAGGTCTTTTTATCGCATTTTGTACAGGGCTTTTTATTGCGCTCTTTAGATTTAGAGAAATTTTGACGAAATTTGCTTTGGTACGCTCTTCTCTCATTCAGCTGTCGGCTTATTCGCGCGTCGTCTAGTTTTGCTGACTCTTCCAATCTGCATAAATTAGTGACAATCTGAAGATCAGGTAATGGGGATATGGCTAGGAGCTTTGTTCGAGTCTCTTTGTCATATATTCCGGACATGATTTTTGTGACTAAACGACGATTTAAGCATTCATTGCACAAATCTGCGTCTCTCGCAAAGGTTTTAATCGCGATTAAAAACGAATCGAAATTTTCGCCAGCCGCTTGCTTTCTCTCTTCAAACGCGACGCAGTCTAACGCTATATTTCTTTGACTCCGAATGTAATTTTTGATTTGTGGTGTTCAGCAAAGTAGCCAACAAGCAACAACTCACTTTTTGCTATTTGTTTATCTTCTGCACAATGCTACTAGAAGATTTTGCAATTTGATAGCTTTTTTTGTGTCGTTCTAATTCTTTACGCCAAAGTAACATGGATTTGTTTGCATTTTTAAGGGTAATCTTACAACATTTGCAGTAACTGTAATCTTTATTGTCTCTATCCTGCTGTAGCTAATCTTTCAGCTGTGTATCTGTCAACCACTTTACGTTAAATACCTGTGTATAGCATTTTATCTTTTTTTGTGGAGATGCTTGAGTGTTACTTTCGTTACCTAAATTTATTTCTCTAAGATTTAGAATTTAAACTAAGCCTTTTATCATCGCAGCATCGCATCTTTTATCATCGCAGCAAGCAATTTTTCAAGCAATTATCATTGCAGCAATTTTTCAAATTTTTCAAGCAATTATCATCGCACCTTTTATCATCGCAGCAAGCAATTTTTCAAGCAATTTTTCCTGTGAAATACATTAAATAAGCAAAATGTAAAGGGATCTCATTAAGACTAGCACAAAAGCATATTTTCCGTTTTTTCTTTTTATATTAAGGTGAAGGTTTGAGTTAGGGCTGGGGCAGAGGTAGGGTTAGGGTTGTGGTCACTACTAACGCTAAACCCTAAATAACCCGAAAAGACGTTCATGTGCTAGTCTTAACGAGAGCCATGCCAAGTTCGTTACTAAGCTTTATGTTTTTACATGTCCTAACAAAATTGCTCAAAAACCCCAGATTATTAAAAACATCAAAAACCCCAGATCATCATTAAAAAAACCCAGAACCCCAGAAAGTTACACAAAATCTAAGATCTGGGGGCAAAACCCCATGCGTGGCAGCATTGCCCACAGCCAGTGGTGGGCACGGTAGTTCTTAGAAATACCGCGGTACCGGTACTCGGTACTTTTGAATAATCAAATTTGATATTAATGACCAGTGGCGGCTCGCGGCTTTCATTAATGATGGGGCCAGCAAAACAATTATTGAAATGTCAAAAAATTCCATTCATAGACTACCTAAACTTAAAGGCGGAATAAATAAATTTTTAACAAAAAATGCAATATTCAACACTAACCTTCATTTGTACAGGGTGATTCAGCGAAGTGTGCATAAATAAAAACTCATCTTTCGGACTTATAATTAGGTCAAATGAAACAAGTTATATGCTGTGAAGATAGTAAATTTAATAAGCTTTCAGAAAATATACAAGTTATTCAATATAACCCCCTTTGTTTTTGATTACTTTCCGAAGTCGTGGCAGAACCTGGGCACATGTGGCACGCACCACTTCTGGGTCAATTTCGTCTCAAGCCGATATCAATTTTCGCTTTAGAGAGCCCAGATTTGGATGAGAAGTACGGCAGGGTTTTGTCTTAATAATATTGTCTTAATAGACCATAATTAATAATATTGTAATAATAGACCATTATTAATAATATTGTCTTAATAGACCATAACCCAAAATCCATAGGGTTCAAGTCTGGTGAAGACGGCGGCCAAAGCTCTTTCTCCCAAAAACCTTTGAAATTGCATCGACACCAAGCTTGAACTGAGTTGGCCGTGTGGGAAGTTGCACCGTCCTGTTGAAGAGTAACTCCTTGTTCTCCGACTACTTCTTGGACCCAGGGAAGAACTTTCTCCTCCAGCATTCGCCTATAGACGGTCTGGTTTATCTTGACCCCTTCTTCAATGAATATGAGAGGAGTTTTCAGCCCTTTTAATGTTGCGCCTGCCCATACCATTACGGAGGCGGGTTTTTGTCTTCTGAAAGAGCTGCGACGCTCAACTGGGACCATGTTTATGTCTGGAAGCCAAATCCTGTCATTTTGATGGTTATGGACAGCTTGAACAGTGAAAAGTTTTTCGTCTGTCCATAAAACTTGAGGCTGCGTGCCATCGACAAGTTTCTTGACCAAAACCTTTGCTCTATCGAGCCTTTTCTTCTTAGTGGCCTCCGACAAGAGATGTCTTTTGGTGAACTTGTATGGGTAGCTCTGGAGATCATCCTTGAGAATCCTTTGCATGCTGGACACGCTCACAGAGTAGTCTTTAGCAAGTTGTCTGGCACTTCTTGCAGGATTTCTCCTCAACTTCTCTCTGACCTTTTTGATCAGTTTCTTCGTCCTTACGGTTCTTTCAGGGTCACTCCTGATTCTTGGAGCACAAGTCCCAGTGTCCTTGAACCTTTTCACGGCTTTATAAACTCCTCTACGGCTTACAACCTCCTTCATCAACTGGAAAATTTCACTTGGTGGGAGCTTCTTCTTGCAATACTCTTCTATCACGTCATTGATCGTTTTACTCATCGTTTATTTTTACTTCAAATAATACCAGATTTTAAATTTTAACTCTTAAATAATAAGAAACTGAAATGTTAATAATTGAAAGTTAATAATGGACAAAATACATGTACATAAAACTAAGAAAAGTATTTGTGCACACTTCGCTGAATCACCCTGTATAAGTAGTCAGCTCTTTGGTCCTTTATCTGCGCGAAAATGTTGATGACTTTGTTGTTGTAATTTCTGATTTTGCTAATATACTCTTTGTGTATCGACAGGCAAGCGAGGCTGTTCAGTCTGTCTTGCAACATGGTGTTTAGAAGAAACGTTTTTATTCGTTTCATTGTGCTGAAGCTTCTCCCTGAGTCAGCAGTTGAAATTGATGTCACGAGAACAATTTCGAGCAGTTTAGAGACTTTAGAAAATGTTTCATCAAGTCCATTTTCTTTTTTGAATTTTAATAGCTCGCTAATATTGGAAATTCCACTAAAATTATTATTTGCATACAAAACGAACAATTCACACTTCAGTTTATTTTTATTAAGCATTGTGTAATTCGAAGCAATTTCTTTAACATAATTGTCGGGAAAAGAGTTTCTGTAAAGCTCAAATTCAGCTGGATTCACTATGGAAAATGAACGAAATATATCCGAAGATCCGAAGTTTTCTTTAATTTCCTCTGTGATTGTATCACATGCTTCCGTTACACATGATTGCAATTTCAAATGAGAACAGATGCTTGAGTTACAGCTCTTCTAGGCCTCTTTGCTTGCTGGGATGTTATACATTGTTATACATGTATATTCTGTTACTATATATATTCTGTATATATATTATGTATATTCTGTTACTATATTCTATATACTTTAAGCATGCAAGTAACTTTAAGCATTTTGTATACATTTTAATGTATCTTTTACCACATTATATTTTTCAAGACAATCACGAAACGCACCGTTTAAATCTGCCGTGTACGTTACAAGATCAAGAAAAACACCTCGGTTAGCAGACCCTTCCACTTCATCATGTCCTCTTAGCGGTAATTCATGAAAACCACAAAATTTTATGCAGTTAATGATCCTGTTCAAAGCGTGCCTATTTCTGTCAACTAATTCGTTATGTTTAATTATGCTTCGGCGATAGCCAGCATCAATTGCAGATAATATATTGACTTTTGCAAACATTTGTAATGAAACACAATTGTTCATATGAGCCTTACTGCATTCGTGCTTAGAAATTCGTTCTGACAAATGTTTTAAGTCGTTTCAACCTTTATTTGTCCATAAACTCTCACCTCCAAATAAGAGACAGCAAAAGCAAAATAAGCTCTTTCTTTCATCGCAGGCCGTAAGCTACAATTTTTTATCAAACCACGTCGATGAAAATGTCCTCAATTTCCTACCATCTTTCTGGAAGATATTGATGTCACTTGGTTGATATGGACCTAGTCTTTTAATTTCTAGTTGTTCTTCATGTTTTAAGTTTTTAAATGGATTTTTCAATAAATTATCAATTTTATTAATGGTGAGGGGTATTGAATCACAAATATAAACAATGCAAAACGTAACGTCTAAGCTCAATAATTACGAGAAAACAAACCACAATGTAGTATTCGCTAGTGAGCAATTTGACACCACCTACTGGAATAGCTTGTTTAAAGTTAAATTATTTTGATCTGGAAATACGAAAATCACACTAAGTATAAATAAACTAAGCATGTTGTTTATAAATGAAAATGAATATAACTGATAAACAACCACATGTGCTGAGAAGCAGAAACTGCTGTCTCACAAAAGAATGCACAACATCACCCAATATAAACTTCTCTAAGGCTGCACACGGGCAGGCCCAGGCGCAGCTAACGTCCGCTTATAAGCTGTTTGGGCCAGACATCGCTGGCCCCAATTTTGTGCTATTGACTTGCACAGTAAAATCTTCACAAAGCGCAGCGCGTGAGTTAGTCGACTTTAGGTGTAAATATATAGGAGTAAACGGGCCAAAAGATGTGGGCCCCTCTGCATCGTTCTAAAGAGACTTCAGGGAATATTTGAAAATATTTCTTGTTTTTTTTCGGTTAACTGTTATCTTGGTATGCATGTAAACATTTTGACATTTAATATAGGGTTTCTCTTTAGAAATTTACACATTATTAGTCAAATTTTTAGTGGGGTCCGGCCCCTGTGGCCACTAGGTAATGACTAAAACTCCTCTGTCATACATTAGATCTTGTTTGACATTTAAAAATTGTATTTAATGAAACGAAAATAATTCCTACGTATCTAATGGAGTGTCGCATCATGAGTATTTTTTTGCAGATTGGTATTATAGAGATAAAAAATAACGTCGTTTTTAAGTCAGTTCAGTTCAGTTTTCTTTTATTTCTGCTCCGCCACATGAACAAAATACCAAAATGTTGAAGAGTTTGTAAGTTGTTGAAAGACGGGGTTAGAAAAAGGAAGAAGCAACAAAACGAGTTGACGTTGTGACTTGCTAATTAGCGATAAAAAGTGTGACCTGTTGTATCATATAGAAGCAAGGTTGCTTCACCTCATTATAAAGTTGTTTAAAAACATAGAAAAAAAAGAAAGAAAAGAAAATATAAGACCGAGGTTATTTGCTTACGCTCAAGAATTAAGTCAACTAGTAATTAATTAATTAAAAAAAATAGATAAAAGATGATGATGGAATGAGTCACAATTCGGCAACGTCCTCAACAGTGCGGTACAGAGGATTTGTGAAAGGGGGCCCATGCAACTACAATCAATTATGCTTTGTGGAAAATTTTTTAAAGTGACAAAAAAAGATCTTCATTTTGAATCTGTCTCGGATTTGCCAATTTTTCTTCCCAATCCAAGTGATCTCTAAAAAAAAGTTCTTCACTTTGAATCTGTCTCTGATTTTTCGTATTAGTGATCTCCCACCCCTAAATACGCTACTAGTCCTCAATAAATGATGTTTTAAAATATAATGGGTTTACTTTTATTCTGAAGTTTTGCATTGACGGTAATAATATCGTACCGTAAACCGGGGTGAATAGGAACATGAGGATGAATAAAAACAAATTTTTGGAATGAAATTGTTTTGCATATTTAGTTTTAGATTTATTGCAAGTTATTACTTTTACGTGGGCCCAGATAATAGGTGCTTTCTCGCAGCCTGGGCCGTGAGTAAGTCTGTTTATTGCTGTTTAAATGACAAACCGAAACCAAACCTACCAAAACGAAAGGGTATCCATCCATTCCGATGTTCAGTGTGGGTCTGCTAGTCGGCAAACGTCCTTTTTAGGACGGGGCAATGTCAGGATAAAACTGCCGTTTTCAAGGCACATTGCCAACAAGTTCCGAAGACCCATTATTCTTCAGTTGAACATCGAAGGCCTCACTGCAAGCAAGATGAACGTTCTTTATCACCTCGCTATGCAGTCTGAGGCACTCGTCATCCTACTGCAGGAGACCCACTGAACTGATGCAGAGAAGTTAGTACTTCCGAACTACCAACAAGCTGGGTCTTCTTTAAGCAAGAAGCATGGCCTTGCCACGTTTGTCCACGAGCGACTGAGATACACGCTTTTGGACCAATCTTCACCGACATCGGAGATCGAGTGGCTGTGTGTGGACGTTGAAGGCTATAAAATAGTCAACGTCTACAAATCACCGCCAACGCGATTGCGAACCCTGGATCTCCCAGTGTTTCCTCACCCCTGTCTTTACGCTGGCGATTTTAACTGTCGTCATGCTGACTGGGGTTACGACGACAACAGTCCGGACGGAGAGTGCTTGGCTGGCTGGGCAAGTATTAATTGTCTTGCCCTCCTATATAATGCCAAGGACGCTGCCAGTTTTTATTCCGGCCGCTGGAACACTGGCACCAATCCAGATCTAGCTTTCGCTAGCGTAGGTCCAAACATTCGCTTACCGGATAAACATGTCCTTGACAAGTTCCCCAGGTCACAACATCGACCTTCGCTTATTATACAACCAAGATTTGCTATGGCAGTGCCAAGCATGCCTGTTAAGCGATGGAACTTCCGCAAGGCCAAATGGAGTCACTACATTGCTTTGACGAATAAATTCGCAAAGACTTTGTTGCCGCCTGATTCACTTGATGTGGATGCGGCTTACCAGGACTTCTGTAACACCATTAAGAAAGCAGCCAAAAAGACTATCCCACGCGGGTATTGAAATAACTATATTCCGTGTTGGGATGCAGAGTGTGAATCCCTCTATAAAACCTTTCTGCAGTCTCCTCAGGGAGACGACTCAAGTTTGGCTGCTACAGCTCTGCTTGCCAAGCTTGACAGAAAGCGGAGGGATCGATGGTCCGAGGCAGTTCGGAGCATTGACTTCTCACACTCTAGTTTCTCATAAAACAGATTTCTCACAGAGAATATCACAGAGAACATAAAACAGATTTCTCACAGAGCTTTATTTAAATAAAAAAAAAGGAAATTTGAAATATTTTTTTATATTTAGCTAACTCTTTCTGAGTTAAAAAAACATTTTTTCTATTTTATCTCTATATTTATCCTGCTGACTCGCAAAAAAGTGTCGGAGACTCTGTACATATATAGGCTTGCCATATGTCCCGATTTTTAGAGCTTTGTCCTGGCCGGTTTGCCAGAAATCCAAGACAGATATAAAGTGAAGACCTCCCTTTTTAGAGAACACTACTTTTAGGAACAAAATCATGAAATCCGAGAAAGATTCGCAGTGAAGACCTTTCTTTCTTAGAGAAAACTAAAAGAGCCAGAAGTTAGAAATTGGAGACTGATTTGAAGTTAAGACCTTTTTTTAGAGAACATTGCTTTTTAGGGACAAAAATCATGAAATCCGAGACTGATTCAAAGTGAAGATATCTTTAGGGACAATTTTTTTTATTGACGAGTTTACCCCGTTTACCCCTTCGGAAATATTGTATGCCTGCCTATACATAGGGCGAGCAATTACCCCGACCTGTTTCCAGAGATGCCAAGATATTGCGGTCTGGTTGAAATTTTTTATTTTGGTTTTAATTTTATAGAGATACAACTAATTTTAAGAATTGTTTTTCAGGACCACTAAGCGGGTTAAAGTGCCCTTAAGTGTCTTTCCTAACGACGCAACAGAGTGGCTTGAGTAGGTTTTGAACCGAGACCATGTCGATCACAATACGGCGCTCTAACAACTTGACCACGCTGTTTTGTTTATGAAAAAAATTGCTTTATTTATAAAAACTTGCAAAATTCTTAGTTTCCTTTAACATTAGAATTGCGAAATTTGTTATTTAGAGACAATCAGTTCTTTAGGTTTTGTAAGTCTTAAGACATTTATTTTGTATAAGAGCCTTCGATTTCACATGCTTGCTTAAGCTTTCATGATCGGATCCAGGGGCCGAAGAGGCTCAACTCCTTAAATTTTTAAGCAAATAACTTATTTTTTTGCACAACCATGACCTCCTAAAGATTCCTTTAGGAGGTCGCAGAAAAACTTTTGATTATTTGTTGATCCATGACCTCCTAAAGATTCAAAGGTTTTTTGGTGTCTCCTAATAAATTTCTTTCGGTGAAGTAAAAAACAACGTCGTAAAATAAAAAATCAAAATCGTGAAGAGAAAACTAAAAATATTTTCTTGCAATGCAAAGACAAGACTTTAATTTTCATGCACACTTAATTGGAAACAAATAATATTTTTAAAGTTGGCAAAATATGTAATTAAAACTGACTCCTTGAATTTTTTAAACTCCATTCAAGAGAGGCGTGCCTTGTGTAAAGAATTACTGGCTTAAATTAACTAGAAACTGAAGGCTTGTTTCCACTACAAGCGTGGAAAAGATTATTCTTTGTTTGTTTTATTGATTTTTTTGCTTTGCTTAGCGCTCGCTTCAATTTTAAGCGCGGAAAGATCAATAAAAGAAACAAAGAATGCTCTTTTTCAAGCTCGTAGTGGAAACGGGCCTTTAGTCTCCGACGGTTGTCTAAAGATGCAGCCGGATATTCTACACTTTGCACTAAAAGTTGGAAGGGTTATTATCGTTCACAACGGCAATTATTTTGTTAGTTTCAATTGCCTTCACAATGGAAGTAAAAAATTTCGCAATCAATTTTTACAAGTTAAGATAAGGTATAGTTTATGAATTAATGTTAGTTAGATGCTACCAAAAATTGAGGTTCATACGGAGTACACTGAATTATAAACATACCAAAATTAGATTGAAAGCTTAATGCTGAAAATTTTCTTTGCTTAGATGCTAAATCATCTTCCATTACTAAACCTAAACTAAATTTATTGCTTTGCAGTTACACAATGCGTGTACGTATTCCGACTTACTAAAAACAAACCGACTTATCTTGTTCAGCAAATGTCGGATTTTTTCTCCACGAAGTCAGAATTGCGGCATGCCTCATATCTCTCTCATTTTAACAGATATTTTCACCAAAAGAAAAAAAGCGCTATATTGTTTCACTTTCGTTTTTTTTTCTCTGAAGAGAGGCAGTCTTGAAGCTGCCTCACTAGCGTATTAGCCATTTTGTTGACAGGAACGCTTGACGAAATGATTACTGCGCTGAAAATACAATGATTAAACAGTCCAAAATTAGGGTTAAAAACCAAAACTAATTAAACTACTACATGTACGGTATAATTTTTACTAATTTTTTTTTAACTATTAGCATGTTGCAACTATTTTGCATAGACTATGACTTCAATAATTTATTTCTGCTTTATTTAATTTTACAGGTGAGGCACTCAGTGGTGGATATTCAAATTCAGGGGCCCGAGGCAAGGATTTTCAAAAATTGATGTTCACTAAAAACGCAAAAAAGCTTTGATTTCGTCTTTCAGTTTTTTCTCCAAAAATCATGGTAATCTATAAAAAAAAAAAAGTCTTCATTTAGAATCGATCTCTATATTTTTCACTTTTTGTCCCGACTTCATAATAACCTCTAAAAAACATCTGCAGCAAATTACGCCTCACCCAATATCCACCACTGGAGGCACTGCCTCACTTGCCTCCCCTGATGGCACGTCCCTGATCATAGAGCGTTAACAAACATTAAGATTGTTTTTGTAACTGTTTTACTTAAGTTGATATTTGAAGGTATTTGAAAAGCTTGCAAAAGGGCAATTTTACAAACTGGAACAAACTTCTGTCTCCCAGAAGTGATCACGTAAGTTGAACATTTGACACATCACTAAAGACTTCCATTGTGGTAAGTAGTTTGCTTTCTTTTATTTTGTTTTGATATGATTCATGTAGGTTTGCAAAGAGCGTAAAATGTTGTAGTCTGACGGCATTTTTTGAATTTTCAGGGGTGAATAGGAACACAATGGCTCGGACATAGGGGGAAGGTGAGGCAAGTTGATACATGAACCTTTCTCGTTATTAAAAATATTTTTTTGAAAAATAGAGCCACTAAATGAAAGATTGGTTGCCATGTGCTGTTACAGATTTGTTTCTAAGCGTGTAAAAGTTCAGTTTAAAGTGAAATATTTATAACTTTGTTTTTATGCATTTTGATTAAAAACCCTAAGTTGACAGAGATTGTAGATCTCAAAGAGTTTTTTTTTAATCTTAGAGTATTGTCAGTGTGTGTATAGTATCACTTTTTATCCCATGCAAGTTGATTTTTGCATGCACCCTTTAACAAGGTAAAATTGTAAATGGTTACAAAATCATTCATATAAGGTAAGATGATACACCATTATTAAGGCAAGTTGATACATGTATCATCTTACCTTATATAGTTACAATACATTGGGCCAAGTGATTTTTTCTTTTATCATGAAATTATTAACCTAACCTGTCATTGCGACATTTTAAACAAATAGGCCTTACAGACACTGAGAAGTCTAAACATTGTTTTCTTCAGTAAATGTAAATATCAGATAGTCATTTTAACAATTCTATCTATGATGTAAGCAACTTCAGTGCTACTTACTAGGATATGCGGCATTAAGCTTGCAAATGAGAATTTTTCCTCCTGAGATGGAAGAAAAATTAACAAAACATATTGTATTCATGGCAGACATGTACATTATTTTGGTCTTTCACCAGAGAAATGTAAAGAGCTAGCATTTGAATCTGCAATAAGGAAAAAGCTACCAATTCCTCAATCTTGGAAAGATAATAAAAAAGTAGGCATCCAGTGGTGAATCAGTTTTAAACAACGACATAACTTATCGACTTTGACAATCCCAAAAGCCACTCCCAGAAAAAGATCTTTGGCTAGATCAAGAGGGAAGACTAGGATTCATACTGACACTCCTGTTAGAGATGAAGTGGAGAAAAAATCAATTGAAAAGAAAATAAAACCAACTAAAATAAATGCCAAGCGAAAGCTTTTCGTCAAGCAGGGAAAATTAAAGAAAGAAACCGTAACCAACTGTCATTAGTTCATCATCTGAAGAAGAAAAAAACATCCCATATGAAGAAGAAAGTGAAGTGGATAGTCTTATTTTAGATGAAAAGATTGAACCTAACTTAGGAGACTATGTTTAGCACCGGGCTCGTGACCAACACGGTCTCGGTTCAAAACCCACTCGCGCCATTCTGTTGTGTCCTCGGGTAAGACACTTTACGGCACATTTCCTGCTTGGTGGTCCTGGCAAGCAGTTCTAAATTACAGTCATGTCTCTATTAAATTACAAGCGGACAGCAATATCTTGGTATCTCCGGAAGCAGGTCAGGGTAATTGCCCACCCTATGTATTAGCGCCTCCGTCGCTCTCCTGCGAATCAGGAGGATAAATATAGAGATAAAAAATAAATAAATAAATAAATATTGTGGTAATTGCGAAAGAAAAATTAAGGTCTTTACAATACCTTTTACGCGTTAATGACTATGACGATGAAAACGATGATAACAGTGGAGTTTATTCTGATGGACCACTGTTCATTGTTAATGAAAAGATGCCGCTTCTTTTGCTGCAGACGATATTATTTTGAAACTTCCTTCTCCAGTTGCAATCGAAGGATCAGCAGGAAGAAACAATCTGCTACAATTTAATTTCGATTTTAGCAAATTGGAGTTAGCTTAAAACAGCTAAAAATTTTTCACTTTATTTGCAAATGCTTGTTTATTCCGCGTGCTTTTGACTTTTTTTTCTCAACGTTAATAAATGCAAAAAATTTTCATGGTCATAGAAAAAACTTTTAGATTATGGTTTCTCAGTAAAAACTAGTCTTTTTTTAAAGAATTATTTTGCAAAAAAAATTGAAAATATTTTAGATGAAAGGTAAGCTACTGATTTATTTTTCAGCCAATTCTCCTTCCACAAAAAGGATGTCGAAGTAATTGATGTCTCCCTATATCTGACCATGGTTATAAAAATTGTAGTTTGTGTTAATTATGGTTCAGCTGCTCTTTAAGTTGTGATTTTGTAATGTTTTCTTATAGTGTATCATTTTACCTTAAGTGTATCAACTTACCTTTAGGGTGTATCAACTTAACTTACAAGTAAGGCAAGTTGATACACATGTGTGTTGTTTTTTTAACGCTGATTACATAAAAACTAAAAAAGATAGGAAATTGTAAGTGCTACAAAAAACTTTGTAAGATATAAAGTTTTATTTAAAATTTTAACCAGACTTTTATGTCAAGTACTTTTCCACAAGGGTACAAAAAAGTGAAAATTGTATCATCTTACCTCACCTTCCCCCTACAAACAAAATCCTCGAGGAAAGAAATATGCAAAACATACTCCAGAGGCTGTTAATAGTGCCTTAGCAGATCATCGTCATGGTATGTCATTTCGGGCATGCTTTCGAAATCATAGAATTCCAATAGCAGTTCTGTGTAGGAGGGCACGTAACCCACGCATGAAAACTCAAGGGGGCAAGCTGCCTTAAGTAAAAATATTGAGGAATTTATGGCCAGCAGAATTGCTACTTGCTGAGCGTGGGGTTTTCCATTGGATAATACTGATGTTCGATATCTCGTGAAAGGATATCTTGATAAGTGTGGCTTGACTGTTTCAAGGTTTGAAAAATACATGCCGAGTAAGGACTGGATGGATGCTTTTGTAAAGAGAAATGAAGAGACAATTTTCCATCGAATTTGTCAAAATATAAAGCTAGCGAGAGCAAAACTGTCACCATCCACTGTAAAAATTTTTTTATTAATCTTTCACAAATCCTTGAAGGCGTTCCCCATCAAACGTCATGAACTATGACGAGACCAACATACAGGATGACCCAGGAAAAAAAAGTTATTTCAAAACGTGGTATAAAATATCCCGAACGTGTGATGGACTTTAGCAAATCATCAATTTCAGTAATGTTTGCTGGTTGCGCCGATGGAACCCTACTTCCACCTATGCTACAAAGCTGCCCACTTATATGAGGCACGGACAGTTGGTGGATTACCAGAGACCAGATATAATCGATCAGCGTCTGGGTAGTTCTAGAAGCTTACGTTTGAAGATTGGTTTGAGACCATTGTCCCAGCCAACAATGCTATGCAGGGCCCATGCGGGCCCTGCGAGGGCTGCCCGTACGGGAACCGTACCGATTTGGCCGCGGGCGCTGTAGTGGCCCCACATGGGCTAACCGCACGGTTTTAATCTAGCTTTCATTTTTAAGTCGTAAACAAAAATTAAAACATGCTAATAAGCTAGCGTTTTTAATTATTTTTAAAAAGGAATTTTTCGCATATATAATTTGAACCACATGAAACTCGTGCGGTAAATCCATGCGGGGCCACAGTAGCGCCCGCGGCCAAATCGGTACGGGTACCGTACGGGCAGCCCTTGCAGGGCCCGCATGGGCCCTGCATAACATTGTTGGCTGGGGTGTTGCCATACTACTCACGGCTTGAAGGAAAAAAGTACTGATTGGCGACAACCTCAGTTCCCACTTGTCCGTGTAAGTTATCAGAAAATGTGAACAAAACAACATCTTTTTTGTTTTTTTGCCAGCTTATTCAACACACATCTTACAATCCCTTGATGTTAGTTTCTTTCGTCCGCTTAAAAGATCCTGGAGAAAAATTTTAGAAGACAAAAAAAGAAGTTGTCGTGGAAAACCCTGCAGTCTAGCAAAAGACTCATTTTCTCTTTTCTTAAACCGCTTATCCAAAGATGTGTGCTTCAACGCTGTAGCCAACTTAAAAAAATTAAATTTTAAGTAACACGTACTTTTTTATGATTATTTCAAAATGTTATAAATAAAAAATTTAGTTAGGGTTGATTGCTTTGATGAAATTAAATATTTTTTGTTTTTGCCAGGTTAATTTTTTTAGTACATTAGTCTAGCCCACATAATAGAATATTTTATAGTCGAACTTGGCTATTGCTCAGGCTTATATTTTTTAATTTTAAATTTACGGTATATTGAATGAATTACATTTCGTCAGAGCAGGGCTGCCAAACCCGAGACCCGCGACGTCTATTGTTGAAGCCTGCCAAGAAATTTGTTATTTTTGATCAAATTATTGCAGTGCTTTGAACCAATCCAATGACGCGCAGAAAACTCGAAATACGAATTTTCGTCTCAGTAGAGGTTTTTTGCTTTATACGATAAGAATAAAAAAAAGTAGCTATATCAAACTGGTGACCTTTTTTGTTTGGTCTTTAACTAAATTTGTGATCCGAATTCCGGTTATCAAGGAGGTTAATTCAAAAGTAACACATTAAAATTATTAACATTAAAGTGAAGACAAAAAAAGGTACTTAATTTCTGCGCCGATTGCAACCTGCAATAAACTTTCCCAAAAAAATTGGCCCATAATGGTTAAAAGGTTGAACAGAAGGGTAGGGCGAAATTTTACATATTTTAGAATTAAGATTTGGCTCGAAGATATTTCTTACGCAGTTATGAGAAAAACTTACACACAAAAATTTGGCGATTTCTGTCCGCAGGATCCTACCCACTTTTTGGGTTTAAATTTAAAAAAATTCATTTATATTTTTTGCATTATTTAAGCTTGAAAAAAACTTAAAGTTTTTTTTATAACTGTGCCGCTATAGTTATTACAATATTGAGAAAAAATGTAGTTAGTCTGACCAAAGGGCTGACGCAATAAATTGTAAGAAATGAAGATCAAAACCTAAATTTTCAAAAAAAATTGGCTAAATTTATAGTATAATCACGTCACCTTATTTGAAATTTGATGTCATTTTTAGATAGTCAAGTGGTGAAAGCGCCGTGCTTGATGATCAACATGGTCTGGGTTCAAAACCCACTCGTGCTATTCTGTTGCATCCTTGGGAAAGACACTTTACGGCACTTTCCCCTGCTTTGTGGTATTGGCAAGCAGTTCTAAATTTCAGTCATATCTCTATTAAATTACAAGCGTACAGCAATATCTTCCCAGTAAACATTCATCATCGGGCCAACGTTGGCTTTAGCGCGGCTGGGTTGGGAGAAAGTTGGCAAAATTGCCAACGTTTAATCAACAATGCCAACTTTCTGCCGATGATTTATTTTTGAGCTCTGGTTTGTTCTATTGGTTGCGTTAAGTACTAAAGTTGAAAAAAAATTTAAATTTACTCTCAAAAAAGCTTTTTTGTCACTGTTTCTTTGCTTAGTAAAATTCGCGTTCACAGCTGCTGGTAATGTGTTTGGCCAACGTTGAAGGCAGCATTGGCTGTCTCCTCTGTGACTAAGTTGGTGATACGCTGGTAAGAAGTTGGCCAAAATTTTTTATTCAAAGACATTACCAGTTGTTTTTGTTAAATATTGATGCAAGCTTTTTACAAAACAGCGAGAATAAGTAATGTACTTCTGCTACAGTTCTTTGCTTGATGAAATTTTAATTGCTTTGATTGTTAAATAATAGAACATTTCCTGATGAGGGATAGCCTATATGTTTTTGTTATGCCTCAACGTTTAAAAAGAATAAAAAAAATGTTAGTCTCTATGGTCTGATAGTTGAAAAAAATTTGAACAGTTTTTCGATGACAGTATAAAAAGTCGGAAAAACTGCCAACTATTTTCCAACTCTGCCAACAAAATGCCAATGTAACTTTGTTCTCCTTTGTTCAAGTCTATATAAATCAATTTTATTTGAGCGGCATGAGCCCGGTGTGTGTTGCACAATGCTCCATTTGATATGCGCATAATTTTATTTTTAATAGTTACAATTTTTATTAATAATTTGTTTTTTAAGCGTTTCTATTTGCTGAATTAAAAATAGTTCTTAGTTAATTACTTATGCTAGCATGGGCGTCCACTGGCGGGCGGGCAAAGCAAGCATATGCCCCTTGGAAATTGACTTTTTATTAAGAAATACTTTAATTTTGCTTTATAAACTGCATTTTTGCATAATTTTGCCCCTCCCAGAAGTTTTACCCTCCCTGGAAATTGGTCACGGGACGCCCATGTATGCTGGCTTTACGTTGGGCCATGGCGAAAAACATTTTGTTTTTTTAACTGACGTTCTGTAAGTTGGCAGTTTGTTGGGAAAATGTTGTCTGAACTTTTTTTTAAAACGACAAAAACACTTTTTATTGAAAGGGTGATATATTAAATAGTGTTGGCGAAATTGAAGCAGCTAAGTTTAAACTCGTAACCAGTTGCGTTCGGATGGGAACTTCTTCGACTCGCGGCTTCGGCACTTTTTGTTTTATTGAATTTGATGTGTCTGTTCAGACAGAAAAATATCGATGACGTCAATCTTCGAAAAAATAGTTGGAAACATCTAAATGTGCTAAAATAGGAGGTCTAGGAGGCGTTGCTCTCCAGAAGTTGCTAAAAATTAATCTTGGCTTTTTTTAAAAAAACCTGGACAGCCCTATACGGTTGCCCATGCCCCTCAGTAAATTTCTGCGTACCCCACTGCTCATAAACAGTTCCAATTTGCGAACTAAAGAACATGAATACCATGCTTGCCCGTTCTCTATTGCCAATGAGTGATTCTGATTGTACCTTGTAGGAAGGAACTTCACAACATTAGAAGCAAGCTTTACCTGTGCTATTGTAGGAAGACATGCTTCTTGCCAATAAAAGTAAAAATCTATGATTACGTCTGGTTTGGAAAAGTTTTTTTTTTCTTTTACTTTTATACTAAACGAAATGGTTGAAAAACAAAACATGTATATTTTGTTTTCTATCGTAATGCGATAATTTAAATAAAGGCGTGATTCTTACTCTTGCTGTAATGCTTACCGCGTGGTATATCGTGTCACCTCGTGATCACGAGCTTATCGCGTGATATTGAAATCGTTCTCGCTTAACGTGAAGAAGAAAAAAAAAATTCCTTTTAACTTTTTTTCGGCTTTCTTTGGTCGGTACCAGGGCTGCGAACTCAAACTTGAACTCGGATTATTAATTCCATTATATTTCGACAAATTTTAGGAAATTTTAACCCCATAACCTCTTGGATTTTTTTTATATCTACATATTTAATAGTTATTTTATATTGATCTTCATAGAACTTGGAATTTTGAAAAAATCTTTTGTAATTTTCGAGATATCGCGTTTTGGAGGCTTGCATTTTTGCCACTAGTGGCGCTAGAGCGAAATAACAAAATTCTCTAAAATTGCCATTACTAAGACAAAATTGCCTGCTAAGCAACGTGCCTGATTATATGTTTTAATGGGGGCGGATTTCAAAATTATTAATGAAGTAACGAAATAATCATCATAGAAGAAGTTATCGCGATTTTTCGCTTTAATTTTTGCTCCACTTCAATTGCATGCCGTAACACCATGATTCAACAAATTTTTTTCTGATTAATTTTTAAAAATAAAGCAATCCTTCAACTATTAGAATGTAGGATCATCTAGCTTGAGACTTATTTTGAATTTTTAAATATTTAAAAATTTGCAACCTTACTTGTTGTGATATCTTGGCGTATAGACGATTTTTTCTCGGAAAGAGAAATAATGACCCATTGTTATAACTTCTCCACTTAAATATAATCAGAGAAATTGATAGCAATGGGTCATTGTTATTTTTCTCGCAAGAGCAGTACGAGAAAATTTTGTTTTCCCAGACTGTAAAGTGTAAAATGACAAATAATAATGTTTTTAGTCAATAAAAACATATAGCTTTGACTTGAGAAAGAAGCATAAACAATTAAAGAGTAGCCTTTTTATCTCAATATATTAGTATGTCTTACCGCTAATTTACTGACTAATTGCTTTAATCTGTCAAAAAAATAAATTGATCGTAGTCAACTTCTAAATTCTCCGTTGCTGTACCATTATAAAAAGTGTCTTAAGCATTTGCAAGTTACATAACTTAGAAATTTTGGTCGTACTTCTAGAACTAACATAAAACAAAAGACATGCTTAATTTAAGAATAGTAATTAATTAAACTTTCAGTTTAATAAAAGTGTTATTTCAAAAATTTCTTTGCTGTTTTGGCTGTAGTTGCTATTTGGTATATCTAAGAAACTTGTCTAATAGACATGATATTAGTGTACGTGCATCTACATACGGCACATTAAACCTTTCATTATTTATGTACTGCAAAAAATTCATATGCTAATATCTCAAAAACTAAAGCTTTTTTGAAAAACTAATGTCTTTTTTGGATTCAGTGACCCAAAATTACCCAATAACCGTTGAAACTTTTTCGGCACCAAAGTGTCTGTTGAGCACAGAGCAGTGTTCGCATTCAAAAATACGCCGAATATATCACAACAAGTAAGGTTGCAAATTTTTAAATATTTAAAAATTCAAAATAAGTCTCAAGCTAGATAATCCTACATTCTACGTAATAGTTGAAGGATTGCTTTACTTTTAAAAATTAATCAGAAAAAATTCGTTGAATCATGGATTATGGCATGCAACTGAAGTCGAGCAAAAATTAAAGCGAAAAATCGCGATAACTTCTTCTATGATGATTATTTCGTTACTTCATTAATAATTTTGGAATCCGCCCCCATTAAACATATAATCAGGCACTTTGTTTGGTAGGCAATTTTAGACGATTTTGTAATCCACTAGTGACAAAAATGCAAGACTTCAAAATGCGATATCTTGAAAATTACAAAAGATTTTTTCAAAATTCCAAGTTGTATGAAGATCAATACGAAATGACTGTCACATATGTAGATATGAAAAAATCCAAGAGGTCACGGTGTTCATCATTTGTTGAAATATATAGAAACGATCCACTCGAAGAAGTCGGGCTTTTTTGCCGAACTCGAACTTGAACTCGAATTCGAAATAAAAAAATTCTTAAAAAAATGTCGGTTGAGTTCATGTTCATAACTGAGCAATTTCACAAAGAAGTTAGCAAAACAGGTGGTCTCGCTTTCTGTTTTGTTGAAATTGGCCGATGGCCACAAAGAATGATTCGCGAAATGCTTCAACATGCAAACTAAAGTACAAAAACAAATGTGATTATTATGTTGCTGTCTACCGACTCTATGTAAAACCCAGCAAAGCTGCTTAGTATTTACTGTGAAAAGCAAACACTCACTTAAATCTATAAAGATAATAGCTTCAACGTTCTTTACGCAGACCTGTTCGAATTAAATTTAATTGTAAGAGAAACGGATTAAATCCGCGCTGTCTTTTTATTCAGCTGTCGTTGTGTAAAACAAAAAAGGGTTCTTGAAACTTATTTTTATAGAAACTGCAGCTAGGCTACATGTCTTTTTGTGATGCATTTCAAAGTGCTATTATTTTAACCTTTCTGTACCCAAAACCTTTCTTGATACACAGATTACCAAAATGGGGTCATGTTAGACCACAGTCAGTTTCGTCATTAAACATGTAATTATAGATATGAAATTGGGAGTAATGAAAAAAACTATTCTAGAGCTTTTTAAGCTTTATTTTGCAATATCCATGCACAATAACTTATATTTACGAAAAGAAAAACAAAGTTTTAAAGAATAACATGATGGCTAAGAAAAGTTGAACATTATAGTTCACACAAATTGTTACAGTTGGTTCTGTATACTCAGGGAAAATGCATGCAGATCATATTGAACACTTAGTGCCATATATTGGCGTCTTTCGGCCTTGGTAAATTCACAGCGATTTTTTCCTGCTATTGAACTTGCTGCCCAATGCCCACGGTGCTTGAACCTGTTATTGCATAGGGCCATTATAGTTGCCACTAGACAACAAAAAAAATTTTTGTCATGCTTATTTTATTTTCTTAGATAATCTTAAAAGAATTTTGGACACGGATTTCAAAAATAAAAACTCTTTTGCTCTACCACGTCTATATAGTTTTGAGATATTTACCTTTTAAAACTTTTATAGCCGTTTATTATTTAGTCACTGGTGTGATTGTAATTGAACAATCCATTCTTTGTTTTTTTTTTTTATCGATTAAACACTTGTGACATCACAGAATGTATTTGTCAGCTAACAATCAAATATAGTACTAAATTTAAAAAGCAAATTTTAAGCATTCGAAAGTGCAAGTTTTCTTTTCAAGGATAGAGTTCGTATATAATGAATTAAATTAATAAAACTTTTTTAATCAAACGGAATAGAATAGCATATAAAGGATCTCAAACATAAAACTGCTTATAATTTACCTTAACTTAGGTACTATATAAATTAGACTTGAATTGTTGAAAAAGACATTCAGATATAGATAAAAGATTTTGTTAAGAAGAGAAAGCAATAAAAACTTAATCTATAGAAGCCTTGCAATTTTCTTTTAACTTTTGGTACCTATTACCAATTGTCAAATAACAATTCTAATCTATGACATCACAAAGTTCTATTGAATGAAAAAAAATGCAATATATGATCTATAGACAAAAGAACCTGTGACGAAATACTAAACAACATTCTGATACTAAAAAGTTAAATAACTGAAAAAACTAGAAGTGCTAGAGAAAAACTGTTGATATTTTTGAAATCAGGGCAATAAAATTAATCTAAATCAGCTAAAATCTATATTTTAGCAAACTTTTTGTTGACTAGTGTTATTTCTAAAGCAAACATCCAGATTTAAAAAGAAATACATCAAAAAATAGTTATATTTTTTATATAAAAATCTAAGAAAAATAATTCAGAAAATATTTTATTTAAATCATACACATATTTGCTCGAAATATTACAAATCACACTATTTACACTTAACACTATTTAAATTAATGAAGAAAAAACGGTTAAAAAATTAGTCATTCAATAAAATCAACTCGAATATTAGTCGTACTTAAAACTTTCAATAAAAAGCTTTTACAACACAGAATATTGCTCATCAAGTATCATATTTATTCAAAGTTGATTTTTTTGCAAAAAGCAATAGAATAAACGTCCCACTAATAAAAGTATAATAGATATTTTTGTAATAATCTAAAAAACATCCAGCATCTAGATTGTAAAATCTTACATCTAGAATCATGCAAAAACATCTAAATCTAGCTGAAAATAATCCAAAGTGGCAACTATGCAAAGAGCCTATGGCTGCAGCTATGGCTGCTTGGACTGAAGTTGGTATTTCTATTTTCGGAGGATTTGCCCTTGTTTTGATAGCAGATTTGACGAGTTCAGAATATAGCTCTTTGAGGAAGTTTTGGCAGACGGTCGCTGCTCGATACTTCACGTAATTTTGGGTAGATTGCCGCTGTCAAAGCTCGCCAAACTGCTTTAAACAACTTTATCGCGTTGATTGTTTTTTCTGTTGCCTAAAGGAGTGCGAATAATCGTAAATTCGGAAGTTGAAGTCAAAAAATTCAGTTTTAAATGACTTCTGAATAAAATTTCACATCAACACTTCATCTCGAAGTGGGGTTATTTATGACCCCAGGTACTAAAAAACGTCGTAACAAGTGAAAAAACAGTAATTAAATTAAAATTTTTCTCAATCTTAACTTTTCATTTCAAGAAGAAAATGAGAATTTCAAAAAAATTAGAGGGGTTGTTTAAAAATTATAGCAAAATTTCATGCTCTGGGGTCATTTCTGACCCCATTTTTGCGTCCATAAAGGTTAAAATGTTTTTTGTAGCAGTCAACTCCCTTCAGATCTGGAATTTTAGAAGCCAAAAACAAACAACAGGAAGGTCGAAACGTGAGAATCACTGCTCGCACAATTTTTTCCGGAACACATTTTACGTAATTATGATTGGATTAGAATCAGATTTATAGCACAGATGGACATCTTTTATTGAAGTTTGATTAAAAACAAAAACAAAAAAAACTTTAAAATATTCACAAAGATTTCTGTTTACCTACAAAAAAAGATTTAGAGAAGAATTTCAGACCTTGTTTTTTTTAAATATCTTCTCCACAACTTGAGAATAAAAAAAATTTCGAGGTAGAAGTACTAGAAGAGACACCAAGTTTTATAAAGTAAAACATGGTTTTAACAGTTGATGCAAAAATAAACATAAGCAAGATCTTAGTTGAGTTTTCTTTGAAATTAGAAAATTACTTATACTGTAGCTAGAACAAACGTTTGCATAAAAAAATTTAGATTCTGTAATAAGTATTTCCAAGGGAAGATATTTTATGATCCATAAACAAATTATGCTTAGGGTACTTGCAGCATTTTACTTTATTTTCAGCATTAAACATAATTAAAATTAGCCAGTCAAACGTTTTCGGCAAACACTTTGCTCTCCAGGATTTTAAATTAAACGTTAATAAAATGTAGGGGAGACCGGGGTTAGATTTTACACTTTTTACTTAAATCGCCATATCTCTTTATAGCAGCGTTTCCCAAACTGTGGGTCGCGACCCACTGATGGGTCGTGAAAGGAACATTAGTGGGTCGCAAAAAGTTATTAAATTAAGAATTAGCTTTAATTAATTTCTATCTATCGGTATTAATGGCAACTGCGCAGAAAAATAAAGAAATAAACGATTAACAAAACATTTATTCTGATAAAATTTAACTCCTACCTGGTTGCAATTGTTTAAGACCTAACAATACCAGTGTTTATTGTGTTTTTGAATCAAAGTTGACTATTTACAATAGGAAAAACTGCTTTGAAATATTCATAAAATACTGTAGCTTGGCACAGTACAACACTGGGCGGGCCGATAAACTAACTTGCCATAGGGCTCACTGAATATGTAATTTTAAATAATATTTTCTTTTATCAATTTTTCTAGCCAATAAAGTTGTGTAGGTCGCGAAAGGCTAAGGTCATAAATAGTGGGTCGCAATTCGAAACAGTTTGGAAACCACTGTCTTATAGTATTTAAGTTTTCAGCGTAATTTTTTACTCAATTCTCTCAGATAAATCAGTGAATATATCCTGAAAGTTTTGATAAGTTTTGTTGAAATTTAATAGTGTTTTTATCTCAAATAATGACATGCAGTCGGACCTCAAATAATGACATGGAGTAACAACTGACCCCCACTACACGGTAAGTTGTTACATGCTGTGGGTAAATTGTTACACATTAATAATATTTAGAAACATGCTTCAAGTCTAACGAAATTTTGTGAATGAGTGTGATCTCCAATATTTATTTTATAAACAAAATTAATATACAAAATTTTAACTCCCAACAATGACAGTTAAGAAAAATTTGGCGATAATGTTTGGTGGGCGATAAGGTTAAATCTCCTTGTCTTTTACTAACAAGTTTTTGGGGATGAACAACCGCTAAAAAACTGAAAGCGTTTATTTGACCCTAAAAATTTAATTTTAAGAAAAACAATTTTCAGATTTGTCATTAGGACTGCTTTTTTGCGAAATGTTGCCCCTTCAAAATTTTTGCGTATCCCGTTCCTCAAAAAATGATTCACCAGACGCCTATGTGCTTGACATTTTAAACTCAATTGTTTTCTATTTGTAACCAAAGTCAAAAGAAACTGTTCTGTTTAAAAAATAAATGTCAAAAAAATTATTTTTTTGCCATGTAGTCTAATAGCAGTATAAATGCAGAATTACATGCTCTAACATGTAGCAACTTACCCCACATAGATATTTCATGCTAAATCAGGGGTGAACAACACGGGGCACCCGTGCCCAATTTGGCAGGCACAAAGCTCGAACACGGCACGCGAACGCTCTGGAAAAAAGTGATCATTGTGCTGTTGAACGTTGTTGTATTTTTGACTCTTGCTAAAATTAAAGTAATGACCTTTTTTAGAGAAATTTGTTAGTTTTTGAGATTTTAAGCGCCTGCTAGAAGTGATTGACCATTTTTTTTTGAAGATCGTCTTTGGTATTTAATGAAAACATTGTTAGTTTTGTAAAAACCAGATGCAACAATTGATACCAACAATATTTCGAATATTTCGAATGGCACTCGGCAGGTATTTTTTCAAAAATTTGGCACGTATTCTTATTTGAGTTGTGCACCATTGTGCGAAATGAAACTTTTAACAAAAAACTGTTTGACCTAGTTTTAAGGCAGCATTCATATCAGTTATACGACTATTCAAACAAGTTATGTAGCTTGAAGTTTTTATAAATAATGATTTAAGTGACCAGTTTTTTTGATTTTTTTACAAAAACGAAAATTCAACTTTGAATGGTCAAAAAATATTTTTTCGAATTTCTTCCTAACAACTGCGCAAAGTCACTAAATTTTTTTTATACAAGTTAATCTTAAGTCAAGTGACTGACAGTTTTAAATTCAGCTGTTTTAAGCGACTATGTCAAAAGTTATTGAGTTTGTAACAACTTACCCGTGTAACAACTAGCCCCGGTCTCTCCTACGCAAAAAACGTTTTTTCAAAGCACCGGTAAATAAAAACTTGTTTGACACCGCATCTGCCTTTAATTTGTGATTAATAATGTTATTAAAAAAAGAAACTATTAAAAGACGTCATAAATGGCTATTGTTAATGGAAATACTTATTTGTGAGTAATGTAACGTGGCATACATAAGATTAAAATTGAAATATTTTTTAAATAATCTTTTTCAACTTGAACTTAGCCTGAACTCGGCGAAAAAATAAGCCGAATTCGAACTTGAACTCTTGTAATTGAATTTGAAATTGAAGAACTCGAACTCAGAGTTGCGAATATTTTGTGAACTCTAACTTGAATTCGATTAAAATTGTGTCGAGTTCGCAGCCCTGGTTGGTACTAAATTGTAAATTGCTTCAGATTACTGTATTTTCCAACTTCGCAACTTTTGTTAAAAAGTGTATCTTTTAACGAAGGTTGTAAGGCATTTAAAAACAATTTTTCAGTTGAAAAAACAATTTTTCAGTTGAAAAATTGTTTTTTAATGCCTTAAAAACAATAATGCCTTACAACCTTTAATTTTTAAAAACAAATTTTCAGCATTTAAAAACAATTTTTCAGTTGAAAAATTGTTTTTAAATGCCTTACAACCTTTTAATTTGAATAAAGTTCGGACAGCTGCTGTCGTGGTAGTTCGCAGCACGTCGTTAAAGTTTTACTTTGAATAAAGTTCGAACAGCTGCTGTCGTTAATCGCCATGCTCTTCAACAGCATGGCGATCGGCAATCACTCAAGTTTAAGAAAAAAGTTTGAAGAATACGCGCCATGCGGTTAAAGCTGACAAGTCAGTTGGAGGGATAGGTCAGTCAGTAACTCGGTAATTACTTTCGTCTCCAAGAGATAATTAATTAGTAGGGTGAGTAAAAGTCAATAAAATTATAGTTTTTTTTGTTGGTACAAAAAGTAATGAAACCTATTATACAGTAGTGAAAAAACTGCTTTGTTTCGGAGTGTCTATAAGAAGTTATAAGGTCATAAAAAGTCATATTTTCCGCTTTAGGTCATAAAATATGACTTTTTGTTTTTTCTTTAAAACACAAAGATTAAACCCCAGCAATTATGTTCATGCAGTGTAAACAGGTCCTACGGACATTACAATTTGATAATCAGGCCTATATACTGAATGAGAGGGCAATGAAAGTTCTAAGGCAGAGTTTCTTGAAGCATTGCATAGTAGAGTTTTTTTATTCTTTACTGTAGCATAATAATAGCGCTTTCTATTTGATAACAATTTTTATTGTAACTTACTTTATTTATTATGTCTTTGATTGGCCCTGTTTTTTTTTCAAAATATACTAAAACACTTGCATACGACTAGTTAATTACGGGATTAATAAAAATTTTATGATCAAAAAAATAAACTCATAATGTCATATTTCAAAAAATAAAGTCACATTTTTTGATTTTTTTAGGTCATAAAAAAATTGCCTTATTAATTAGCAATAAATGCGAGTAAATAGCAAACATTTATTTAATTTTGAACGATTGTGGAAAAAACGTATTTCCCTCTTCATAAAAATATATTGAATAGTCGGTTCAAATAGATAAAAAAGTCGTAAGCGTTTTAGAATTTCGAAAAAAAACGATATTTGTAGCTGTCGCTCTTAAAACGTGTGTGGGAGTGATATTGAACCAAAAATAATAAATATATTTGAATAAGCCTTTTGAGAAGCTTTCGGGCGAAACAGCTGTCGAGGCGATATAAGAAATTTTTATGTAGTTTTTTAATGTTTTATATAAATAAAAATTTGATTTATTTGTATATACAGTATGTATGCATATATTTATAATAAAGTTGTATTGAAATGTTTACTTTATGGTATGCTTATGATATGAATCTTTTCCAAATGACAGCTTGTACATAAAATGATTGCTCAAATTTTTGCTACATGATTATTCATTAATTTGTTTAAACTTGATACGTATGTTTTTAAGCACCAAAGTGTATAGCATTATTTATTTTTGCTTTTTCAATAGCTTTATTGTTGCATATGTTTTAATGTCTGAGTATTCAAAACATGTTTTGTCCCGATGGACAGTTCGCCGTCAAGTAAAACGAGCTGTACAAAATCACTTTAATGAGAGCAATGTCTTAGTAAACAATTCCAAAATTGCTGCTATTGAGCATGTTGATGAGACCTCAAAAGAACTAGTTTTGTCATCCAAAAGTGTTCTTAATAAAAATTCGGATTATTTTTCAAGTGTAGAAGCAAATGCTTCTGTTTCGTTTCTTAATCAAAGTACTGAAGATTACTGAAGTACTGAAGGAAACTGATTTGCCTCATTACAATAACAATGACTCTTTGTCTTCCAATAGTGACTCTGATAGTTAAGGTGTTATTCTTAATGATATAGAAAAACTCAAACATTGGGCTATTGAACACAATATTACACATGCAGCTCTACGCTCTCTTTTTAAAATATTGCAAAAATTTCTTCCCAACTTGCCTCGTGATCCCAGGACTTTTTTAAAAGCTACAAAAGATGTAAGCGTTTTACCTATATCGGGTGGTGTATTTTACAACTTTGACATTAAAAAACCTTTGGAAATGATTTTAAAAGAATTCAACTTAAAAGATGAAATTACGTTTTCTCTGCAGTTTAATATTGATGGATTACCTTTGCACAAAAGCACTGGCAAACAGTTTTGGCCTATTCTTGTCCGCATTATTTCTCCTTTTAAATCCAAAATTTCTACTATTGGTGTTTACTATGGAAAATCAAAACCAAGTAATCTTGAGTTTTTAAATGAATTTATTCAGGAGCTAAAAGATCTTTTAAGTAATGGTATTGCATTTAATGGAAAAAATCTTGGTATATCTTTGTTTTGCTTTAGTGCAGATGCGCCTGCTCGAGCTTTCTTAAAATGTATAATTTCTCATAATGGTTACTATGGATGTGAAAAATGTGAAACCAAAGGTGAATATGTACTAAACAGAGTATCATTTCCTGAGACTGATGCAAATTTGCGAACAGATAGTAGTTTTAGACAAATGCTTCAACCAGAGCATCACAATGCTGTATCCCCTTTTGTTGACTTTGTCAACATGGTTACTAAATTTCCTTATGATTACATGCATTTAGTATGTCTGGGTGTTATGAAGCGACTCTTACTAATTTGGATAAATGGTCCACAGGCAACGCGTTTGACGAAAGCATGTGCAATGAACATTTCAAACAGATTATTGGAAATGAAAGAGTGTGTTACCACAGATTTTTCTCGCAAACCAAGAGGTTTACAAGATATCTATTATTGGAAGGCCACTGAGTTCAGGCTTTTTTTATTGTATTTAGGACCAGTTGTTTTAAAGGATACCCTATCCAAAAATTTATTCGATCATTTTTTGTTGTTGCATTCTGCGATTTTTATTTTAGTTGACCCTTTGCTGTGCTCCATCGAATCTTTTTTGAACGTGGCAGAAAACTTGTTAATTGAGTTTGTGAAGAGTTTTAAAAGTATTTATGTTTTCAACCCAGTCATTTATAATATTCACAGCTTGTTGCACTTAGTTAATGATTGCCGAATGTATGGTCCTCTCGATAGATTTTCATGTTTTTTATTTGAAAGTTACTTGGGATGCATGAAGAAAATGGTCAAAGGATCAAAAAATCCACTTGTGCAGGTGGCTAATCGTTTATCTGAGCTTAATGCCCATTCTGCACATAATGTAAATTCAGTTAAGCCAATGTTCTCTCTTTCGCATGTTAATGGTCCTATTGCACAACTTGACCCAATTGGATTGATGCAATATCAAAAATTTACGAACGAAAAATTTAGTATTAGTGTCAAAAAGCCAGATAATTGTATTCAATTTCAAAAGTCTATTGGTTTGGTGAAAAACATTGTAGTCAAGGACAATATTGTGTATGTTGTGCTGCAAATATTTCTTGTTTTGGAAAATTTATACACTACACCTTGCGCTTCTTCCAAATTAGGAGCTTTTGTTGTTCGTCAACTTGATACAACATTGACTGTAATCAAAATGTCTGATGTAGTTAAAAAGTATATGCTTATTTCTTCAAATAATCAGAACATTGTGTTACCTCTTCATCATGTACAGTAGACTGGTGTACTTAAGTCTATTAGAGCTCTGCGGAATTGTGACAATTCAACTCAACATTTTAAATGGGGCTTTAACTGAATAAGTTACAAGGTTATACTGTTCCAGGTTTATATTGCCATTTACATTTTTTCAGGTTTCTAATTATTGGGTTAAAAAGGGCGTGTAAAATTCAAAAAGTAAAATCTAAAGCTGCCGGTTCGAATTGTCACTGAACTATTTGCTGCTTATTTCTTTTTATTTTAATCACCAACCCTGCTTATTTGAATACGTTTGTAAAGTTAAGTCTATTGATTGTGTGCTTTTTCACTTTTAGATATTCGATTTTTGCTGTCTTGTTACTAATTTTCTGCCTGTTTTTATTAGAGTTTTCTCATTACCTCTGAGTGTGGCCACATATGGTAAAAGACCCTACCTTTACTCTATGTTTTTTTAAGTTTACATTTATGTGTTAGTCATGTATCAATTTTTTGGTATCGGTATAGATCAGGGTTGCCCAAGATTTTGCATAGTGGGCCGCATTGCTCTTTCTTCAAGCTTTTGCGGGGCGCAGAATTACACCTAAACCGTTTGGAGTATTTTTATTTTAAAAACAGCCCAAGGTCGGTAATCTCTTTTACACGCAAATTGTTTTAAAACTAAATTTTTTTACGATTTGGAAAAAATTTAGGTAAATATCAATGTTAAAGTTTAATGTAGCGAGCGCCGAAGGCGCGAGCCGAAAATTTTTGGAAATGGCCCAACTCGATGCCAGGCCAACTCGATGCCGCCGACTCGACGCCAGGCTTATTTTCATGTAAAACTATTGCAATAATTAGGGTTAGGGCTAGGGTTAGGGTTAGCATCGAGTTGGCCTGGCATCGAGTCGGCGGCATCGAAACGTACCCGACCCAAATTTTGGCATTCTTTAAAAACTATTTTGACTTTTTTAGCGTTTTGATATTATGCATCGGCTAAGGAGAGGGGTGGGCCTCCTGGATACCCTTTTGCTTCATATTACATTGATCATTCAGACGTTCTTTCTTTCATTAAACGTAAAAAAGCAATTTACGTTCTTAAACCTGCCAAAATTTTGATGCGTTTTTACTAATTGTAATACAACAAGGACCTGTATTTAGATTTATTTCTTTAGTTTAGTGGTAATTAAAAAATGTTTGTAGTAGTTGAGTTTTGTGAAGAAGCAATTTCAACAATTGAAGTAGTGCCCGAGTTGTGGTTAATTCGGGCAACATCTGAATCATGGTGGCCGCCTCATAAATCGCAACAACAATTCCGATTATTAGTTCAAACTAGATGTTCCGTCCAATAATTGGAGCAAATATAAAATTAAGATTTTGTTTAGCTCGGGTGAGATGAATTGTTTCTTAAACAATTGTAAATTTTAGCACTGTGTTCTGTGTTGTCAAGTTGGAAACCTTTTTTTTGTGTAATAGGTGGATGTGTCTTAAACAGTTTTTTTGCAGCTATACAATACTATCGGACAATCACTGAAGTATAAGTTCTAGTGTTATAAAACTTTTCAATATAGAATCTACTTGAATTACTTACTGTATCTATGTATTGACCGCCAGAATTCATCGCTGGACGTAAATAGAATTATCTCTCAAAACGAATAATATCAAAGCAGCAACTCAACACCAGGTCCAGGGCGAATGACCTGACAGTTTAATTCTTTATTTGTTTAATATTCCCACGACCTGGACTGTTCTTTTTAACTTGAATTAAAATTCAACAATTTTTTCTGTCTTTACAAATCAAATAAAAGTTGCAGCATTAGATAAAACAATTTATGAAGAAAATCTGGTCAAACCATGGACTTCTAAATAGTACGTAGTACCTGGACTGGAAACTAAATCGAGAAAAAAAGATTTGCTTTCCATTAGTTGGCACAACGAATCGTGCGGCGCAAAGGCGATTAAAGATTCTCGACATCTGACAAAACACTATGTAGAAACCTCTTAAACAGCTGGTAGGAAGTTTCTATTGCAGAAACTTACAGTTTTTAATTTTAGAATTTCAATAAAATTTCAGAAACTTGAAAAAACGGAAGTATCTAAGCCGAAATTAAAAGTTAGTTTTTGATATATATAATTTTGTAAGTGTGAATAATTTTAGATATTTAATTACTTTAGATACTTTAGATACTTTTATATACTTAAATACTTAAAATTTACTCAGCTGCACTAAAAATTTTGAACAGAATTGTCAAAACAAAAAATAAGAATTTTAAATGAGAAAGTGCTAATTGTGACATAGCAACTCACAACAATCATTTAGTCCGCTCAGGACTTTCAACATTTTCTTCCGGTTTTGAAAATGAAACAGCACGACTTGAGAAGCAAAATGAAGTTTTTTTGAATGCGCAAAGTGGAAAGCTTCAAGGATTTAATTGAAAAACTGCAAGAAGAGCTTCATCGCCAAAGATGTATATTCCATCGCACAGAAAACGGAGCCAATTTAATTTGTTTATCCGATCATCGGCCATACACAATATTATCAGCAGTTTTTATTAATATGGATATGGAGGTGACCGTTTATAATGACGAACGGATCGTGCCCTCATCTTCTTATAACCACGTCATGCCTACCAGTAAAGTGACAATGGTTTCCCAAGTATCAAATCTTTTAGCTTTCGCCAAAAACTTGGACTTAAAAAAACCAGCGGCCGAAGAGCAGTTTAAAGCAAATATTTTTAAACTAATTAACAGCTTTTTTCTTGAAAGTGTAAATGAACAACAAATTTCTATTTTAAAATTCTTTATGGAACAGATTGATTTGGCTTTCAGCAACAAATACAGCAGAAAGTATTCATCCGATTTGCTGATGATAGCTTATGTCATTTTTGCTACCAGCCCAAGAGCATACGAGCGACTCGTCGAAGAGAAAATTCTTATATTTCCTTCAATAAAAACTTTAAAAAAATTACTTTGAATTTGGATAGCAAAACCGCAATTGATGACAAGCAATATTTGACACTTCGCTTTTCACAACTAAATGATTTTGATAGAATGTTATCATGATGATCGATGAAATTTATCTGGCAAAACGAGTTGAAGCTTCTGGAGGGCAATTATTTGGGTTGAATGACAACTGCCAAGTACGAACTACTGTCCTTTATGATCAAATCTCTTTCAAGTTCATATCAAAATATGATTGGTATACATTCTGTGAGAAGTCGTAAAGCGGAAACGCAAAGAAAATGCTTTGACAAAATTATGTTGCTTCTCCATGAGGTCGGCTTTAATGTGATAGGAATATGCGTTGATAATGCTGCTGCAAATAGAAAATTTTACAAAAAATTTCTTTGTGGAGGATGTTGGCAAAGCTCATAAAAAATAGTTTTAGTGAAGGAAGAATTTTTTTATCATTTGACCCAACCCATATTGTTAAAAATATTTACAACAATTTTCTACCGAAAAAAGTTTTTAAAATGCCTATGCTATCACCAATCTTGTCATAAAACCTTACAGCAAAGTTTTTAATTGAACTTATTTTTATGTTTATGCGATTAAATGCATTTTTTATAAATTAATACAGCGTTTCTTTAACACTAGATCAGTGGTTTTCAATCTTTTCTGTACCGTGGCCTATTTTTCAACCCAAGTTAACTTCACAACCCACTTTGGTCAACAAAATTAAATTCTCATCCCAAAATCATAGTGTTCTCTAAAAAAAAAAAAAAAGGTCTTCACTTGGAATTGCTGTCAATTTTCCCTATTTTTGTCCCAAAATCATAGTGTTCTCTAAAAAAAAAAAAGGTCTTCATGTGGTTGACTGCACAGGACGCCAGAAAAATGCCTAAAAAATGGGACGGATGGCAAGCCTAATTATACATATATATTATACATATTGCTTTCATTTTGATTTATGCTCCATGGCCCACTAAAAAAACCACTGTGGCCCACTACTGGGCCATGGCCCATAGGTTGAAAACCTCCGCACTAGATTGTTTGATCTTACCGTATTTTATTGTCTAAAAAAGCGGTTGACGATTTTGACTTACAAAGCTGCACAATAACTAAGCGTACTCAAAATATTAATATTCATAACAAGATTTGCCTTTTCGAGAATTGCCATCATGACGGCTGGCATTGTAATTATTACACAAAAAATATACAAAAAGTAAACTTTTCTACTATATGCTAATGCAATGACGCGCCGTAAAGAGTTACAAAACGACATCGCAAGCATTCGCTTGGGCCAACTGTTGGTGTGTGCGCTAATCCGGTTTCCAGTCCAGGTACTACCATTTAGAAGTCCATGGGTCAAATGGTCGTGAGAATACCAAACAATTAAAGGATTAAAATCGCTGTCCAGCCATTTGCCCTAGAGATAGCTTTGATCATAGTCTTTTCAAATTTCAAGAACTTTCTTTTCGACTCGCGACGTTGTCTGGTAGTTCAATATTTTAGCGGTCAATTGATCACAAAATTAAGTATAGAACAACATTGCTAAAAATATTTGGAAATTTTAGAAGTTAGTGGTATGAAATGTCAACTCGAACAAAAGGAGTGAACCAGTGAATACGCACTGATGTGGAGTATATGTGGTCATATCTGCTACCATTTTTTTTTATTTTAGATGATTTTTCAAAAGCTGAAAAATGGTGCACAAGATATAGTTTAAATTCGGAAGTTGAAATGACCGAAACTGATGACGAAACACCAAAAAAGCGGGCTGTGAAGTATGAGAGCAATCCGTTTTATTTTAGCATGCACTGTATTACCTGGTTGATTGGCGTAGCTATGGAAAAGCCCCGTCTCTTGTTAATATCGTATATAACATAAAAAACATGTCGGTGGTTCTGAACTTCTGTTTATATTTTTAATGTTTCGCCTAATTTTAGTAAACATTAAGTTGTGCATTTTGAGCAAAGACGTTAATGTATTTCAAACTATAAAAAACAGTTTATTCGATATATTTCGGTGGTGGTTTTCACTCCTTCTCAATTAAAATATGTGGTACACTAGCAATATGTTAATTTTTTTAGACCAAAAAAAATTTATTCTCCCCCATTCAGTCGAGATAAGCGTCTCAAAGTTTCTTCTAAAAAAGTTTTATTTTGTGAACCCGATGATACTGTCTATGAACCGTTAAGTTCTATTAATCAAAGCTCTGCTCTTTCTACATGTTCAAAATCATGTAAGTAATTATAATTATTTGAGCAGTATGCTTTTGACGAGTTATTGAAAGCCATTGTATTACAGTGTCTGCTGTGGAAGACCCACTTGTATGTGAATATGCAGCCCCTGCACCACTTCCAAACTCTGCTTTCCGTAAGTCTAATTTTGGCTTTTTTTTATAACTTCCGTTACCCGTATCAAGTTGTAATTTTTAGTCATATAACTAATTAAAGCTCTCACGCGATTTTGTAAGGGAATAGCCGACAAATTAACTGTCAGCTTGCTTTGTTTTGCCAAGCCATACGTACATTTGTGCGCATTTTCGTATGAATTTGTATGAAGTACGTATATAATTTAATGGTCGCATCAAGTGTTAGAATAATAGTTATAAAAAGTTCGTTTTTTACCCAAAATTATAAAACACTCTATTAGAAATTCATTGTTTTATAAGTAATAAGTGTGATCAAGTGATTTTTAAATTGCTTCCAAAACTTGACACAAGCGATATTTTTTTAGAAGAGAAAGTCTTGGACGTGTCACGAGACAATCTTGCGAGAGCAGCGCCAAATGAGTCGAGAACTGCTTCAAATTAAAAATAACCAACGCTAAATAGAAGAAAAAATATTCGGACTTGAGAAAGTTGCCGAAAATTCTTCCCCTGAATTGCCAGAAGATGTAGAGCTGCCTTTCAATACCATTGAAAAGTTATGGCAGGCAAACGATCGCCTAAATGATCCCGAAGTTTTTCATGCATTGGTGAGATTTTTGTACTTATAAAAGGTTTAATCAGTGGTGTTAATGGATGATCATTACGTCATATGCACACCACCCTTGCCGCGAAACTTGTGGTTGCGATACGTTATAAACTTAGCTGCAACAAATCAAATTTGCTGCAGCTTAGTTGCAGTCGCTTAGTAACAATTCTTTTGTTTTTCCAAGTTCCCTTGTTGAATTTCCAAGTTTCGAGTTGGTCACTGAATGTAAAGTCTTCCGCAAAACACGATTAAATAACATACATATATAATGGCTGGAACGATTAAATAGTTTTAAGAGAAATAACAGAGCCAAAATAGCTGTAACATTTTTTATTTCTGACGTTTCGAATTGAACTCAATTCATTATCAAAGTTATCTATGTATGTAAC
The DNA here is from genome assembly GCA_963680785.1 of Diplosoma virens. NCBI lineage: Eukaryota > Metazoa > Chordata > Ascidiacea > Aplousobranchia > Didemnidae > Diplosoma > Diplosoma virens. Next base: position 20,670,001 of record OY796880.1, on the reverse strand, counting down.
ATTTACAATTCTTATGTTAAATGCAAAGACTGAATATTGAAGCATATTATTACTATAAAGAAACAGTAAACATCAAAAATAAAATTAATTATTTAATAAATATAAAGGAACAGAATCTGACGTATTATATCAAATTAAATGCAATTGTGGAAAATCATATATCGGACAAGCCAAATGCAATTTAGCTACAAGACTCAAAGATCACAATCCTGCCAGTTCAAATCAACGTACGGACGTAACTAATCACATTTTGAAAAATCCTAAACATACCATTGATTTCATGAACACAAAAATTCTATCATTTGCAAATCATTGGCCTAAACTATTAATTAAAGAAAGTATTTTGATACAAAAGTTTGAACCCAGTCTTAATGTTGATAAAAGTTCTGTTCCTTTATACAGTAGAATTCGTCTAATTGGTCATCGTTTAATTCGTCAGTTTGCTTAATTCATCATTTTTTGGTCAGTCCCGGCAGAATTCGTATCTTTTACATGCATTTCAGTTCGTCTAGTTCGCCATCGTCTAATTCGTCACTTCGCTCAATTCGTCGCCTGTTTATATTCCCGAGAAACCTTATGTTTGGCTTATTCGTCATTTGCGGACTCGAGTCAATGTTCACGCGATATTCACAGCTTTGTTGATTACTACAGGATGGATGGATTCACGCAGTCTCAGTGGTTAGTTCAACACGCGTGAGATCTCAAACAAACAAAGAGTCTTAACCCTTTAAGGGATATAAGAATTTGATTGTAAAATAAAACGACAATGGTTCAATAATGATATCACAAATACTTAAAAATTAAAATTATAATGCCTTTACAGAAGTGCTTTTGTTACGTTACAGTCACAATCATGGTACACATATGTACCATTGTCTCTTATAGGGTTAATCGGATTAATAGTCTACAGGAAAATCTCGCTGCAGCAACAGAAAATACGAAATGCGAGGCGTATTCTAGCTTACAGCACATTAACTACCCGCTGATAGTGTAGAAGAATTTAAATAGAGCACAGTAATTATAGAGATTAAGTGTTAACAAAAAAGCAACTACAGTTTGAACCGTTAAGATTAAGAGTTAACAGTACAGTATAATTGCACTTTCTGCGTTTCATTTCAAGATTATTGTCAGAGCGAAGTTACAGAAAATCAATGTCAAATAAAAGATCAAAGTACGTAAGCTTATCGCTTAAAACAAAATACGAAATTGCATGCAAGTTAAGCCAAGAAAATGTTAATTTGTCAAGGTTAGCAAAAGACCTTAATGTTCCAAGAACTACTCTGAATACCCTACGCAAACATAAGGAGAAAGTAATCTCCGAATTTCATGCAGGGCGTAATGTCGAAATGAAAAGAAAGCGCAAGCATGGATTTGATAATGTGGATGAGCCTCTACTGAAGTGGTTTCGCAGTGCAAGAGATGAAAAGATACCCATTAGCGGAGAAATGCTTCTCTTAAAGGCTCAACAATACGCCAGCATCTGTGGCTATGTCAATGTTGATAAACTAGACATAAACTGGATAAACCGATGGAAATCGCGGGAAGAAGTTGCATGCAAGAAATTACATGGTGAAGCAGCGTCTGTTGATGAAGAATGTGTGAACAATTGGTACAAAAATCGTCTCCCTATTCTTTTGAAAGAGTTCAAAAAAGAACAGATTTTTAATGCTGATGAAACTGGGCTTTTTTACAAATGCTTGCCTGACCGGACCCACGTTTTTAAGAATGAAACTTGCGCTGGTGGTAAAATGTCAAAAGAGAGATTAAGTGTGCTAGTGGCGGCCAGTATGGCGGGAGAGAAGTTACCCCTTCTCGTCATTGGAAAGGCAGCAAAACCAAGATGCTTTAAAAATGTAAAAAAACTTCCATTTTCGTACCAATCCAACTCAAAGGCCTGGATGACGTCGACCATTTTCGAAACCTGGGTTAGGAAACTTGACATAAACATGAAGAACAGTAACAGAAAAATTGCGCTTGTTGTTGACAACTGTACAGCCCATCCTGTCATACATGGCCTGACGAATGTTAGGCTGGTGTTCTTGCCTCCTAACACTACCTCCAAAACCCAACCGATGGATGCTGGAGTAATCCGTTGTTTAAAAGCATACTACAGAAAGAACCTAGCTGGAATGCGCCTTCTAGCTTTTGAGGGGAAGAAAGAATTAAAAGTCGATGTTTTGGAAGCCATGAAGCTTCTTGATCTAGCTTGGAACTCTGTATCTGACGTATCGATTCAAAACTGCTTTAGAAAGGTCCGTTTTGCTCCTTCAACATCAGAAGAAAACCTGGAAACCGCCAGTCAGTGCAACAATAGCACAGAAGGAATTTGGGAAAGATTGCAAGCCGCCGGCTTAGTTTCAGAGGGCTTCAGTTTCAACGAGTACGTGGAAAGTGATGCAGACCTGATTACACGCGAGAATATTACAGAAAGCAGCATAATAGACGATCTTCGAGCTAGCGAACATCCTGCAGATGATCAACAAGATAACGATGATGAAGATAACTCTCTAGATGAACTTGAACCTACTCCTTTTTCCGCATTAGAAGCACTAAAGACGCTAGACCGCTACTTCAGAAAGCAAGGCAACAGCGATGTGATGTTACGCAACGTGTCCAAAATGCAGCAGGACATATTGGCCAGGGAAGCCTCTAATAGAACAAAACAAACCAAAATCACACATTTTTTTGCGAGTTAGCTTTTTTGATTACAGCGACTTTCTGTATCATTTTCTGTGTACTGCATGATTTGTGTTCTGTGTAAGTGCATTGTATTCAACAATAAACTTAACAAACTGCGTTAACAGCTAAATAAGCACCATGTAAACAAGCCTTTATAGAGTTTTTACCTGTTTGCATAATTGGTCAATTTGCCTAATTCGTCACTTTTTTCTAATCCCCTTGAGGTGACGAATTAGGCAAATTCTACTGTATTTATTTAATAATTAATTTTACTTTTGATGTTTACTGTTTCTCTATTACGTAATAATATGCTTCAATATTCAGTCTTTGCATTTAACATAAAAATTGTAAATGTTATATACATAGATAACTTTAATAATGAATTGAGTTCAATTCGAAACGTCAGAAACAAAAAATGTTAACATCTATTTTGGCTCTGTTATTTCTCTTAAAACATGCATGTACTTACTTCATTTCTACCACATACGAGGGTATTTACGTTTAAACTTTTTCTCCATATTCCGCTATTTCGAATATTAGATAAATTATGACGATTTAGCGACTCTTTTTTACGCTAATGAGTAATGAGGTGACATGTAATTACCATTGCATTGACAGTTATAGGGCCGGTGTTTTAATTGTTCTTCAACAAAAATTAAAAGATTGTAAAGTAGTAATAAGATGTGGAGACGAACAGTTATTGAAGCGCTGAATCGAATGGTAGTTACAGTATTACATTACTATCAAAACTATCGTAATCAATGTTCCCTCTAAGAGCTTGCTTAGTGTGCGCGGAATGAAAGGCTGTGTGAGCAGTGGTGAATATTACCCGAGGCAAGGAAGTTTTGGTTTTCTCTCCCAAAATGAAGGTGTTCTCTAAAAAAAAAAAGGTCTTCACTTCGATTTCATCCCCAATTTCCTTATTTTATTCCCAAAATCAAGGTGTTCTCTATAAAAAAAAAAAGTCTTCACTTCGATTCCTTGATCCTTGATTTCCTATTTTCTTCCCGAAATCAAACCTTGCCAATGCTTATGCAGCGAAAGCATGTCCTGCCAAAACTTACGCAGTGCGCGGCAAAGCGAAAGTACTGCGCGGGGTTCTCGGCTAAATACTTATACAGTGCGCGGCAAAACAAAACTCTGCGCGGGGGTTCCCTCGTTACTGCGCGGCCGCGCAGCTTAGAGGGAACATAGATCGTAATTATTTATTGTTTTGTACAAAAGAATATGAGATCGAGTGTTCGAAGTTAACTTACTAGATGAAAAATTGTCATGCGATTAACCGATTTATTTCATTAAAGCAGTATGCGATTAACCAAAGTTTTTATTTAATGTTGAATTGGATTTGATTTGGGATTTTAGATTGCTATGCGATAAAACGATTTATGCGGTTTATCAGTTTCGTTTGTATTATGCAATTTTTTTCGGGTTTATATTTACAGTTGTCACAATTTATGAAGTCAATTACGTATGCAACTCATTGTAAATGCTGGTCACTGAAGATTACTGATAGCAACCACGCCGTTCAGTAAAAGACGTTGGTGGTTGGCGCTTTGATATGTTAGCATAGGCGTCGATTTTTTGTTGTTGCAAGAAAATTTTCAAAGGGCGAACGATTTGTTTGAAGTTCAAAAAAGTATTTTGCATATGACTGCGGTCGTAAAACGCACTAAAGTTAGTCTACATTAGTCGCCGGACGTTCTAGTTTCAACAGTTTCTTGCTATTATCAGGTTGGCGACCTTACTTCCTACGTTTGGGTTTTCTAAACTCAAAACAAACATCACAACTGTATTATCATTTACGCTGTTTGATACGAAATTGACGCAGACATCTTGTACTTACAAGCGCGGCCGCATTGATTACGTAATCACAATTAATGAACAATTTTTTAATGTTTTTAACGCTTTTTTTAAATATCGAAACATAATACAAAATATGTAATCCAAAGGAGCCAAACATATCTTGCTCCCTCTAAGTTCATACCCGAGAGGGGGCGGTCGACGCCTATGCATGTTAGATTTACCAAGTGACGACAAAAAGATATTAATAGATTTTTGTAAAAACAAATTTCACATGTCGATGTAGCCTATAACTTTCATTATTTGATCACAATACATAAATTGGTGTAAACTTGTTTTATGACTGAAGTAATTAGTGCAAGTTTTTAAACTGTGCCTTGTTACTACTGTATTCACGTGCAGCTATCGAATTTAATGTTTTACTATTGTTTATAGTTAAAAAGAGTTAGTCAAATTGGTGGTCGGAATGTGTCCGATTGCGTGTCGAGGATGATGCCTTGCGTGGTAGCGCACGAAATCGTTAAATATATATCACGAACTGGGAGAGGGAAAGTTGAAGGATCCTCAGAACCAAAGCAATCCTTCGAAAAATTAAACAACTTAAAAAAGTTTGTTTTTGGTATGTTTAATTTTTTAAATTAATCGGCTGTTATTTAAAAATTTAGTAAGATAATAAGATTGCTTTCTGCTACTTTATTAATAAGTTAATGCATTTTTTTGGATAAAAAACAATTTTTGACACTCTGTTGTGTTGCGAGCAGAAAATCGCAAGTTTGATGCTCCGTGCAATCGACTTAGTGATTCTCATTGTGCTTTTTGAAAAACCTCTTAAGAGAGTTTTCAAGAGACGCTGGTTACCGTCAATGGTTGCCGTGGTTTGAAAAAAAAGCAGCTTTACTGTCACCATGTATTCATGGAAAAAATGTGTCTTGCCAAACGAAGCAAAGACACAGTAAATTGTGTTTAAGTGCAAATATTTTCTTAATACGTGTAAAAGATATGAGGCAGTTTAGTTTCTAATTACCTTGTTTAAACACCCTTGTTTTCAATATTTGTTTCTGCATCTTTCACTACTTTTTAAATTTCACGTTATTTCTGATTGAGACTTTATTAAATATATTTTAGTAAATTGTATGTTTTGTGCATTTATTTTTAAGAAAGTGTTCGAAAAAACGTCTCCTGCACGGATTGCGAGATCGCGATCGTTATCGGAAATTGGTTTCGGAACTGGAAGGATCGCCAAGGCGGTCGTAAGCTAAGATTGCCTGGTAAGTATTTATCTTGATTCCTAAATGACAGTATTTTTGTTTTTTAATTACCAACAATTTTTAACATAAATTTATGACATACGCGGACAACTGTTGGTATGGTCACTGTTTCAAAGTTATTTTAAGGAATTAATTTGATTAAAGCTGATGTTAGTTTTTCTAATGCCCTTACTTTTTAAGGCTCTCAAACGTAAATGCTCTGTTTTGTACAGCCTTATTAGTTAACTCATTAAAACGTCTCAATGATCAACAGTAACAAAAGTTTCATTTAAAATTCTCCGGTATTGAGATTATCTTTTCACAATACACCATAGAAATAAGAACTTGAATCGATCAAAATAAAAAATTATAAAACCCTAGCGTCTGTTTCGCTTTTGCAAGCTATTAAATAGGCTATTAAATGATATACTGTAATATAAAACGCAAGAATTTGCACACTGGTATAAAATAAATTTTAAACTGATAAAATTTTGAAAAACTGTACATTGTACAAACTGTTTAAATTTGCGGCGACTCTTTTTCTTCGGGAGCTTTTGAGAAGCTCTGTCTCGGACCACATTATATAAGTATTGAGATTAAATAGGTGATACCTGTTATAAATATCCACTTAGAAATTTTTACATCGCATGCATGATAGTAAGATCTGAATTATTGAAAAAGACTTTTAAATGTTTTGCTCAAGCAGATTTATTTTTAATGCATTTTGTTTTTTTTACAGAAATGAACGATTCATCCCAGAACTGATTGTCGGATATTGGTGTTATTTGTTTTTGTATTTTTGTTATTTTTTTGTAATACATTGCATTGCTGAAGTTTTGTTATGGTTGAAAGCTTTTAAAAGCAAGTTAAAAGCAGTTATTGAATTGAAGTAGATGCAAGTGTTGGCAACGCATTTTTTGCCCACGTGGTTTAGCAGCCTATAGTAAACGTAGGGTAAAGGTTGGCAACGCATTTTTGCCAACGTTGTTTAGCAGCATTGTGTAAACGTAGGGTAAAGGTTGGCAAAAGGCAGGTTGGCAACGCATTTTTTGCCGACGTTGTTTAGCAGCATTGAGGAAACGTAGGGTAAAGGTTGGCAAAATAGTATAATCCACCTCACACAACTCTGGGCCAATGTTTAGCACCAACATCTTGCCAATGTTTCTTAAGTTGGCAGTTAGCGTTTTGCCAACGTTGGTAAGATTGCTGAAGTAGTTGGGCAGCTGCAGTAGCATGCGCTGGTCATTCATAGTTAGCCAACTTTCTACAGCGTCTGGAATTTCAGTGTTGGCTAAACGCTGGCAAAACGCAGTTTATCAGTGTTGGCGGAAAATGTGATTTTGGTGCACTCGACTCTGGGCCAACGTTGGACGCCATCATCTTGCCAACGTTTCTGCTGCTGGAAAACTGCCTTTCGCCAACGTTGGCTAGATGAAAAATGTTTACGGGGTTGGCATCTCCGGAAGCAGGTCGGGGTAATTGCTTGCCCTATGTATTAGCGCCTGTGTCGCTTTCTTGCGAGTCAGGAGGATAAATATAGAGATAAAATAAAAAAATAATAAAATAAATAAAATAGTCATATGTTGACAGCTCTGTTTGAGAAATTTGTGTTTTTACAGACTTTTATACTGTTGTGAAAAGAAAAGCATCACATAGAAGTGCAATTAGCCCGATTGTTGGGCGATCTATAGAAGAACTGCCACCTGAAGATCTTTCAACTCTCAAAAATGTTTTGGTTAAAGCAATATAGTTGGAGGAGAGTAGGCTACAAATCAAACCAATAACAACTTTACAAACCAAATGTTAGGAGAAGAAATGGTTCCTATTATCTTACAGAGTTACAAAAGAGTAAATTCATTGTTAACTTTATACCAATACAAGTCAATTTACAATAAATTTATAAAAGAATGGAATGAATTCAAGAAATTATGCAAAACATCAAGCAAAAGAGGAAAGAAAAGAATTTTATTTGATAGCAGATTAGATAAATTATTTGACATTATTAAATGCAAATGTGATATTCAAAAATATTTTGATGCTGGATGTGGTGGATGTGAATTTGAAGTTCATGTTGTCAATTGCAAATGTCCCAGAGGTACTAAGGTAAGAAATACAATGAATTATAACCATAAAGTTTGAGTTATCATTATACCTTATAAATTTGTTGCAATAGATTCCACATCAAGAGCAATTGTTTGTTATGGATCAGCGACACAAAGTTGGCACCAAAGGAAATATATAATACAAATATCAGGGTTGGACCGCGAAGCAACCAATAAAATTGCCAAAACAATCGAAAGAAGGGCTATTTCTTGAGTACAAGAGACAACCAAAGTGGTAGATCTGGGAAACGACTCTGATCCAGGCAGTAGCTTCATGTTTTCTGATAATTCAACTGATAGTTGCAATTCTTCTGCCTCTAAAGAAGTTTATCTGCCACTAACTAATTTGCTTTCAGGTATGTGTCTTTAATAATCTATAATAGTAACTAGTAAGTTTTTCTGTAATTTAATTGTATTTTAAAAAGCTATTGTTGCTTAATGAGATTACGGTTAGAACACGTCGCACGAGAAGCTGATAGGTATGGTTTATCTGATCGTGCTACTCCAACAATATGCACTGCACTTCTTTGTGATATTGGCTTAGTGACTGACACGGATCAGACAATGATAATTAACAAAAACAAAGTAAGGAGGGAACGAAACGTATTCCGAAACAAATTAGTTGATGACTCTCAGCCAAATGATACAGATGAACCAATTAATGCTATCTATTTTGATGCTAGGAAAGATCAAATTCTTGTTCATCTTGAAGACACAAAAGGGCTTAAACATATGTGTTAATAATTGACTTACCGATTTATTTGTCCCTTTATTTTTTGATAAAGAATTTTATTTGGTTATGGTAAAAACAACTTCAATTTAGTTTGGTGACGAGATTTTCGATATATATATATATTAAGAAGTATAAAAAAGAAATGCTGATTAGTTGATTATTTTTTTTGATTAAAGAATAATATTAATTGATTATTTTTTTTCTATTTGAATAAGGAAGCACATAAACAATGTTTCTATCTTATCAAAGTTTATTGTATTTTGTACCCCTTGTTGTGGGATGTATGTGTACATAAACCTGATTAAAATTCTTTAATCAAGATAGAAAGGTTTGATGGTTTGTTCCTTAATAGAATCAAGAATACAACAACATGAAAAAAGAGCATTACGCTTTGGTAGAGCAACGACATGGAAAATATCTCACTCATTTAACACTATCCAACTATTTTAACAGAGGTTGAAACTATCATTTCTTCACTTAAAACTCACATTTCCCACAGATTTTGAATGTTAACACAAAATTTCTTTAAATATTGTATAGTAAATCTACTATTTTCCCAATACTGAGCAATATATAAGTAATGGCTACAATATTTGCCTTTGCACGGGAGTCTTTCCAAACAGTTTGAAAATTGCTGAAATTATACTCATACATAAAAAAGGTGATCCTTGTGAATCAACTAATTACCACCCTATGTCAATTCTATCGCAATTTCATAAAAATATTTGAAAAACTCATCTACAACCTATTGTACAAATTTCTCATAAAAAAAATTTCTTAAACGATAAGCAATTCGGTTTTAGAAAAAACTCTTCCACTAATTTTGCTATCAGTTCAATATATGATTCTTTAGTCAGTAATATTGATAATAATTTATATACTTGTATTTTCCTAGATTTTATTTTAATTTTTTAATTTTTATTCTTATCTCTATAATTATATTCCTGACTCGCGGGGAAGCGACAGAGGCGCTATACATAGGGCAAGCAATTACCCCGACCTGCTTCCGGAGATACCAAGGTATTGCTGTTCGCTTGAAATTTTTAATAGAGATTTGACTTTAATTTAGAGCTGCTGGTTTATCAAAAGCCTTTGATACTGTTGACCATGACTTGCTTATACACAAAATGTCTATGAATTTCGGCATCAGAGGAAAAGCCTTTGAGCTTTTTAAAAGCTATCTTTTTGATCGGCTTCAATATACTAATATCGGAGATACAATTTCGACAACCTAAAAGTCACATGTGGTGTTCCTCAAGGGTCTTGTTTGGATCCTGTTTTGTTTTTGCTTTATATTAACAATTTGCCTACGGCTTCTACTTTTGATACCACAATATTTGCGGATGATATTCGTTTTAGGTCTAATGATCAGGGCTGGGGAGCCGGAGCCAGAGAGCGGAGCCGTGGAGCCAGCCAATTTTGGAGGAGCCGGAGCTGGAGCTGGAGCCTTTTTAAATATTTCTACGGAGTCGGAGCTGGAGCCACAAAAATTTTATTAGTTCCGGCTCCAGTAATGGTTCATTGACTGTTATGGATTTTTAAACATTAATAACATAAATTTTGTGTTATATAGATATCTTTATTTTCATTTATTAAGCAAAAACATCTCCTTTATGAGTTTTTGTTTATTATTATTATGTTATTATGTCATTATTATGTTTTATCTGTTTTTTGATTTGATTGTGACTTATTATGGACCCTATCGGGAGGCCCTATACGGGGATGTGTGTGTGGAGGTTTTTGCAAGGCGGGATTGATTGCGGGGGGGGGGGCGAATTTGGTTGCGGGGGAACGAATTTGATTTCGGGGGGAACGAGTTTGGTTGCGAAAGCGGCGGGTTTGGTTGCGGAGACGGCGAATTGGATCGAAAAACCCTATATTTGCTTGTTCCACAGCTGAGCAAAAGTGTTAACTTAGCAATCATTGTTTCCATTGTTATCACTTAGAATCTGTGGTTAAACCTACTACTACTATTATTATTATTATTATTATTATTATTATTATTATTATTATTATGTTTTATCTGATTTATGAAATTAAGAAATAGATGAAGCAGGCTGTAGGGTTGTTTTTTAATAAATGAAAAATTAATGTATTTGTTTCGATTTTCATTAAGCGCTCTACAAAAACACATCGAATAATTTTTTCCTAATTTATATATTGCTTAAGTTTCATATAATATTACAATATATATATATTAGCAAAAGTGATTGGACGAAGATCGGTTACCGCCATAGCTGTCAGAATAAACGAGATGAGAAAGCCATTTATTGTGGTGTTGTGCCATAATCTCAAAAAGGTTGATAACTATTTGCATAGGCTACATAATGACTTAATATATATCAGCCTGGCCAACTTCTATACTTTTTGAAATAAAACAAACTTAGATGTGAGTCATTCCATGTCAAACATCCTGAAATTCTTGAAGTCCCCAGTTTGACCCTCTCCAAATTTTCTCAAACTTTGTCAAAATGTTGTTTAGCATGATTAAGGCAGGTCTTAAAAATCTTAGCGTAATAGGTAATGTATATATTTTTAAAATTACAATACTTCAAAGTTTCAGATACCCCCTATGAGAGCTGGCACTCGGTTATTTGGTAGCACTTTCACAGATACAAATCTCCAGTTTCAAAAATCACAGAAAGCTAATTTTTATGTATGTGTTCAACTTCTGGTATGCTTCATATATCCCATGCAACAAAATAATAATCTTGCATTGTGGGAGGTTTATGAACTGCCAAAGTTGCTACTTTTTTATGTGAAAATATAATTTGGGTCAATTTTAAATGCCTGTAACTTTTGAGCAAAAAGGAGTAAGAAGACCAGGTTAACTATGAATGATAGTTGCCTACTACACTACAACTTGATAAAGTTTGAGTAAGAATACTGCATTCAACTTAAAATGTGGACAAAATGCAAAAATTGCAAAATAGCACTGTCTTCTGGCATAAAAATGACGCGTGGGCACATATTCACAAAAAAAATTTTTTTACCATTAAAAGAGCATTTCTTTATGAACTTGCACAGAGAGTTTCATTAATGTGACTCAACTGTTAAGGGTTAATATGGGGGTATATTTGACCCCCTTAAATTAAAAAAAATTTTTTTTGGCATGTCTAGATATTGCTTATATAGCATGTCATAAAACTTAAAAATAACAAAATAAAAGTTTCAAAACAATGACTACATGTGTGAGTTTGACAAAGCATCTTTTTAGATAGGTTTATTACTTTTTGTAATCAAACAATCATGTATAATTTATTCAAATATCTTAAATTTAAACTTTCATTCAGTGTTTCTGAATAAATTTCATGAAAGGGTGTTAAAAGTTTATGTTTATTACAAGCTTAGTAAGTTATAGTTCAAGAAAAAATAATTATGTGTATATAAACGTTATAGTCACACATACTCAAAATACAGTCAAAAGTAAAATAATAGGACCCCCAGCCATTTTCACAAACATAAAAATTGATCACTGTTTCAAGCAAGAAAAGAAGATTTACTGATCAGTTTATAAATTTAAAATGAATAATATGTATAAATGACTTTGTAATGTTTTACAGTATTTCAAATTTTTAAGCAACCTTACTAATACTTCGTATAAATGCTGTTGCCTACTCTGAATTAATATTGCCTACTCTGAACTCAGAATTTAAAACATCCACCTGAAACAGCAGTTATTCTCTGAACAACCTAATATTTAAAAGTATTCATTCTCTTAGTTTGTTAGCCTTCCACAACTAACAAGCACTTGTTGGTGGCATGGTCGAGTGATGATTATGAGGACTGTGATTGTAATTGACATGGTCTTAGTATAATATCTACTTGTGCCATTCTGTTGTGCCCTTGGGAAAGACACTTTATAACACTTTCTCCAGCTTGATAATCCTGACAAGCAGTTTTAAATTTCAGTCATATCTCTATAAAACTAAAAAACCAAAATAAAAAAGTTCAACCTTACAGTAACATCTTTGCATCTCCAAAAGCAGGTCAGATAAATTACTGCTTTTGGATTATTGCTGCTTTTGAAAATTGCTTGAAAATTTGATATACTGTAAAACATTACAAAGTCATTTATACATATTATTCATTTTAAATTTATAAACTGATCAGTAAATCTTCTTTTCTTGCTTGAAACAGTGATCAATTTTTATGTTTGTGAAAATGGCTGGGGGTCCTATTATTTTACTTTTGACTGTATTTTGAGTATGTGTGACTACAACATTTATATACACATAATTATTTTTTCTTGAACTATAACTTACTAAGCTTGTAATAAACATAAACTTTTAACACCCTTTCATGAAATTTATTCAGAAACACTGAATGAAAGTTTAAATTTAAGATATTTGAATAAATTATACATGATTGTTTGATTACAAAAAGTAATAAACCTATCTAAAAAGATACTTTGTCAAACTCACACATGTAGTCATTGTTTTGAAACTTTTATTTTGTTATTTTTAAGTTTTATGACATGCTATATAAGCAATATCTAGACATGCCAAAAAAAATTTTTTTTAATTTAAGGGGGTCAAATATACCCCCATATTAACCCTTAACAGTTGAGTCACATTAATGAAACTCTCTGTGCAAGTTCATAAAGAAATGCTCTTTTAATGGTAAAAAAATCTTTTTTGTGAATATGTGCCCACGGGTCATTTTTATGCCAGAAGACAGTGCTATTTTGCAATTTTTGCATTTTGTCCACATTTTAAGTTGAATGCAGTATTCTTACTCAAACTTTATCAAGTTGTAGTGTAGTAGGCAACTATCATTCATAGTTAACCTGGTCTTCTTACTCCTTTTTGCTCAAAAGTTACAGGCATTTAAAATTGACCCAAATTATATTTTCACATAAAAAAGTAGCAACTTTGGCAGTTCATAAACCTCCCACAATGCAAGATTATTATTTTGTTGCATGGGATATATGAAGCATACCAGAAGTTGAACACATACATAAAAATTAGCTTTCTGTGATTTTTGAAACTGGAGATATGCATCTGTGAAAGTGCTACCAAATAACCGAGTGCCAGCTCTTGTCATCATCGTTTGAAGGGCATCCACTCCAGGTCAGACACAAACAGGACTGAGGCCGAGGGTTTATCTTTTTACTACCCCAGACTGCTACACTGCCTGAATCAGATGTTGGCAGTGGTGTTATTAAGCCAACATCGAGTTTCGTCATCCAAAACTGTCAGACCTGGTGCTCCATGTGGTGCCCGATGTACAGGGCACGCTTTTAGTACATGGTCTGCAGTTTGCTCAGAGGCACCACACTCGCAATTCGGTGAAGGAGCAAGACTCCATTTGTGCATGGACGAATGGAATCGCCCAACACCAGTCCACAGGTGGTTGAGCCTAATCCAAGCTGCTCAGGGTAAGCCCATCCCAACAGGCCTGGCACTGGTCCGGGGCACAAAAGCACGGAGCCTGGAAGCATTTTCACAGTACTCTGTTTTCCATTTGTGATTTGTCCATTCAGAAGCACAGATGCCAAGTCTGGCAAGGTTGTCCAAAAGATTCTGCGCAGCTGGCACAAATGGGTGTCTGGATCTTAATCTCACTTGGTGAGTATTTGAGGACCCACTTAAAAGAGCATACAAGATATGATTGGGGTCCAGAGATCCATGGTGAGCCAAGGAGAGTGTCGCTCCCAGTCAGCAAAGCTCAGCTGGCTGGATGCCTGAGAGTATAGGTAGGTGGTCTGTTGGAGTGGGACGCAGGCATCCAGTAACTATGTGCAAGGCATCCAGTAACTATCATTCAAGACACTGTCGATGAGGCGAGTATGAGCACTGCGACACCAGACTGGCGCACAGTACTCAGCTGTTGAGTGGACTAAAGATAAGGCGGCTATGCATAGTGTTTTAGCACCAGCACCCCATCCCGAGTCCACGAGTCGCCTCAACAGTGTGACGCGCGAGGATAGTTTTTTGCGCAATGCCACTAAATGGTGACGAAACAAAGAGCAATCTGTCCAGTTTTACCCTAAGGTAAGTAGGGGTTGGACAGAACGGTAAAAGTCTACCATTGTTGTAGACCTTTAGCTCACGTTTGGCCTCTTGGTTATTTAAGTGAAAGGCTGCCGTCACCGTCTTAGTGTGACTGAGCTTCAACCTCCAAGTCTGGAGATATGCTGAAAGTGTAGGCATGTCTTGGCTTAAAGTCCCCTCCAAGTCCTTCCAGTTTGCAAAAGTTAGCAACAATGCTAGATCATCAGCATAAGCAAACTTTCTGGAAATCATGGAAGGAAGATCGTATGTATAGATGTTAAATAGGAGGGGAGCCACGATCGATCCCTGAGGAATGCTGTTTTTAAGACGGCGTAGCCTGCTTTGCTTGCTGTCACTGGTGGTAAGGGTGAAACTTTGATTTCAAAGTGCCAGCTCTCATAGGGGGTATCTGAAACTTTGAAGTATTGTAATTTTAAAAATACATTATGTATTACGCTAAGATTTTTAAGACCTGCCTTAATCATGCTAAACAACATTTTAACAAAGTTTGAGAAAATTTGGAGAGGATCAAACTGGGACCTCTAGGACGTTTGACATGGAATGACCCATGTACTAAATATAAAAAATTTACTCATTTTAGACTGATTAATTGCAAAGCAAATAGTGGCTTACAATAAAGTATTTATAATATCTAATATCATTAGGACATAATAATCTTAAACAACCCAAGACATAAAGGTAAAAATGCAGATTGGAAGATTCTATTAAATATACTGTGTAAACACTTTTCTATAAAACTTACCAATAAACCAATTTGAAAATTAACAACAGCAACAACAAAAAATGTCGGCAGCGTGGTTGAGTGGTTAAAGCACTGGGCTTGTGACCAACACAGTCTCGGTTCAAAACCCACTTGTGCCATTCTATTGTGTCCTTGGGAAAGACACTTTACGGCACTTTCCCTTGCTTGGTGGTCCTGGCAAGCAATTCTAAATTACAGTCATATCTATATTAAATCACAAGCAGACAGCAATATCTTGGTATCTCTGGAAGCAGGTCAGGGTAGTTGCCTACCTTATATGTTACTGCCTCTGTTGCTTTCCTGCGAGTCAAGAAGATAAATATAGAGATTTAAAAAAAAGATTTATAAATTCTTAAACATATTAGTCACAAGAGGTGACCAATATGCTGCCAAAGCAATAAGGAAATGTTTACCAAAGACAATATATACAATAAATACAATATACAAGCATGAAATTCAAGCATTGATTCAATATAAATACGAAATTAATCTTTTTGAGTTTTTATAACATTAACAATTTTAAGTAATTTCTTTAAAATTTGTATTTTTCTTAAAATAATACTTATATTAATAAAAGGTTAAAATACTACAATATAATATTTTTAATATTATTCCTTCAAATAAATCTAACCACCTATGAAAAATCACAATTCTCACTTGCCATATTGCTGCCAAAATAGCCTAGACAATGACATTGTCATGTGCCACTGCCACGTGCTGCTCTCACTACTACATGGCACCAAATGCACTGCCACTGCCATGTGATAAAAAAAGTTACAACCCCGCCTCAATTTTCTTTCATTTTAAAAAAAAATTTTTTTATGGTGAAACAAAAAACAAATATATAATCAATTTTTTGATTTTGATAAAATAGTTATTTTTATGATTACTTTCTACAGTTTTATAAGAAGAGAATGTACTTGTAGAAAGTTTATTTTGACTTAAGTTACTGTGTTGCTGTTCAAAAACAATCACCATGGTTTTCGAATCAATTGTTGTGCAGTTGATGAACAGATATCTTGGACAATATATTGAAAATCTTGATTCATCTCAACTCAAATTAAGCATTTGGAGTGGTGAGTTAACTTATAGAGAGCAAATTTTAGATTATTCGTATTTTGATTATTAGTTATTTCTAAAAGTAATGTATAAAAAAAGTTAATTTTTTTATTTTGTTTTGTAGGTGATGTTGTGTTGGAAAATCTTAATGTAAAAGAAGATGCATTGGTAACAATTTTTTTTATTATAATAGTATAACTAAAAAAATTTTTTAAATTTAAGTTTATTTGTATTTGTATTTATTCAACAAAAATTTCCCCAGTTGATGGTGATGGCTGGATAGATCTTAATACTTCTGCAACTCTTCCTACACCTTCTCTCCACCTACACCAATCTGCCGCATCTACTTTCTTTAAATCAATCTTTTTCATGCTTCCTTCAACTTGTTCCCTCCTTTTCATCTTCAGTTGACCCTGTTTACATTTTCCATCCACTTCATGTACCATTGCCTTCATCAAAACATTTTCCTCTGGTCATCTCAAAATGTAACTATGCCACCTCATACCATTTGCTCTTGCCAGCTTATCTGCTGCTTCCTTCAATCTCAACATATTCATCACCTCCTCTGTATTCTTGTCCATCAACTTTGCACTAAACATTGCCCTCACTATAGATCTTTCTGCTCTTTGCAAAATAGCTACTTTGTTTTCTCTCAAACACCATGTTCTGCTTTTATATAACATAGCTGATCTTACATAGCTTTTATATACCTTTCCTTTTGTTAGCAAAGAAATCTTTTTTGAACAATATCTCATCACACTCTCTAATTTTCTTCCATTCTACTCTTGTTCTTGCAGTCACTACAGCTTCATATCCTCCACTGGCATTCAACCTATTGCCAAGATAGCAAAATTCTTTCAAAGTTTCTACTTCATCTCACAATATCTCCTGTTGCACTTCTACCACACCATTTGTTGCTTTATCACATTTACTACAAACAAAAAATTTTGCCACACTTGGAGTTACTTTTTTCAACTTCAAACACCTTCCATGAATCCACTGTTCACTTATGTACATAGCACTGAGTTTACAGTCACCCTTTTGCCACATATTCCACATGGGTCTATTCTACTATTCTTTTTCACCCTCTGACCCACACACCATCACCTTCGTCTTTTCAGATTTACTTTTAGTTGCTTGCTCTCCTATGTACTTCTCTGTTTTAGAAATTTTTTCTCAGACCCTCCATCAATTTACTCATCAGTACCAAGTCATCTGCATACAAAACATCTTTCATTGAACCTTCTCTTGCATTCTCTGTCACAACATCCACCACAATTGCAAACAACAAAGGTGACAAAAGCAGATTTCTTATTTGCACCCACCACTACATAAAATTTTTTTGAGAATTCAGATTCAACTTTAACCTTTGTCTTTGAACCCTCATACAGACTCATCACCACTTTTACCAAGATCTCTGGTAGTCCTTTCTTCCTCAGTGCTCATTGCATTACTCTTTTTAAAATTTTATCAAAAGCCTTCTCTTTATCCATGAAACACATACACAATTTTTTATCCTTCTCCCTGTATTCCTCTTATATTCTTCTCATTACAAAAAGAACAGCTTTCATCCCTCTTCCTGGCATGAAGCCAAATTGCATATCATCTACCACCACCAATGCTCTTATTCTTTTTTCCAATACCTTTTCATCAATCTTCATTCCATGTTCCAACAACTTTGCTCCTCTATATGCACTGCAGTTCATTACATTTCCTTTTCCCTTGTAAATTGGCACCATCACACTAGTCTTCCAATCTTCTGGCATTGTTTTTCCATCAAGTACACTCTGACAAAGTTTCATCAACACATCAACACCATTCTATCTTTCAAATTTAGCTCCCCAATTCCATTTCCTTCATGTACACCCTCAAATCCACCCACCTTTTTTCCAACATGACCATTAAAGTCTCCCAATCCCCAAAGCCAGTTTTTCTTTTGTACCTTTCATATCCCATTCATGAACCAGTTCATCATAAAATTTATCCATCTATTTTATCTGGCTTTTCACTTCAGGGTGCATAGACACATATCACCTATATCATTTCTTCCCCAAATATAAGGCGCAATGGTATTATTTTACAACCTCTACATATCTCAAAAACACCCTCACACAGCCCCTCCTTGACCAATATTCCCAACCACCATAACTTGTATCTTCTTCCTTCAACTCCAATAAAATGAGCTGCTTGGCCCCTCCATTGTATCTCACCTTTCTCTTCTTTAATTCCTCTGCCACCTCTGCCCCTTTACCACAAAGACTATTGACATTCCAGGTTTTGACATTCTAAATTGACATTCTAAATTGACAAAATACCACAAAAACTATTGACATTCTTTGCACCCCCTGCCCATTTAAGGGTTGCTGGGGACCATTTTATTAAGTTGCATTTTCAAAATAACATGGAGCAAAATTTTTTTTTGTCACATGCCCTTGCTGACACCAATCACAGTTGTCTGCTGTGAATATAATCTTTGCCTAAAAAGACAATATTTGCAAGACTACAGGTTTATCTATTTAATCCATAGTTGGAACATAACAGGTTCTCCCACTCTGGTCAGAATGGACTTGGAAGTAATGGGAATTAAAGGATAAATTCACTTTCCCTATAACTTCAGAACTCCTGAACTGAAGCTTTCCTATTGGATATAGTTTAAAGTCATTGTTTTTTTATTAAAGTTGTTAAATTATTTTCAAATTCAAGTTTTATTTAAACAATTTTTTAAAAAAGTGGTTTGTGGTACATAATTTGAAACCTCATCTCCAAGCTTTTTGTCTGACACTCATCAGGAAATAAATGGCAAAATGAAGAAAAATACAGTTTTTTGTCTTATAAAGCCAAACGAAGATGATTGAATGTTTGAGAAAGGTGTCAAAATGCATGATCAGCTCAAGTTCTAAACAAAATTTTTTGGCACCATAAGTTTGGCTTTGATATGTAAATAACTTTTAAAGCAGGTAAATGAAAAGACAAACAACCTAATGAAAGAATAGTAAATTTTTTATCATTGTAATATTGGGCAGAGACACACCCAGGGGGCTGATTTGGAGGTCATGTCAGCCTGCTTTTCGCCTGATGTGAGTTTCCTTTGCATGCTGATATGCAACAAGATAAAACTTTTGTGTTGATAAGTAAAGTAACATTTTGTGCCAACTTAGATATAATAATTGGTTTCTGTTTTCCTTTTCTCAAAGGGTAAAGGTGTGTGCATTTTTGCCATGCACCTTCAGTGTTTTTTTCAGATAGTGTCTGAATTTTTAGCAAAATGTCTGAAAAATTTTAAGCATTTTTGGCGAGATGTCTAAAAAAAATTTTTTGGATTTTGAAAAAAGATTGAAAAAAAAGGATGTGGCACCTGATGGCCATTGTTTAAGCCTGCACAACTATCATTTTATTCCAAGCTTTTTATCTATGACGTTATTTAGTTTATCATAGCTTTCATTTTGACATCATGCTGATCTTTTGAGACACAGTATACTTTCAGAAGATTATACAGGATATTGTAGTTTTGCTTAGCTTAAGTGCATTGTTTGATAAAGTAGTAAAGCATTGTTTATACAAGTTGAATTTTACTATCAAAAATTATTAATTGTGATACAACAGTTTACCTTGCAACCTTAAAATTGTCTTAAACTTAGAAACCTTGTAGTACTGTAGTTTTTTTTAATTATAACAATTTTTATGATGTAATAATGTGGTTAGCACATTCTGACAAATTCTGGTGGCCATACATGTAAAATTGAGATTTTAAGATTTAGTCATATATCTTAGAAAAAGGAAAAAAAATTATTTCGGTGTTTTTGTGATATTGAGTTTCATTTTATTACAAAAACTATTAAATCCCCAAAATATCTGCTGAAATTTATTGTTTACATGCAAGCAAAATTTTTAAGCAACTTGAAATTTTATTTCTGCAAAATTTTAAGTAGCCTATAGTTTTGTAACATTGTTCCTGACCAGAACTCATTCTGTGAAATGAAATAACAAATAAGGGTAATGAAAAAACAAGACTTTAGGTTTTACTAACTTTTTTAAAACAACACTGGAATGATCGGTAGCACTACTTGGCTTTTAGATATTGAATGTAAATCTGCAGAAAAAAATGGGCAAATCTCCACATTTTAAAAATGTTGAAATTCTGTCAGCCCCTCTTTTTTAGGGCTGGTTGCACCCCTGAGACTTGGCATACTAGGGTTATTTAAAAGGTGTTAACCAATTGCAGATTCAGAGCATAGACTGGGATTGAAATTTACAAAAATAAGTGGAGGTGTTGCATGAGTTTGGAATTTGGCCAGTTGTAATAAATTTTGGCATGTGTTGACAAATTCTGTCCTGTAATCATTACGATATATGGTCTACATATATATAAACTATCATAGTGGCACAAAAAAATATTTCTTACATTTCTTAAAAGTGATGTAGGCAGCATGTCTTTTCTGGTTTCTAAAAGAAATGGGTAAGATGTAAAAACAACACTTGATTCTACTGCAAAGAAGCATTTTTTCACACTGGCTTTGATTTTACTTTCATGTCTAACAAAAGGAGTTCCCAACCAGGACAGATGAAGATAGACAAGGCATTTTTTACTGTATGTGAAGTAGGTGATGCAAAATCTTTTAATTTGCAGGCAATTGTTTTTTCAATGACGTGGTTGAGGTAACCAAGAGTAGTATTGAAAAAGCTTTTCTAATTAGCATTCAAAGTCCCTTGAATTTTTCTTTGCAGTTTATGTTTGAAAAAGAGGTTAATTGATCTTTTCCTTTCTTGATGGATAGGTAGAAAAGTTGGGTTCTGAATGTATTACATTTGTTTACCATAAACCCACATTTACAGGGCAATACCTAAACTGGAAATTTTTTAGCCCCCGAAAAAGAAGACTCAGTTTAATATTAAGCCTTAAACATCAAGCCTTAGTGATCTTCTCAGACTTTAGACTGCAAGCTGAACTAAAAAAAATTTTTAAATACTACTCATTAATGGCTACCCCTACCATGTCATTGAGAAAGCAATCACCTGCAAGTTAAAAGATTTTACATCACCTACTTCACATACAGTAAAAAATGCACTGTCTATCTTCATCTGCCATCACAAAGATCAATTCTAGCTTCCCTCTTATTTAATATTTGTATTCATGATCTGCATTCATGATCTGATTTATGCCAGGAAAGGAAACTACCAATGCCATGTTTGCCTTATGAACGTTGATGAAAAAGTACAAGAAAGGTCAAAGAGAGCTACATTGTGTATTCGTGGACCTAGAAAAAGCTTACATCAGGGTTCTGCAGGAAGAGCTGTGGTACTGTATGAGAAAATCAGGAATAGTGAAAAAGTATGTGCAACTTGAACAGGTACGAGGAAAGTGAAATAGTGGTGAGGTGTGCAGTAGGAACTACTGAAAGTTACAAGGTCAAGGTTGTACTGCACCAGGGATCACTGTTAAATCTATTCCTGTTTGCAATGATAATGGACAGGCTAACAGATAAAGTAAGGGGGAGAACCACTGTGGATGATGCTGTTTGCTGATGATATTGTGATTTGTGAAGAGACCAGGAAAGAAGTGGAGCAGAGACTAGAATCCTGGAGGTATGCATTGGAAAGAAGAGGGATGAAAGTAAGTAGGTCAAAGGCCAAATATCTGTGCGTAAATGGAGGAAATGACAAGAAACAGTGAAGATGGAGGACACAAAAGTGCCAAGAGTAAAGGAATTTAAGTATTTGGGATCAACAGTGCAAGAAAGTGGTAGTTGTGAGAGGGAGGTAAAGAGGAGAGTGCAGGCAGGATGGAACAGATGGAGAAAAGTAATGGGAATAATCTGCAACAGGACGTTACCAGCTAGAGTAAAAGGAAAAGTGTACAGTTCAGTGGTAAGACCAGCAATGGTGCATGGACTTGATATGGTGGCGGTCACAAGGAAACAAGTAGAAGAGATGGAACTTGCAGAGATGAAAATGTTGAGGTTTGCTATGAGAGTGACAAGAAAAAATAAGATTAGAAACGAGTGCATCAGGGGTACAGTTAAGGTAAAATGATTAGGAATGAAGATGAGGGAGGGCAGGCTAAGTTGGTATGGACATGTCATGAAGAGAGACCAGCAGTATGTAAGAAGAAAGATGATGGAAATGGAGCTACCAGAAAAGAGGAAATGAGGGAAGCCAAAGAGAAGATTTCTGGACGTAGTGAAAGAAGATATGGGGGAAATTGGTGCAAGGGAGACGGACATTGAAAACAGGATGGTTTGGAGAAATACCATATGCTGTGGTTACCTCTGATTGAAGGGAAAAGCCAAAAGAAGATTCATAATCTGTCAGTGATGATTGCCAAGAAATTTGCCTATGCTGTTGACTTAGAAATCTTGCACTTAACATCCAGTTGCAAGACATTAGAGGAGACTTTTAAGTCAGGACATGGCAGTTAGATCCTTGTATGTACAGAAATAGAAGCTTAAGCTCAGTTCAGCTAAAATGGTGTCAGCTGCCTTTCACCTTAATAACAAAGAGGCATGACGTAAGCTATATGTTGAATGACTGTGCCAAGCCTACGTACCTCAAAATAAGATTGATAGGGTATTCACATTTTGTGTGCAAAGCCTACGTACCTCAAAATAAGATTGATAGGGCATTCACATTTTGTTGACACCTTGAGTCACTGCAAAAAAAATTAACAACATGTGTTTGGTTTTTGAGGTAACTGGCACAGTTGACCTGGGGTGCTGGCACCACAACATTGCACACTGCCACTTTGGCCATAGTGCACTCTGCTGCAAAGTACTGCTCATCTGTCTGGTGTTGTAGTGTCCACACTTGCATCATTAACAAGCCTATCAATGACCCTTTGCACATCATGACTGGATGCCTGTGCCTTCTACCAATAGACAACAAGCATGTATCCTTCCCTGAGCTTCATTGTGAACAAGCTATGTTATCTCTAGCTTGCTGAGCACAAGGGCCTGAAACAGCCTTATGTAAGGCTTTGTCCCACCTTGTACAGGGTGGCCCAGCAAAGTGTGGACAAATAAAAGTTAAGTTTTTTCAGTTATATGAAGGCCAATAAAAACAACTCATTATCAAATGAAAGAGGAATTTATTGTATTTAATAACATCCAAAAGTTATTTAGGATTCCTTTTTGATAACTTGGTGCAGACAAGGAATCACCTGATCACATGTGGGATGCATAGTTTCAGCATCAATTTCTGTCCAAGATTTGGTCAGTTTTTGCTTCAGGACCTCCACACTTGAGTGGGATACAGCAAAGGATTTGTTTATCTGAATTAACCAACATGCTTGTCTGAAGATGTTAAAGAATAAAGTTGTTCCTTGGGTGAAGAAAGTCACTGGAAATAAAGGAATTACACTTCAGCAGGATGGAGTAATCTCTCACACAGCTAGATTGGTCCAGGACTGGTGCAAAGACAATTTCAAGTCATTTTGGCCCAAGAAACTATGGCCTCCTTTTTCTACTAATTTGAATCCAATGGACTTTGGGATATGGTCCATCTTGGTGTAGAAGTCTTGTGCTGTATCCCACTCAAGTGTGGAGATCCTGAAGCAAAAATTAACCAAATCTTGAGCAGAAATTGACACTAAAACTGTTTGTGCCACATGTGATTCAGGTGATTCCTCATCTCTGCCAAGTTATCAAAGAGAAAGAAGGATATATTGAATAACTCTTGGATGTTATTAAATACAGTAAATTTCTCTTTCATTTGATATATGAGTTGTTTTTATTGGCTTTCATATAACTGAAAAAACTTAACTTTTATTTGTACACACTTCACTGGACCACTCTGTAGAAAACACTGACAGGCTAAATCAAGACACCTATTTGTGCCTGCTGCACTGAAACTTTAAAAGACTTCTCTAAGTCAGGCACCAGTGTGGTATGTTAGGTGGAAGACAAATCCTGCCCCATTTTTTATCATCTAAGTAGGGAGCTTGGTCTGGAATCAGTTGATGAGGAGACAGTTGCTGAACAATACCTGAAGAGTCTTCCAAAATAACATATACAATGTATTTAATAATTTTTGTTCCACTGTGATAGTTAATTGCAACAGAAACATGTAAAAATAATAAGAGTAACAAGTGCCCTATATCTAAAAAAAACTTTTTGAAACGTTAACCATGAGGAACTGTGGATTACAGAATAATCAGTGATATCTTGTTGATGAAGCGGAAAGATAACAACCAAAGTTACTGTTGTCTCAAATTTTTATTCAGCTATAAAATCTGCCCAGTGTTTTGATCAAAAGGAAAAAAAATCATAGAAGTAATTCAGCCAGCATGTATTTAACTCACATGGGATAAGTAGATGTTATGAATCAGGCAGTCAGAATGTACAGAATAAGGATGTGACAGAAAAAATGGTGGTGCCCATATTTATCTGCTATCATTTATGGTAAATAATGCTATCAGCTAAGGAAAAGAAAGATTGCTTTAATGATGCAGTACCAGCTTATTGAAGCCCTCACTTGGTATTACTGCAAATCATTTGGACAGCTTAGCATTCAAAAACAAGTTGAAATTGTAAGATCAAACAATGCCAAGGTGAAGTGTCATTTGTTTGCAGAAAATGTATCGTAGGCCTACATTTGAAGCATATCATAATGATAGATAAACTTTAAGAACCATTTTCATGTGCAATAATTTAAATGCTGTATATACTTATGGTTTTCAGTAAAAATGGTTTTGTGAATATTTGTTTTTATAACTAAAAAGCCTATGAGTAGATTTTTCGACATGCCTATATTTTTGTTTCTATTTATTCAATTTAAAAGAAAATTGCACAGTACATATTTAATAGCATGTGAATACTGTATTTTTTTGATTTGTAAGCTGCCTTCAATTGTAAACTGCCCTCAATTGTAAACCGCATGTAATAAATTTTTTGTAATGTATTTAATTATTTAATGTAAGTTGCCTTCAATTGTAAGCTGAATATCAAAAACATTAAAATTTAAATTAATTTGCAAGAATATCACAAACATAAGCAGCATGAAGTATTTCAATAATATGTTTAAATTGCAGAAACATGTTCATCATCGCTACTATCAAAGTCATTAATAATGTCATTCAAATTTTCGGCAACTTCCTCATCATTAGCCTCATATTGTCGATTGCAAAGACAAAAAATTTAGTTACATCATCTGTAGTCATTTCACATATGTCGAAAGAGTTGAATATAATTTCCATTGTAACTTATTCCATGCTTCAACAACATACCATGCTATAAACTTTGTTTAGTTGGAAAATGTAAGCCCCTTTGTTTGTAAGTTGCCCCCAAAAGTAAACCACAAAAATGTTGATTAAAAAAAATTATAAGCTGTGGCTTACAATTGATCTGGCAAGTTTTATTGTTTTAGTATAGTTTTTAAACTTTTAAACAATTTGGGTAAGAGGTTTGGAAAGCTTGGCAAATAGTCAGGGTTGCCATTTTATGCTTATTTCTAAAATTTGTGGTTATTTTTTTGACAGTGTCTTAGAAAATTTATAATATGCTTATCATCAAAGGTGCCAAAAGTGGGGGGTAGGGGACAATTGCTTGTGCCAAGTATTTTGTGATAAAAATGGAGATTTTGAGCATCTTTTTTTAGAGATCACTATGTTTTAGAAAAGAAAATAGAGATTTTGGACACTAATTAAAAATAATGGTTTTTTGGGGGGAGAAGGACAAAAATAGATATTCGGCTTTACTGTACTTATTTTTTGGTCAGTTTATATGGTAACTTGGGAAATAGTAAACAACTTGAAAACTTAATGGTATTGTAATTATGATGACTAAAGGCGCGTTTACAGCCGTTTACAGTACTTTTGTGCTTGAGCGTAGTTTAGTTTAGTTTAGTTAAGTTATGTGAAAGAACCGTTTACAGTACAAATTTTTGCAAGCGTAGTTGAGTGAACTTTGGTGAAGTCAGAGCATTGTCCATGGCTTGGTTGTAGATTGCACTATGTATAAATAAATGTTATTTTGGTTATTAAAATAACGCTTCACACACAATTATGATTTTATAAGTTTTAAATACAAAGTTTTGCATGAAATAAAAATGTGTCGTAAAAATTTAATTGAAACTTGAAAAATTAAGGCTACTAAAAAAGTAATAAAATGCTATCATTGTGGAATGTAGTAAGATGTTACTTCAATATCGTATAGGCCTACATGATTATATTAACAGATTAAGAATAATTTTTTCCCTGCTGTGCCATGGAAATGCATGCAGCTTAAAAAGACTGATAGCTTGGTTGTAGGCCATCCCTGATTCAATTTCTCAATCTCTCCCTGATGGCAATACTTACTTAACTTTTATTTACTTGTTAAAAGTTGATAGAAGGCCTATTTATTTTATAATTCTTCTGTTGGCCTACATACTTTCTGCATTCCAATATTTAATATTTTTTGATAAATTATGTGACATCTGTTCTTTGCTCCACTTTTTGAGGTTTAGTAAAGCATCAGATAAAAATTTATTTTTGGAATTCTATTTCATTTTTACGTATTTTTTTTTTTGACAATTTAGTTGGTTGATCTAGCAAATTTAATTGGTTACCGTAATGAAATAAGCTGGATGTATTGATGGTGAAATGCGATCGGCACAGTCCCAGTGCATAACCCACCTGTTTTACTCTGTTGTGTCTTTCGGAAAGACACATTACGCCACTTTCCGCTGCTTGGCGGTCTTGGCAAGCATCTCTATATTTCCATCATATATCTAATTAAAGCACGAACTAAATAAAAATTTTTAACCAAACACCAACATCTTAGCACCTCCAAAATATAGGTCGGGGTAATCACTTTACAATACCCCAAGTTTAACACCTCTAACGTTGTTCAGCCAGTCAGGAGGATGAAAAAAAGATGATGACATTAAGCGTCCAACTTTTACGCAACCATGAAAGTCAGTGATGGCTTATTACATTTAAGGCGAAACTGATTGAGAATTTAGACCTACCATTACACGATTATCATACTGTTCATAGGGTAGAGAAAAAAATTAGAAGCATCTTAAAAAAACAAATTTTTTAATACCTGCATTGAATTTAATTACTCCTACAAAAAACATTACAGGCTTTCTTCTTCAGTGACTGCCAAAGATTTCAAACGCAAAAATAAGCAATAAATTTAATTTTTATTAGTTAATCAATAAGTAAACATCTTGGTAAACACAAAGCAGTAAAACTAAATTACTAAGAAATTTGCAATAAAAGCAAACGAAAACCTAGCTAATATTAAAAAATTAAGAAATTACAAAAGTTAATTAATAAAGGCACAGCGTTCATACTACTTGCTAAAAACAACAATGGGGTATGTAGGAGGGGCATTGTGCCATGCCCCCCGCCTTGGAGAAAACCAGAGACAGATTCAAAGTAAAGACCTTTTTTACCAGTTAAGCATATTATATTGTGTTGCACGGCTCCCAACCCTTTTCGAAAATCCTCGGTACGCCACTGTTTACAAATAGTCTAAAAAAGCTTCAAACTTTTACAATTAAACTTGTAATTGATCAATACAAGAAACTGCGATATTTCTTTTCCTATTTCTTCAAATTATCAATATGATTATTACAGTGCTATTGAATTAATAATAAAACGTGAAATAGCGCCCTTTAATCACTCAGAGGCAAAAACAAGTTGCCACCTAAGTTCAATCTACTAATTCAGCTCAATTTAATAAATGATAGAACAGCAAGCATAAACTGATAAAAAACATTGCTAAATAAATGAAAGGAAGCATGAAATATTCAAGGAATGACGGTATGTAAAATTTGAAAAGATTAGGCAGAGTCGTTACTGGTAATAAAAAAAAACACAAAGAGCCAAAAAATAGTACAAAAAATTTTCATCATGAAGTGTTTCGATAAGTCGTCTGGATTTTTAACAGCAAGGCATTTGACATGGATTGAAATGCTTTAGTGCACCAGTGTAGTACAAATTAATCGTCTTGATCGTTCATCTTGCTTGCACGGAGCACGATATTTGACGGCTTCGGATGACGAAACTCGATGCTGGTGTGACAAAGAAAGCCGTATCTGATCCAGGCAGTAAAGCAGCCTGAGGTAATAAAATGAGCAGCCTCAGGTAACAAAAGGATAAGTGTTTGTTTCTGATCAGAAGTGGATGCCCTTCAAAACGACGACGATGACAACATCTTGGTTGTCTTTTTTGAAGCCTGTTTAAACAATAAAAAATGAAAGGGCAGAAAAGTAAATAAACTCGAATTGCAATTTTTTCAGCAAAAATAAATGAACTCATGGCATGACACTCATAAAATCTGCTATCAAGAAGTAGCTTCTGAAGTAAATTAAAGTGTGTGATTTGCTAATATTAGAGAAATTTACAATATGTATCTGTCTTAAAAAAACTGCAGTAAAATGCGGTCTGCTGCTAAAAATTCTGCAAAGATCAGATCAAGTTAAGTAAACAATTAGATTTTTTGCTTCTTAAACAAATATTATGAATGACGTAATTTCGTTAAGATGTCAAGATAGTGTTTCAATTTACACGATTAGAAGAAACGGCATAATATTTTCTCTTCTAACATAGGAATTAGGGAAATAAATTAAACATTTTTAATAATTCTTTGTTATCTTTTTAGATTATCACTTTTAAGGTATAGCAGCATGATGAAATGACCTCTTTGTACATCATTGTAGCTGGTCAATATAATTTATTTTTTATCTCTATATTTATCCTCCTGATTCGCAGGAAAGCGATGGATCGCTAATACATAGGGTAGGCAATTATCCCGACCTGCTTCTGCAGATGCCAAGATATTGCTATCCGCTTGTAATTTAATATGATTAAATTATGACTATAAGTTAGATTGAGATATGACTATAAGTTAGAACTGCTTGCCTAGACCACCAAGCAGGGGAATGTCCCGTAAAGTGCCTTTCCCAAGGACACAACAGGATGACGCGAGTGGGTTTTGAACTGAGACCGTGTTGATCACGAGACCAGTGCTTTAACCACTCGACCACGCTGCCGACAATGATGGTGGGCAATGATTATATGATGGGCACACCACAATATACAGTTGACATATAATAACACAGGACAACAAAACAATTTCAATAGTAATGATCATAAAGATTAGGAATGATTATTGTGTAACAAAAAGTGTCAATATCAGCAGTAAATACAAACCAACTTAAATCTACAGTATTTTAAAAACAAAATAATTGAATATTTAAGCAACTAGCATTAATAGAGTTTATAATTACTTTATCAAAACTAACCTATAGTATGGAAAAAATCTGCAAAACCTAGGATTATGTTACCTAATAAACATACTTCTGCTCCAACTACTTTAGGGAAAAATGTCCTTCACTATTCTATACTTGTCTTCTACAAATTTTCATTCTTTACATGTTTTCTCTAAAAAAAACAGTTAAAAATATAATTGACTAAAAACAATTTTCAATACTTCAAACAATAACAACATCAAAATAGTATATATAAAACTATACCAAAGTTAAAATGAAGTCACTGTTTATTGTTTTGTTATTTTTAGTGCATATTTTTAAAATAAAAATTTATTTTAGTAATATTTCTTTTCGTCATAAAAGCAATTAAATTTTTGTTATTTGATTAACAGAATCACTCAAAGTGCTAAGACTCAAAAATTTGGGTAGAAAGATGCAAGTTTAATGCACAGTACCACAGTCATTTCAATGTGACCCAGGAAAGTTATTTTACAAAAATATGTAAATGAATTAATTTTGCTTCCTTCTCTTAAAAAAAGCAATAACCAGATCAATGTTAAAACCAAAAAAAGGAAATTAAAAGTATACAATAAAAGATCTGACAACTTACAATAGCTTCAGTTAAAAACTATTTCATTTTAAAGATCAAAATTTAGCTTAACAACTAGTAAAAGTTATACTTTATTCATGAAACTTATATCAAAAGCAATAAATATTTTAGCTATTTCTAAACCACCACATTATCTTTTAATTCTTAAAAAAAAGTTGAAATATTTAAGGGCATTTATTGATCATACTTATTATCATATCTATTTTTCTCCTGACTCATAGGAAAGCATCGAAGATGTTATATCAGGGGTGGGCAATAATTTTCAACCTTAGACCACATTGAAACTTTTGGAATGATTTGTGGCCAAATATAAACCGAAAATGGCAAATCTTAATAATTATGGGTTATTATGAAATGTCATTCATCCCTAAAATGTAGTGATCTTTAAAAAAAGGTTTTCATCTTAAATCTTAAAAGAGGTATCTGGAATTTGTTTGAAGACAAAAAAATTCTAATTATTTGCTTGAGGATTTTACAAGCTGCACAGAAATTTGTTGGAAGCAGCAGTTTGTCCACCCTTGTGTTAAAGGACAACTGTTAGCAGTTATCCAGACATGTCTTCCTAGATGCCAAGATACTGCTGTTTAATTGAAATTTTTAAGTAGCTTTTTTAGTTTTATGTTTTTAAAGTTGAGATTGTCAATGTTAAAACACTGCATTGACAACTAAGCAGTATAAGTCTTCATACATGAAGTGCAATTTTCATATATAAAATTAAAAATCTTATAGTTTCATCATATTAGCACATGTACAGTACTTTTTATTTGTCAATGCAGTATTGCAACATTGACAAACCCCCAAAAATTATACAAAAAATCAATCTTCTTTGTTTGGCTGTACTGGCCAAGTAACTGCTTTCTGTTTTAACAGAGTCAGAATTGTAAGTAAACAGCAGGACCCATCAAGAAATTGTAATGAAGAAGCTTTTCTAAAAATCACTCAGATAAACTAAACATTGAACTTGTGTCCTTCTGCTTACAAGTTAGAGTGTTGTCACACTAAGCTATTGCCAACAAATGAACAATAATTTTTTAGTAAATTGACTGCAGCTGAAAATTGACTTAAAATAAATATTACAGAATAAGCTAGTCACATGTATTTAAATAAAGCAAACATGATATGAACATAAAATAATTTTATGCAACGCTAATTATATGGCCAGTTTATCAAATAATAACTTTTAATAGTCCACCAATAGATCAAATACAATTGTATTTAGAATGTAAATGTCTATTGTGGCACTGGCGTGTTGATTCATACAATAACAATTAAGACTTTTAATATCCAAAAAAATTGTCTTACCTTTGAAACACTTTTTCTTTTTTATCAGTGCAATCATAAACATAAAGAAATTCTTTTTTTCAATAAATTCAATTAAAAAATATTCTAAAAAACAGAACTTTAGTACTGCTATTACATACATACAAGCAAAATGTAATGATTTTAAGTAAGAAGCTAAGCCACCTAAAATGCAAAGCACCAGTTATGTACAGCCTTGGTCTACACATAGTGGATTCTATTAATTTTTTGTGATAATAGTAAAAAGTAATAAAATAGCAGTAACTATTCTAATTGAAATAAAAACATTGTTATTTTCCAATACATTTTAAACTGTACACAATTTTACAATAATTTTTCAAAACAATTTTTCTATTTAATGTATGTTATACAGCATTTAAAAAAATATGCTGCAAACAGGATAAAAATACTATTGGAAAAAGAAGTCCACATTAAAAAAATATTTACTAATTTAATTACTACGACTGTAAATAAATATTGCAGTAAATATAATTTTTTTATTAATTGGATAAAATAAACAATGGTTTGCAAAATTAATAAATATAAATTTGATTAAATAATTGAATGTCAATTGTAGTCTTAAACTAAGCAAATGTATAAAAAAAATTTTTTTACAACTATACTAAACATAAAAACTAAGATTGGAATGATTATCTTCCTAATTTAAACATTTTTCCATTAAAAAAAATTATTTAAATTCCTTAGACTGTAAAACCTACCTGAGACCTGCACTTATCTAAGCTCATTTAAGCTCATCTAAGCTTGCAATTATTGCTCTCGAGTGAATTTGTTCGTAGCTTAGTTTCGTGAATATGAGTGAATATGAGTGAATTTGAGTGAATTTGAGTGGATTTGAGCGTCAATAAAACAAACAAACATCACGCTGAAAAAAAAAGTACTGTAAACGGCTGTAAACGCGCCTTAAGATTCAAAAAATATTTTTGTCAAGTACTATCATCAATTAGAATTGTTATTCATGTTTTTCTGGTAAAATTAGAATCTAAATTGCTGTTAAATCTTTATTCAAAGACAAAAATGATAAATGTTGTTGTTCTTGCCCCTCCTCCAAGGATATCTTGAAGTAGCCATCCCTTAATCCAATGGTGCCCAACCTTTTTTAAAAGCATTCCTCCCTTAGCCCATTTTGGTACTTTTAATTCCTCCCCTATTATGCTAGTTTTTTAAATGTTATTTTCTCATGACTCTGCTTGCACATTCTGGAGTAAAGCACAACCTTAGTCTAGTACTCTAGTCGTTGCATCTTTTGGATAATCCACTGTAATGTTAATGACAATTATCTCTGCTCAGTAACTTCAAACTAACAAGTTTGGTTGATGCTGGGTTTCAGGCGGGGAGAGAGGTAACTTTTTTGAAAAAATTTTTCCGAAAAAATACCACTTTATAGTAAAAGATTGTGCTGACTTCAAAAAAAAACATATCAGAGGTTGTGAAAAAGAGATAAATGCTAAACTTTAATTAAAAAAATTACAACAAATAATAATTATTGTTTATAAGATATATTTTTATAAGTATGAAATGATATCAGACTAATTGTTTATTCAGCATTTTCATGAACCTGAACCCTAAATCTATTTAAACTCTGCTATAGCCATTTTAAATTTTAGCAAAGTTATGACTAATAAAATAAAATCATTAAAACTTTTAATTTTATAAATTTTAAAAAACATCAGTGTACTTTTTTAATTAAAATTTAGCATTTAAAAGATTTTCATTAACTGGGATATCAATATATAAAATTAGTGCATTTTTTAGCCCAGATTATCAAATCTTTGTCAAAAAAATTTTTTCAAAAAAGTTACCCTCCCCTTTCGAAACTCAGCATCAACCACAAGTTTAACTGTAAAAGACTCTAAGAATTACCTAGAAAACTTGATATGAGATTAGAACTATACTAAGCAAGCATCATTATACCAAGAGATTGCTGAACAATATCAGGAGAATAACAAAATAATGAAATAGCAATTAAAACAGAAAACACGACTGCCAGTTCAGACAGTTTTAATGAATTCAAATATAGTTCAATTTTCCTCTTGATCAATGTGAAATTTGTTCTTGTTTGTTTTCTGAAAGTAGTTGGATGTGGGGTGTAGTTTGTGACAGTGCACAACGCAAATCATCCTCAACCGCAAGTCTATTTCTATGTTTGGTCTTAATTTGAAGTTGAGACAGAAATCCTGACTCGCATAGGTAAGTTGATACAAAAGGGATAAGAATACGAAGAGCTGTTTCTGTTGTTTGAGGGTATGAATCTTTCAATCCAACTCAGAAGTGTGAAAGGAGTTTTTCTTGGTACTCTTGTTTAGCTCCAGAATCATTTATCAGCTCTAAAAATTCATTCTGACATTCATCCGAAAGCTTTTCAACAGGAAATGTAAACAGATTTCTCACAAAATCCAATTCTTCATCACTGGTTGCAGAAAAGTATCTGTCAAATTCGTTTTGAAGGTTTGATAAATGCTTTACAATATCTTTCTCAACAACTTCTGGCATACAGCTCTCCTCTCTGCTGTCAAAAAGCATATCCCCTTGTAGATTTTAGCATTTCTTTTCCACTTGCCAACTTAGCTTTAAAAGCCTTCAGTGCATTGACAAATTTAATGACATTGGTATTTTTGTCTTGCATCTGTAAGTTGAGTTTGATAAGTTTGTTCAATATGTCACACAAATAAGCCAGAGAGATTACCACTGTTCATTATCTAGGCAAGCATGATACTCAATCGTGCCTTTGAGAAGACAAAATACTTGAGGCTCTTTGCATGACATTGCCTTTGGATAGCCATCAAGTTGGAGTGTAATAGAGAAGCACCTGGTGGTCTGAATCCATATCTGCACAAAATGCCTTAAAAAGATGGGAATTTAAAGCTCGTGCTTTAATAAAATTACTGTAACTATTATTATTATCTGATCATGAACTTTTTGAAGGGACTCGGGTAATGTCTTGGAAGCTAGGGCTTGCCTATGCAACTTGCAGTGAACACCTTTACTTTTTGGTGCTTGCCTCTTTACTGAAGCTTTAAAGCCTGAATTGCATCCCAACATTGCTGGTGCACCATCAGTGCAACAGCCAGCAAGATTTTCCATTCCATGCCCTCACTTGTGAAAAATGTTGTAACTTTATTCAAAATATCTGCTGCTTTTGTAGTAGTTTCAAGAGTGGAGCAGAATAGAAACTTCCTTGAATGCATTGTTGCAAACATATCTTGCATACACCATCAACTGTGCACATGAAGAGATATCTGTTGATTCATCCAGCTGGATTGCAAAAAGTCCAAACGGAGCAGTTTTGATTTCCTGTACTACTTGACTTTTTATATCAAGTGACAAATCCTTGATTTGCCTTTGAATGGTGTTATTTGACAGCAAAATTGCATCTAGCTTTTTTCTGCCTCTCCCTAGCACTATGCCAGCCATTTTCAGAATGCAAGGCTTGATTAGTGTTTTGCCGATAGTATGTGACTTTATCTGTTTTGCCATCTCAAATGCCACTAAATAAGATGCTTCTAACAGTTGGTTGTTTTTTCTAAAAAATC
Organism: Diplosoma virens; assembly: GCA_963680785.1. Lineage (NCBI taxonomy): Eukaryota > Metazoa > Chordata > Ascidiacea > Aplousobranchia > Didemnidae > Diplosoma > Diplosoma virens. Next base: position 20,634,968 of record OY796880.1, on the reverse strand, counting down.
GCCAGAAGCATCCAGTCTCATTGACTTTAGTGCTCTCCTTTGACGTTTAAAATAGGTTTTGTCCTTATTTATGTGTTGCAGATGTACATTTTCTAAGTGTTGCTTGAGCTTTGCTGGTCTCATTGAGTCATTGGAGAGCACTTTATTACAAAGTACGCACTGTGGCTTTTCACTATGTGTAATGACCAATGCAAAACTGAACTAGATATATGATTCAATTGATTCATCATATTTTCGTTTTTTAGCACTCATGTCTTTTCTGCTAGGTTGCTAGTAACTAAATGTAAGGCTAAATCGACACAAAAAACTGTTTTAGGCTATTAGTATTTTATTACACCAGGCTAGCTTATGTTAGAAGTTAGTTACTAACTGTTTTATGTTCAGTTTATATGAGCAACTAACTTTTAACATTCCAAAGTATTATCTGTCTAACAATCAAACTCCTGGCCTAGTAGGCAATCTACATGCTGCACAACCTACTGAGGCTGCACTGCCTTTTGGTAGCCTAATTACTGGAATGTATTTTAATAATATGCTATGACAAAGTATACCTACAGTAGAGGTGTTCAAATTTAGATCATGTTGAAAAAGTGCATGTTTTTGGAGCTTATATGGTGCATTGGACCTTAAAAAACACCTCCCATACAGAAAAATTTTGAAAAAAATATCTCTTTGCTTTCCCTCATGAGGGTTAAAATAATACACCTAATTTGCTCATAGGGGAATTCCCTGATGACATCGTTTTTGATTTATTTATAACTTGAGTTTCAGAGCAGATAGAAAAACAAAACCAATTGTATTTGTTTTCAACAAGCATGTGCTTCATTTTGAGAGTAAACTTGATGATGTCAATTGTGCATGATGACATCACAATGACAACTTCATTTTTACAGTAAATGAATCGAAAACTTAATAGACGCTGCATTTTGAGTTATACATGCCATAAATTTCACAAAATTACTAATCTTCAGTAATTCACTAAATCAAAATATAGACTATTGGTACTTTTACTAGTGAAGTATTGCTTTTTATTGAAAATGTTTGTAAGGGCTGTGTTTGCAAATTATAAATTAAGAGCCAAAGTTGATTTTTTAAAATCGCCAACTTATTTTCGATATTTTTCAACAACCTGTAACAGACTAACTCATTGCTTTTCATTTTTTGTTAAAATAGCAGCATAGTCGGAATATAATTTCACAATTCTTTAGCTGCATCGTTAACAACTTTAATGTTGGCAACAAATTTTTTACCCTTTTTGAATGATTCATTCACAGTCCACTGCTCTGGTTTGTCATAGAGCCAGTCCTTGTCCATTCTCAGACATTCAAAAATAAACCAAGTTTCAGGTCCAATAAAGTCATAAAGTTTAGAGCATCTGTCAATGTTTCTTTTAAAAACAGGAATTCCTCTGCGAAATTCATCTGGTAGTGATATTGAAAGGAGCTGGAATCCCATGGACTCTTTTATTTCATTTATCAGCAAAGGATGCTGGTTAAAAAAGGAGAATGCCATTGTTTCTTGCATCAGATACTATTGATGCAATAAAAGTTTGTTGAAGAAGGTATCAGCTACAGTCGGATCTTTGTTCTTGTACCTTAGCTTGTCATGCAGAAAACTTAAGTCGTTAATTGGAGCATCCATCCTGATATTACATTTCAGCCATGCTGGAACAAAAAAAAACAAACAAATTTATTTGATGAAGCTTTTCTACAAACTCATGGTCATAGGACATTTAATTGGACCACATGAACATTTTTTGGCAGTATAACATTTTGCCCATCCATTGGGCGCTGGAAGTAACGCCAGGTTTGTGATAAAAAAAATTAGAAAGAGCAGAACCTAGCAATGCAAGTGTGTTTTCTAGACATTGCCTATAATCTCTTCTCACAAAAGGTTTTTTCGTTGTTTTTTCCTTTTCAATGATCTGTTGCAGCTCACATATGACCAGTTTCGACTTTTCTTTAAGCCATTCTGAAGACATTTCCAAAATGTAATAGTCTTTAGAGAAGTCTATTTTTGGCCACTCTGCTTGAAAACGTTTGAAATAGCATCATCTGGAGCTGATGAGTCACTGAATAAGCAGGTATATACAGCACCAATAATAAACTCGTATATATGATAATGACATGCATTGTAAAAAAGCTTTTAATCTAAAAGCTTTTCCAAGTATTTTGCAGCACTGTTGTTCCAACCAGTGTTGCTGGCAGTTGTACCAAAAACCAAAGCTTTCACATGTTGCTTCAGATTCCACACCTCAAGTAAATCATAACTTGCATCTGCTTGAGCTGTTCCACTTGCTTTTTCTAACATCTGTACCCTCAAAAGCTTGCCCTTGTAGCAAACTCATCACTGCAAACCGTCTTTTATTCATGCTTTTATTTGTTATTGCAGAGTTTTCTGCAAATGATTTTCCTACATTGTATTTCGCTCGCTGCACAACATTTATCTACTACCATGACAACCATCATGTGATAATTTCGCATTTTATATTTTGCTTATGTACTGCCTTTCTGTTGTTTTCCTCCAGCTAATCGTTGGCTGATTGTGTCATCAAGGCCATTCGTGTAATTATTCTTAACACACAGCTCTCAGGACGTAGCCTGATCATGTGGTTTTATAGATAAATAAGGCAGATGTCACAATAATACAGACATAAATTATTACGACTACATATACACGCTAGACCAATTTGTTGCCTCAGAACAGATTAGATTAGAGACTCATATCAGTGACTGGTGAAATGCGGCTCGAGAATAATCTTGAAACTGATTCTATTTGAATAAGGTTATTTATATTTGTATTTGCTGGAATGTTTACTTGAACTTGTGCCCCTTCTTAATAAAAAGGTGTCAAAGTTATTTGTGTGCCAACAATCACTCACACTACACCCTCTTTATAAGTTGATGTTCCTGAAACCAGCACAGAAAACGCCTCCTGTTTATTGCCAAAACAATCCTTTGTTAGTTTACCATCCCAGTTGAGAGCCACAGATCTTGAGATGGAGCTTCACATATTTCTTGAAAAATTTCATCTGAAATTTGTAATCTGTTTGCTATACGAGCTCTGTAGGTGCTTGAGCGTGAAAGATAGAAGTCGTTAATGTTACCTTGGCAAACTTTTATGAATGATGCTACCAACATAATGGAAACGTTATCTGAAATTTTGAACCTGTCTAGAACTGAGTAATTTCAGTGCAGTTAATCAGATTTTTAGGTACATTTGAAGTTACAAAAGAACTTTGAGAGCTTGAACCAGCTTGTTCAACTTGCTCTTTTTAAGAAAGAGTTTTTGATTTTTTTATGAGATGGTTCATCAGTTGCTGCCATGGTAGTAAATTATTACACCTACTGTATCTACGATAATGATTTATGGTAAATATCTAAATGCAATACAAACTAACATGTTATAGCAGTTAAATAGCTCTGGTATCAGCAACAGTTGAAATACAAAATCTTTAAAACTAATCTGAATTTAGACTTTACGTGTTACTCTCTTGCTTTTTTATGTAACAACTGCAAGTTTAATTGCTCTATGTTTAGCCCTTTCTATAGTCATGTAATGCACTTGTTTAATATTTATATTGCTTGTCAAGTTATTTTGCTTTAAGAAAACTCAATTTCCAACATTTTTATATATTTTTTAAATTGAATTAATCATTTCTGTCATTTCAACATTTCCTATACGAATTGCTTAAAAAAAACAAGTGGAAAATACGATGTCATCATACACAATTGACGTCATCAAGTTTACTCAAAATGAAGCACATTCTTGTTAAAAACAAATACAATTGCTTTTGTTTTTCTATCTGCTCTGAAACTCAAGTTATAATAAATAAGTCAAAAATGATGTCATCAGGGAATTCCTCTATGAGCAAATTAGATGTATTATTTTTAACCCTCATGAGGAAAAGCAAAGAGATATTTTTTTTGAATTTTTTTTGCATGAAAGGTGTTTTTCAGGTCCAATGCACCATATAAGCTCCAAAAACATGCACTTTTTCAACATGATCTAAATTTGAACACCTCTAACCTACAGTTTGCTCTAGGATATAACTTGTAAAACCTTGCTAGTCTCAACTTTCTTCGGCAGTTTTGCTAAATGTTCAACATAACTAATAAGAGTTACAGTAGCCTATCAATATATCTTTCTCCCTTGTCCTGACTATATCTTTATCTGAAGGACTGCTAACAAAACATTATTCCCCTATTATTGACAACAGACTGTTACAACAATGGTCTTTGTGACAATCATAACTAAATAATTGAAGCATAACAAATACTAACAATGTATGCTAGTTAACGGTAATGCGATAACAATCAACACTACAATGCAGGAAGCTAGATCTGTTGGTGCAGCAAAAATATTGTGTATGTGGCAAGAGTCTAGTGTCAATTTAACACCATTTGGGGGGGACAGTACGGCTTGGCAATACCAATATTCAAATATTTCATTCAGCTACTGGTACCAGACCAATTTCCTAGCTGAAATTATTTCGTGCATTGAAATGGTAGTTATAACTAGTAGTGGATTTAACTCAAAAGTTAAATTTCTCCCTTAAAATGGTGAAATTCCTCCCTGGTTGGAAACCGTTGCCTTAATCTCACAAAGAAGCCAATCTAGATTCACACTCTCGGATTACCTCTACTGCTTCTAAAGGCTTTTTCCACAGAATAGTGATGTTGTGCTGTGTTGGTAGTTGACTACAGTTAAAGAGCTGATTAGTGCCTTGTGTGTGAGACAAGAATAGTGGACATTGTGGTGTGTAAGTTTCAGGGTTTACTGTATGTAGGTAACTTTGTAAGAGTGGTGATTTGTTGGCTCTGAGCTGTGCCAGTTTTGTATGCATATCACGTGGTAATGTTTGTTCTGATGAATGAACGTCATAGAATGTGGTTTTAATAACTTTGTTGCTTTTTCTAGAACTGAGGTATTGTGAGGTGATGGTATTGTGAATGTGTTTGAGATTTTATGTACATTCCTCAGGTATTATGTCTCATTTTGAGATGATGATGTTAGTATGCTCATTGTTAATGAAAGATTGTGGCTTTCATATTTGTGGGCAGATTTATGTATGCATTAAGATCATGTAAAAGGTGTGTCTGTGTTTGAGTCAGTTGTTTAAGTTGAATAGCATGTAGTTTGAAATGGGTGTCCATTGGAAGGATTTTAGTTCTTTGTGTAAATGTTGAGTGTTTGTGTCTCATGTGCAGCTAGTAGCAATTTGCAAAGCTGTGTTTTGAATGGTATATGGTTTTTTGATGTTGGTGTTTGATATGATAGGGCTCCATATACTGTTTGTGTATTCCAAAATGGGGTGAGTGATAACTTTGAATGTGGAGACAATTAATTCCTTTTGTTTACCCCATTTGGTGGAAGTGAATGCTTTCAAAATGTTAAATGTTTGTTTTGCTTTAGTGATGGTGACATTTATATGTTGTGAAAATGTTGGTTTTGGGTCTAGAATGATTCCAAGAATTTTCAGGTGTTTTGTTGTTGGTAATGTTTGGTTGTTTAATTTAAGTGATAGAGTTGTGCTATATTCAGCTGGGTCTGGTGCAAAAAGTGTGGTGGTAGTTTTGTCTGTGTTTATGTGAAGATTATTAATGGTGGCTCATTCATTCATTGCAAGTCTGCTGAAGCAGTAGTGATGTCTGATGAAGTAGGCTGTTGTGTTTGATTGGGTGGTAAATGTATTGGAGTGTTTGTGTTTAGTGTGATGTGATGGGAGTTTAGCAGGATGTCTTTAATCAGTTCTCCTCTATGGTCTTCGGTTGGCAAATAGATGGTGAGTGAGCATTGACATCTGCTGTGATGATTGTGTTTGGAAGATTGGTTATGATTTTGAGCATGCTGGTTATAATTGAGTCTTTTGTTTGTGATAACTGGGTGGAATGTACATGTTTGTGTATGTAATTGCTGTGATGTTGAAAGGTGGATTTTGACAATTTGTTGTTCAATTGAAAAGGTATTTGATGTATTGAGTTGAGAGAAACTGATGTTGTTTTTAATGTAAGTTAGGAGGCCTCCTCCTTGTTTGTGAGTGTGGTCTGTTCTGATAAGTGTGAACTGAGAAATGTTTGGTGTTTTGTGGGATTGATTGAGTTTTGTCTCTTGTATTATTATAACATCTGGTTGTGTATTTTTAAGGAGTAGTTGTATTTCATCTTTTTTGTTGCAAATTCCATTTGCATTAAATTGCAGGACTTTGAAAAGGTTATTTGGTGATGTTGTGTTTGTTTGTTCTGTGCTTGAAAGTACTGTGAAGTGTGCAGTACCATTAGTTGTTGTAGTCTTTTGCTGTGATTTGGGAGCATTTTAAATGCACCCAATGCTTTGTGTAGTTACATAAAATAGATGTTTGGTGTTTAGTGATAGGTTTGAGACAGATGTCACAAACCCATTGGTGTGTTTGTGGTCCAGGGTTTGGGTGTATGTTGCCCCCAAGAAGCAGCAATCTGATCATCCAGTTTGTGAGTAAACTGAAAGCTGACTGTTCTGAGAAGCCAAAGACAAGTCTTTTCTCACTGGAGGAAAGCAAGAGCTCCACCTAATAGAGATAAGACAGGAAGCAGAGACGAGCCAATTTGTAGTGGTTGAAAATCAACCACTAGTGTCCTAACCTCAACAAGGCTTACTCATTTAGTAGTACTCAGTACTTTTCGAACAGATACCTCTGCCAAGTACCTGAATGTAAGCTTTCCAAAATGATAAATAAAACTTGACATTTTGATATACTATAAAATCAATAAACCTTCAGGTTACTAAAAGAAACATAAATATCATTGATAATAAATCATAGTGGTATGAAAAAAAGGAAGAATATTTGTAGTATTAATATATAATGACCTCTAACAAATTTCAATTATTTTAAAATTTGTACAAGCAGTTGGATAAAAACAATTGGATTTATCAATGTTAAATTTACTATGATTAATGCTAAAATTAGTTTGTTGATTTTAATATTTTTATTTTATTTCTGCCAAATCAAAAATATGAAGAGTTACTTTAAATCTTATCTTTTTTAAACTTGTTTAAATAATAATAAAAAAATTCTTAAAATCAAATGGAAAATATAATTGACAAAGTTGGAATTTATTAATGATAATTTTTTAAACCTCCAGCTACAAAATACTTTAAGCTTAATTTTAAACCTCCAGCAAAAGTTTTAGCTTACATTTTTAGTTACATTGTTTTGTTGGAAAGCTACAGCAAATAAAGCATTTATAAAACAAGTTAGTAAACCAAATCCATTAAATGACAGATTTTTTATTTAAACTTAAATTTACCAACAAAAAATTGAAAAAAGGTAGTTCATACTTGCAAATAGTTTTAACACATAATAAAATAAATACCACAATTATGTACAGCAACAGTAATTCATTCATACCAGATTAAAATATGAAATAAAACAAAAAAAAACCATAAATGTTTTTGGTTTACTTGGTTTTGGTTTACTCTCTTCAGATGAATGAAATGTTAAGAAATTTTGCCATTAAATCAAATTTAAAGATAAGGCTAAGGGATAGAGTAGAGATCAGTAAACAGCAATATAGATTTATGCCAGGAAAGGGAACTACTGATGCCATGTTTGCCTTATGAATGTTGATGAAAAAGTACAGGGAAGGTCAAAGAGAGCTACATTGTGTATTTGTGGACCTAGAAAAAGCTTACGACAGGATTCCAAGTGAAGAGCTGTGGTACTGTATGAGAAAATCAGGAATAGTGGAAAATATTGTGTGATTTGTACAGGATATGTATGAGGGAAACGTAACAGTGATGAGTGTGCAGTAGGAACTACAGAAAGTTACAAGGTCAAAGTCGAACTGCACCAGGGATCAGGGTTATGTCCATTCCTGTTTGGAGTGATTAATTATGAATAGGCTAATTGACAAAGTAATGAAAGAACCACTGTGGACAATGCTGTTTGCTGATGATATAGTGATTTGCAAAGAAACCAGGGAAGAAGTGGAGTGGAGACTAGAATCCTGGAGATATGCATTTGAAAGAAGAGGGATGAAAGTAAGTAGGTCAAAGACCAAATATCTGTGTGTAAATGGAGGAAATGACAAGAAACAGTGAAGATGGAGGACACAAAAGTGCCAAGAGTAAAGGAATTTAAGTATTTGGGATCAACAGTGCAAGAAAGTGGTAGTTGTGAGAGGGAGGTAAAGAGGAGAGTGCAGGCAGGATGGAACAGATGGAGAAAAGTATCAGGAGTAATCTGCAACAGGACGTTACCAGCTAGAGTAAAAGGAAAAGTGTACAGTTCAGTGGTAAGACCAGCAATGGTGTATGGACTTGAGACAGTGGCAGTCACAAAGAAACAAGTAGAAGAGATGGAACTTGCAGAGATGAAAATGTTGAGGTTTGCTATGAGAGTGACAAGAAAAAATAAGATTAGAAACGAGTGCATCAGGGGTACAGTTAAGGTAAAATGATTAGGAATGAAGATGAGGGAGGGCAGGCTAAGTTGGTATGGACATGTCATGAGGAGAGACCAAGAGTATGTAGAAAAAAGGGTGATGGAAATGGAGCTACCAGGAAAGAGGAAATGAGGGAGGCCCAAGAGAAGATTTCTGGACGTAGTGAAAGAAGATATGGGGGAAATTGGTGCAAGGGAGACGGACATTGAAAACAAGATGGTTTGGAGAAACACCATATGCTGTGGCTATTCCTGATTAAAAGAAAAGGTCAAAAGAAGAAGAATGGATTACTGTTGCTGTACATAATTATGGCTGGTTGAAAAAAGCATACCCTCTCCTTAAATTGTAAATGATAAAATTAATGCTCAAGATTCTCCTAGTTCAATGATAATCTTTTTTTTTTTCTTTTTTGTTTCTTTTGTGTTTGTTAATCTATTTCAAGCAATGCCAAACTATAATTATTTTCCATTTGAATTTTATTTGAATTTATTGTATTTTTTTTTAGCACGAATTAGACTTGCCTATACAAATAAAATTTGGTCATGTTGGTAAGTGGTCTGTGTATTTGTGCTTTAGTGTTTTATCACTTTTCAGTTTTGATAGAATTATTTATAAGTAATTTTTTTGTTTTTAATGTTGTTAAACATTTGAATTAACTCATTTTATTTCATTTCTATATTTATCTTTCTGACTCACAGGAAAGCAACAGAGGTGCTATATCAAAGATGCCAAAATATTGGTGTCCGGTTGAAATTTTTTATTTGGTTTTTTAGTTTTGTAAAAATATGACTGAAATTTAGAACTGCTTGCTAGGATTGCCAAGCAGGGAAAAGTGCTGTCAAGTGTCTTTATCAAGAACACAAAAGAATGGCACAAGTAGGTTTTGATCTGTCACCATGTTAATCACAATCATGGCACTCTTAACCACTTGACCACGTTGCCAACAATTTGAAAACTTGACATCAATGGTTTGGTGTTCATAAGTTTTTTTTTATAAAAAGTTATTTATTATTTCATCTTTTATTATTATTATCTTTATTCATCCTCCTGATTTGGAGGAACATTGGAGGCATTATACATGGGGTAACCATCAAGCAATCACCCTGACCTACTTTTAAAGATGTCATGATATTGCTCTCTGGTTGAAAGTTTTATTTCTTTTTTAGTTGTTTTTTTTAAAGATAAGTGTCTAGTATCATTTAATATCTGTTTTTTTATTGCTATTATATTAGTAATTTTATATAGTATCTAATTTGTAACAGGATACAGTATATACTAAATATTGCTTTTGGGCTTTAAAATTTTTTTTAGGTAAATTAACTTTAAAAATTCCTTGGAAGAACCTGTATAAAGAAGCTGTTGAAGCCACACTTGATGGTTTATACTTGCTTGTTCTTCCAAATGCTGAAGTTCATTATGATCCTATAAAGGATGAGAAACGAAAGCAGGAGGCCAAACAAGCTCAACTTCAAGCCATTGAAGAGCAACAGCTAAAAAACAAGAAAGGTAGATTAGTGTGACCATGGTGTTGTTCACATGTTGATTGTAATCTTTATGTGTTCTTTTTGAGTTGTTGTTTTTGTGATTATTGTTATTATCAGTATTTTTTGTTTCCGCTCTGCATAATAATATTATAAAAAATTTAATGACTTTTAAGTATAAACAGCGGAACAGAAATAGAGAGATGCAGCAAAATAATAAATTTTATAACATGTGATCAAGATAAGAAATGAAGTTTTAAATAGTACGAATGATTGCAGCACCTTTCAAAAGAAAAGATACAGAAATTGAAGAACACAAAATTGAAATTGAAAACAGTAACAAAACCAATTTGTTTTCAAAGTCATATGTAGACTCTAAAACCAGTTGTCTATTTGTTGGTTAAAATTGTTGGAGAAAAAAAGCTAGCTAAAATTATAACCATTAAAAACTCAAGTTTGTTTGTTTTTATAAGAAAATATTTATTTTTGAAGGAAAATATTATAAGTAATACAATGGCATTAGATTATTTTTAATAATTGTTTTGCATTATTTTCTGTTATTTTTGCAGATCATTATGTTGATTAAAGAATGATATTTACGTATTTTTCTTAATATTTTGTTGTTTTGGAAGGTGCACCTGAAGAGAAAAACGATAGTTTTATTGAAAAACTTGCTACTCAAGTTATCAAGAATTTGCAAATACACATTAAAAACATACATATTCGATATGAAGACAAGGTCTGTGAACATTATTTAAATTTAAATGTAATATTTTGTAGTAGATATAATTTAGAATTTTAAAATCTATTTTGGTTTATATTTTTGTAAATCACGACTTTTTTTATATTTTTTATCTCTTTATTTGTCCTCCTGACTTACAGGAAAGGAACGGAGGTGCTAATACATATGGAAAGCATTTACCCGACCTGCTTCTGGAGATGCCAAGATATTGCTGTTTTGTGGAAATTTTTTATTTGTCTTTTTTTAGTTTTGACTGAATGACTGAAATTGAAGAACTGTTTGCTAGGATTGCCAAGCAGGGAAAAGTGCTGTCAAGTGTCTTTCCCAAAGACACAAAAGAATGGCACAAGTAGGTTTTGAACTGAGACTGTTCAATTGCAATCACGATTAAAATTTATTTGCTGTGCTCTCTCTCATTTACGCTGCAACGGACACAGCACTCTTAACACATATCTCCACAGGGTTGGTTGAGCCAAGACTCTTTTCTGCAGCAACTATAGTCTAAATCACAGGACTTTTTTCATCTTGTGCTAGACTGCCCTGCACTTGACTCTATACATCTGGCCATCTTTGGCCACTTCATCTCTCTTCTGGACCTCTAGTCTTATCCTTGAGAGGTTGCCTGATTATTGGGACTCTTGATCTGCACCCTCATTCCCAGAAATTGGTCGGGTAAGCCCTCCACCACCACCACCATTTTAATTTTATCAAAATGCTTGTGTACAACTGCATTGAAGTTGAATTTTTTATTTAGATTACCATAAAGCAAAAACCTTTTGCACTTGGTGTGACTCTTTATAATCTCAGCTTCGAAGTAAGTGCGCTGTCATTGCTTTCCCTGTTTTGGTTTTGCGTGCGTGTGTCAAACTGTAAAGACTCGTTTCCACTACAAGCGTGTAATGGAGTATTCTTTGTTTCTTCATCTTTCCGCGCATAAAATTTAAGCGACCGCTATACGAAGCAAAAAAATCAATAAACAAACAAAAAATGCTCCATTCCGCGCTTGTAGTGGAAACGAGCTCTAATAATTAATTTTGCTTTTTTTGGTTTTACTGCCGGACGTCCAGGTTTAAGTATTTAATAAATTACGGTTTTTAAATTGCATGAAAGCAAAGAGTGAAGATTTTATTTGATTCTTCTGCTTTCCGTTATCTTCGTCGTCACATCTGATTTACATTAACTTGATCAAGTTGCTTCACTGGTTCTCGTTATTTTGATAAATCAAAGCGATGCACTCCATGTGCTCGTTTACTAAATTAATGTGTGCTTGTTCGTTTGCTTGTAAAGGCAGCTAAGAATGGAACGATTTAACGCTATCATGTTAAAAATTGTTTTCTACTTAATTGTTGCTGCCGACCACATTACCAAGCCGTCTGCTTTTGTGTAAGATGTCCCAGTTTAGACATATGATAAAGCTTCCGATTTGAGAGGAAGTCGATGATTTCAGCTTAGATTCAAAATTTAATTCTGACTGGCTTGTATCAATGTTTTGGTTTTTATTTTTTATTATCATATATTGTATGACTCTATGTGCGAACACTTGTTTTGAGTTTATAATTGTTTTTCTCTTGGTTACTATTCCATCAAAATACTTGATTAAAATAAAAGCCTTACTTTGGCTGCCAATTCCGATTTTAACACCGTTTCTATGTGTTACAAATTATGCAGTTACACAAAATATGCTTTCCTTGCATTATTATTCTACACCTCGGCTCGCAGATCCAAAACGTAACATCGAATCGAAGATTATTTATCGCAGTTTGTTTAAATATCCAACATTATCAACTTAGCTCAGCATTGAGTTATATTTTATTTGATAAAGTTGAAATTGAACGAAATAGACCTGCAGATTTTTGCTTACATATCCAACATTTATACTATAATTTGACGTTCATGTATGCTATGATTTAAAAATTCATCTCTACATTGTTAGTAAATTGATTATAATAGGACAATTTTATCTGTAAGCTTATCCATACTGCAATTGCACCACATGTGTTTTACTTGCATTGCAAGAAAATTCTAAAAGTACTGTAACTATGAGCTTTTTTGTACCGACTAAAATTACTCCTCAGTGTCAAGTTTTCTATTCGCTCCCCTGTCTACCTCATCATAAGTGCTTATGATATTTGAGAATTTTTGAAGGATTATATAATTTTATTAAATAAAAAGCTATAGATCATCTATACTTGCGATAAAAGTGCTCTTTTTCACAGACAACAAATGATAAATGGATACCTTGCCTTCTCGATGAATCAGTAAAAATCATTCATAAGATGATTGATCTCAAATCTCTTGCAGTCTACTGGAATCCTGAACCCGAAAAATTTTTATCAAGTAGTATTTTATCGGAATAATACTTGGTTGTGTAGAACATTAAAATCTCAAAAAAATTTATTTAAATAGAAAACTTTTTTCTATTTTTGTTAAAATAATCTTTAGATATATGGTGGCAAAACTGTAACGATTTTAAGAAAAACGCGATCCAGTCATACGTAATAGTTTTATTTAAAAAAACTAAAATTTAAGCTAAATGTTTTTTGGCAGTAAAATTCGATTGTTGATTGTGAGAGTTTTACGAGCGTATTTCTAAGTTTGAGCTTCGTAGCTGTTGCATTATGGCAAAAACAGAACTCTTTTTTTTTTCTGAAGATTCAGTTTTGAGAAGTGTCCAACATAACGCCAAAGAAAATAAATTTTGTTTTTTTGCTAAATATGAATAATAATTAAATTGTATAGCATCTTTTTACTCAACTGTGCCTTGCTTTTTTATGTATTTATATTATTTACGCATTCTGCTTTTAGACGCACCACGTGACGTTCAGTTGAAGTACTTTAAGAAAGTGATTGCGTCTCCGTCTTCAGTCCCGCAGTATTTTAATTACAGTAAGTGACTGGTTTTCGCGCTACTTCACGAATTCTAATTGTGCTTTACTGCAGTTGTCAAGCCGATTACTTTGCAAGTACGATTCCGCCTGAACCCGCATCCTCGCAGCGATCTTTCCACGCCCAAAATTGTTTTGTCGGTAGCGTTGGACAACTTCGGACTACGCATGACCCACGTGCAGTATCACAGCGTCATAAAACTGGCCGAAAGTTTGGACCGCATGTCTGTCAACGCTCCCTTTCGAAAATTTCGACCTACAGTGCCCTTGCGTGGGAATGCTGCTCGATGGCAAGTTTCAGTTTCTTGATGTTCGTATGTGCTGAGTTTTTCTATATTCGTGACGAGAAAAGAGTTCCGTTGATTGCGATACTGTTGGTATCTACGAGGGTGCGTTATTGATTTTGTCACGTATTCTGATGTAATTACTGAAGACACCAGCGAAATGAGCATGATTTTGAAGCATCTACGATTGAAATCATGGGACGGCAATTTGAACTGAGCGATGCAGCTGAACAGCTTAACAAACTGTACCAAGTGTGGCGTGAACAGCTTTTCGTTAAATTTTATAAAAACTTTTTTTTAACTCTTAAGACTGGTTCACTGTTTTATTTCGATTCGATCAAAGCGTTTCTCAATCTTTTCTTTTTTCTGAGGAATTTTCCGATGTAACAGCAGTTTTGCTGAAGATCGATTGTTAACGTTGTGGTTTGTGTGGATTGATTAAATAAACTCCCTTTTTCTCTCCCCTTCAAAAAAGAAATAAATGCACACAATTTGGTTCATTTATCTTGATTTAAGGTTTTTCATGTGATCTCAGCCGCTTTCTAAAATTCTGCTTTTACTGTTGATATTGCGATCGATTCATGCTGCTCTTAAACTCTACCAAACACCCGTAGTTTAAAGTATTACGAAATTTAACCATTGATTTGTGTCATTATTGTGCTCTTCTTACTTTGGAAAACTTGTTTGTATCTGCCACGTTTGCAGTTGAGTAGGCCTGCTGTGGTGCAGTCGTTTTTTAAGCCTTGGGTATGATCTGGTCGAGTGTAAAGTTAAGTTTGTTGCTAGCGAGAGAGACTTTTAAACCAAAGCCCAAACTGGCTGTCTGGAAAAATATTTTTTGAAATATGTGACGTCACTATTCCATTGAGAAATTTGTTTTAAAATGCCTTTTTTAACTAAGGGCACAACAGAAATTACTTAGGTGGATCAAGCATCGTACGCGTTTCTTTCTGCTTACAAGTTAGAGCAGTGGTTTTTAAACTTTTTGAGACGCACCCCTTTTTTTTCAAACAAAACCCGTTCCCCTCTTACTCGTAAAAACAAAACTCGCCCTCATTTTCATGCAAGAAAAAGTTGTACCCCCACTTCCTCATACAAGCAGAACTCGCGTCCCCCTTCGACAACACAAACCAAAAACAGAGTCCAAGGGATTTCATCAAATCTCCGATTTTGGCCAAAAAATCAAGGTGAAGACCGAAAAATGGTCTTCACTTCATCAGCGTCCAATCCGTCCTAAATTAATGGTGTTACTATAGATTGAAAAATTTGTCCTTTAAGCTATCAATTCAGCTTCCACCCAGTTGCTCGCGCCCCTCTAAAAAACCTTTCACGCCCTTCCAATTTAAGAACCTAGGAGCTAGAGTGTTATCGCACTGACTGATCTATTCCGCTGCCGACGCGTTATTAGCACAGTTTGTTCGTTAAAGATTGCAATTATTTTTGTAAACTACGTTTATTGTAGGTGGAATTACGCATACGATAGTTTGCTTTCCACTGGTGTGATTATAAGCCCGGGAAAATGGTGTTGGTCCAACATAAAGGAACATCGGATCAAGATCAGAGCTTATAAAAAGCTGTATAAAGAAAAGTTGCAGCAGAAAAATCCTTCCCAAGTAAATCATTTTGGTTTTAATTTTGTAAAAATAGATGAAAGCCGCTGTGTCCATTATCCAATAAATAATGCAGTGACGAAGTTTTGAAAACGACAAGTCATCCGCTAAAAATGTCGTAATTTTTAGTAGAAAGTTTCTCCAAAGTTTATTTATGATGAATTTATATATTGCATGAAAACTTGTTTTCATAAACTATGTTATTTGGCTTATATTGATTGTTTTTGTGATTTTGAGCTAGAAGTTAGCTAATGCTGGTCAATTCAAAACAAGGTCATTACAAAATCTGTATTGCTACCTTCTTGGATTGGTTTATCAGTCTTAATCTTGTATCTCTATATAAAAGAACCAATGTTTTACTTTTGTTTAAATCATGTAAATTTGAAACCGCCGAAATTCTTTACTTCCACAACATTAATATGCTTTTTAAATTTTTTAGCACTTCGTACAACAAAATTCTCAATGAAGATAAATTTGTATTTCACTGTTTTAACAAATCGAACTCCACGATCTACAGTAGAATTTGCCTATATCAGCACCTCAGGGGGATTGCAAAAAAGTGCCGATATACGCGAACTGCCGATGTAGACAATTCCAAAAGTGCCCTTTAATTCAATATAGTGTTGCGTTATTTAGTCAGCTTTACCCCATAATATCATACTGTATAACATGAAATCAGCGTAAAGTACTGCACAAAAGAAAACATATGTGTTCATTGTACTGTATTACTTCCTAGCGAAAAAGTCATTTATCTTTAGTTGTTTGGTTTTTGTAATAGATTTATCTACTACGTATTTCTGGATTTTTGTTAAGATGACGTAGCATTTCCTCACTGTCGTCATGACTTCTGAAGTATCTATCTAGCTGCCTCATTAACGCCAATGCTTCTGTGGAAGATGAGATGGTGGGTTCAACTTCTTCTACAGAGACATCCTCTTCGTCTTCTTTCTCTTTCTGTACTGTGATATCTTCTCCAGTAGCTCTTAGATCATCTAGCATGCTACTCTCGGTGATTGTTTCACGAGTTTGGAGTTGTGAATCATTTTCTGTATACACAGAAAAAGTGCATGTTTCTGGAATCAAGCCACCTGCTTGGAGTCTTTCCCAGATCCCTTCAATGTCCTCATCAACATTACTTTCGGTTTCTTCTAGGTTGTCTTCAAGTTCAGGCTGAACAAACATGACTTTTTTAAAACAGTTCTTAATTGCTGTTTCAGAGACTGAATCCCAAGCTTGATTGAGAAGCCTCATTGATTCCAAAACATCAATCTTACAGTTTGGTTTTTTTTCTTCGAAAGCTAGGAGACGCATCTTTGCAAGGTTCTTTATATAATGCGCTTTAAAGCAGCGAATAACACCAGCATCCATTGGTTGGGTTTTGGCAGTGGTGTTAGGAGGCAAAAATACGAGCTTAACATTCGTTAGACCACTCACACTGGGATGGGCTGTGCAGTTGTCAAGCACCAGGGCGATTTTTCTTTCACGTTTTCTCATTTGTAAATCCAGCTTTTTCACCCACTTCTCAAAAATGGTAGAGGTCATCCAAGCTTTGGTGTTATGTTCGTATGGCAATGGCAGTTTCTTGACATTTTTGAAGCATCTTGGATTTGCCGATTTGCCAATAACAAGAGGTGGTAGCTTTTCGCCAGCCATACTGGCTGTCACCAAAACAGTTAGCCTGTCTTTGGACAGTTTTCCACCTGCGCATTTTTCGTTTTTCATAACGTGAGTCCTGTCAGGTAAACATCTATAGAAAAGCCCAGTTTCGTCTGTGTTGAAGATCTCTTCAGCTTTGAACTGTTTCAATAATGCTGGAAGACGATGTTTTTGCCAGTCATCCACGCCACATTGGTCAACAGACTCTGCTTCACCGTGTAACTTTTTGCATACAACTTCCTGTCTTGATTTCCATCTGTTCACCCAGTTTGCATCTAGTTTGTCAGTATCATCGCAGCCACAAGCTCGTGCAAATTCTTGGGCCTTCAACAATAACATTTCTCCACTGACTGGGATTTTTTGATCTCTTACACACCTAAACCATTTTATTAGAGGCTCGTCCACAGCATCAAACTTATGTTTTCGCTTTCTTTTTGCTTCGCTGCAATGTCCTGCTTCAAAGTCAGAGATTATTTTGTCTTTATTTTGCAATATTGACTGCTAGGTTTGTCTTGGAATTTCAAATTCTCTAGCTAGTTTTGTAACGTTCGTAGCATTCCCACTGTTGAACTTGCTAACGATTTCGTACTTTTTCCAAAGCGGGAGACTTCTCCTTTTACTCGACATTTTTCGGGTTGCTGACAGTTTCAAAATTTCTGTTTAAACTGGCTGTTGGTCTCGTTACAGTACAACGCAAAGTCTCTGGGCAATTGTGATGTCACAGTTTTAAAATGCTAGTTAATGCTCGTACAATTACAGTTTGGAAACGTTTCTAGGTCAGCAGCAGATAACTCGTAGAAGAGATTACAGTCTGGAAGCATGAAGCAAATGCCGATATAAACGAACAAAACACTTCTGCGGAATAAAAAAGAGTGCCGGTATAGACGAAATGTCGATATAGATGATGCCGATAAAGACGAATTTAAACGTACGTGAAACATAGGAATTCTACCGGGACCAAAGAAATTGTGCCGATATAGACGAACTGCCGATATAAACGAAGCCGATATAGGCGAATTCTACTGTATTAGATATAAAAAGAAAATTTTATAAAATTTTGACTTAAGAATTTGTCATTTAATGAATTGAAAAAACCTTCAAAATTGTTTCTACATTCCAGACATTTAAAATTTTTTTTGAACTATTTTTTTTTTATGTTTTCCTGTGTTTTTTATTATTTGCTGAATCGTTGTTAGTTTGAATTTAAATATATTGGTTATGTTTTCAATATATACATATACTTTTGTCACACCGCGCAAATTGAATGATTAAAATATCTTAATTTCTACAAAATCGTTGCTTTACTCAAAGACCTTAGTTCTCTTCGCAACACTCTGTTACAATCTTTTTAAAATTTATTTATTATTATTATTATTAGGGCTGGTAACCATTAATTTATTTTTAATTGTTAATTTTTAGGAAATTATCGACTAATTAATTAATTTCGATTAAATCAAAATTTCTGCAGTGCATTTATTAACTGACTAAATGAAGCTGACTTTGCAAGCTGAAGTTTTGAATATTGTAGCGAGTGTTTTTTTTAAGGTGTTAAGTTCGCGACCTGTTAGATCCATGGTATGTAAACGTCGTCGTCGTCGTCGTCGTCGTCATCGTTTGAAGGGCATCCACTCCAGGCCAGACACAAACAGAACTGGGGCCGAGGGTTTATCCTTTTACTACCCCAGACTGCTGCACTGCCTGAATCAGATGCTGGCAGTGATGTTATTAAGCCAGCATCGAGTTTCGTCATCCAAAACCGTCAGACCGCGTGCTCCATGTGGTGCCCGATGTATGGGGCACATTGTTAGTACATGGTCTGCGGTTTGCTCTGAGGCGCCACACTCGCAATTCGGTGAAGGAGCGAGACCCCATTTGTGCATGGACGAATGGAATCGCCCAACACCAGTCCGCAGGCGGTTGAGCTTAACCCAAGCTGCTCGGGGTAAGCCCATCCCAACAGGCCTGACACTGGTCCCGGGCACAAAAGCACGGAGCCTGGAAGCACTTTCACAGTACTCCGCGTTCCATTTGTGATTTGTCCATTCAGAGGCGCGGATGCCAAGTCTGGCAAGATTGTCCAAGAGATTCCGCGCACCTGGCACAAACGGGCGTCTGGATCTTAGTCTCACTTGGCCAGTATCTGAGGACCCATTTAACAGACCATGCAAAATATGATCGGGGTCCAGAGATCCACGGTAAGCCAAGGAGAGTGTCGCTCCCAGTCGGCGAAGCTCAGCTGGCTGGATGCCTGAAAGTATAGGTAGGTGGTCCGTTGGAGTGGGACGCAGGCATCCAGTAACTATGCGCAAGGCGTCATTCAAGACACTGTCAATGAGGCGAGTGTGAGCACTGCGACACCAGACTGGCGCAAAGTACTCAGCTGTTGAGTAGACTAGAGACAAGGTGGCTATGCGTAGTGTTTTAGCACCAGCACCCCATCCCGAGCCCACGAGTCGCCTCAACAGTGTGACGCGCGATGATAGTTTTTTGCGCAATGCCACTAAATGGTGACGAAACGTGAGCGATCTGTCCAGTTTTACCCCAAGGTATGTAGGGGTTGGACAGAACGGTAAAAGTCTACTATTGTTGTAGACCTTTAGCTCACGTTTGGCCTCTCGGTTGTTTAAGTGAAAGGCTGTCGTCACCGTCTTAGTGTGACTGAGCTTCAACCTCCAAGTCTGGAGATACGCTGAAAGTGTGGACATGTCTTGGCTTAATGTCCCCTCCAAGTCCTTCCAGTTTCCAGAAGAGTGCAACAATGCTAAATCATCAGCATAAGCAAACTTTCTGGAAATCATGGAAGGAAAATCGTACGTATAGATGTTAAATAGGAGGGGAGCCAAGACCGATCCCTGAGGAACGCCGTTTTTAAGACGGCGTAGCCTGCTTTGCTTGCTGTCACCGGTGGTAAGGGTGAAACTTCGATTTCGGACAAGCTCCATGATCATTTTGACCATGTGCTTATCCGGAAGTAGTCTCAGCAGCTTGCAGGTAAGGCCACGGTACCAGACAGTGTCATAAGCAGCTGTCAGATCGATAAATACGGCACCGGCCTTCTTTTTAGCCTCGAAAGAATCCTCGATGTTCTGGGTTAGCAGAACAACTTGATCTACGGTTGACTTCCCGCGTCGGAAACCAGCCTGCTCTTTAGGGAGCAGTGGATCGATTAATGGTTCAACGCGGGCGTAGATAAGCCTCTCGAGGATCTTGTAGGGGACACAGAGCAGAGATATTGGTCGATAACTCTTTGGGTCCCCCACGGGCTTTGCTGGTTTTGGAATCGCGACCACAAGCGCTCTTCTCCAGATCTTGGGAATTTTGAGTCGGCGCAAACAGGAAGAAAGGAAGTCACGTAACCAGGACTTCAAAGCAGCTCCAGCATGGAGTATAAGCTCGGGGCAGATGGAATCAGGACCCGGAGCTTTACCTGGTTTTAAATGTTGAAGGGCAGCAGCAAATTCTCTCTGTGAAAAATTGTCAGAGATATTTACTGCGTCTGGTGTTGTGGCCCTCCAAAGGTCAGACACTTCTTGAAAGACAAGTCGAGATGACTTGCGATCAACAGCCTCGTATTTCCCATTTCTAACCAGCTGAGATGCAATAGCATCGGCTGAAACGGGACAATGACGAGGAGAGTGTCGTGACCTACCAGTAAGGTTGTTCAAAATACTCCACGCTTTTCGACTAGAGTGTGAGAAGTCAATGCTCCGAACTGCTTCGGACCATCGATCCCTCCGTTTTCTGTCAAGCTTGGCAAGCAGAGCTGTAGCAATCAAACTTGAGTCGTTTCCCTGAGGAAACTGCAGAAAGGTTTTATAGAGGGATTCACACTCTGCATCCCAACACGGAATATAGTTATTTCGATACCCGCGTGGGATAGTCTTCTTGGCTGCTTTCTTAATGATGTTACAGAAGTCCTGGTAAGCCGCATCCACATCAAGTGAATCAGGCGGCAACAAAGTCTTTGCGAATTTATTCGTCAAAGCAATGTAGTGACTCCAATTGTCTATGGTATGTAACTATGTACTACTCCAATGGTATGTAAACGATTTGTCACTAAGAATGCAATAATTTTGGTCAGCATTTTTGATATTAGGGTCAGCCGACAATTTAAATCCAAAATGTTCTTGTAATTTACCTGATATAGGTTTATACTTAACAAATCACTTCTCTGTTGGCGTTTTACGGTTATCAGTATTATTTTTCTGGATGTTGATACATTTATTCAGATGGGTTAAAAATAAAATTTAAATTCGATTAATAGTTAAACAAAAATTTAATTTGTAAAATAAATTAATGATTAATCGATTAATTATCTTTAAATTCCCTAGCCCTAATTATTATGTGTCAGACTGTTTATTTTGTTTATGACAAATAATTGTGTAAATAATGAAACATTACAAGAAAAAAATTTTTTTTCGCATACTTAGACTAAAATGTTAATGAAAATACGCTCTAAATTTTAAGTTTGTTTTTAAAACTTAAAGACGGCTGAAGGATTGATATCTTATTTTTTATCAGAAACTAAACAAACAATTAATCGAAATGGAAAACAACCTCGACGTTTTTAATATAACTTTGGCAAGACAAACATCCGAGCTTGAGGTAAGCAATACTATTTACTTTATCTTCGTTTTTATACAGGATTTTTTGTATACTTAGCTGGTTAAGGCCGGTCGTCAAATTAAAAGCAAGGAGTCAATTCATCAGCCCCAATCCCAGCCGACGCAGGTTAAGGGTTGGTTTGGTGGATTGTTTGCAAAGAAAGACGAGAAATCGTCCGACACAACAGGTAAACGTAAAAGTTTGGTAGTTCACCTCTACTTGACTTTTGTATTTTGCAGAATTGTTTCACGCGGTTATTTGAATCTGAATTTATATATAAACAGAATTCGGTTGCTGACTTTTCGATTATGATCAAAATAATTTATTAGATCGTTAGTTTTATGTCAGGCTTCCAATGATTGCACCGTGAACACTACTCCGCTTAAACGTCACGTATCCTTTTTAGCAGTTTGTTTCTTGCGTCGTAAGCGCTTGAGTCACATGTGCCGACACAAAATTTTAATTTCAGTCATTCTCCTCGATATCAGCTCATCGTCAAATCCACCTTTTCTACATTTCTGCGGTTCAAATTGCATGATTCGTGCAACCAAAGGCGCTGCGTCGCTCGACTAAATCCCGCTGATGATTGTTTTAGGTATAGACGCTGTCATGTCTCAGAAAGAAAAAGACGACTTGTATCTCGCGATTGGCTACTCGGAGAATGAGAAAATTTTGGACATGTCGGATTTCGACAAGTCGTACGTTGGCCTTAAACTCAGCGTCGAACTTCACAAGGTAAGTGTTTTTTTCGTTCTTAAAGTCGTGCGTAAACAAGGTCAAGAAGTTTGCAAAAAGTTGTATTTAAGTTGTTGCTTCTTTATAAGAAAAAGTATTAAATATCTAGGTTTCCGTTGAATTGTCTGACAGTTCCCAATCAGACAAGGACATTTTGAGTCTCAGCCTGAACAATGTGTGTTCGGTAATCCTGCAGAGACCGTCAGCAGATGGTCTCACGTGAGTTCAGTTAATAAGTTTTGTTGTTTGCAATTTTGTTGTTTTGGGATTTAATGTGTAAACAAAACAATCATAAAGATAAAAATTCGACTTTGTAAACTCTTATTTTGTGCCCTTTTTTGCTTTTAGTTGTAACCTAAGGTTAGCCTTTTAAGTTTATTCATAGCCACATGATCTTTTATCTTGAAATTCATCTATTTTTTGTTTACCTTTGTGAAACTAATTCTTCACCATTGTTACTTACGCTGCGCCCCATCTAAAGCTTTGTCAGCTGAAAGAAGTATTCAATTGCGTCGCACTCTACAAATATATATACAAAAAAATGCATTCAACGATATTTGTTTTGTCACTGCTTTAAAATCAAAACTTAAACTCTCTTAATTTTTAAAAAAAATTTTTCACTTGAACGTGTTTGCAGTATCACCGCCCACATTAGCTCGTTAATAGCAAATGGAGTAACACAAGGTGACTTTGTTCCGTATATCATATCATCGAACGTCGGGTCTGATATCGTCGAAAGGTGACTTCCTCTCGCGTGATTAATAAATTTAATTTTATCGACTGCATCTGTTGTTCTGCAGTATAGTTTCTCTCGATTTTCGACTTTAAATTTTCTTGAATCTAGTTGCTTGTTGCCGCCATAGTTAAATTCGATTTTTAAATTCTAATGAAAAGCTAAATAAAAGTTTTTTCGCTCGAACATTACGCAACTTATTAATACTTCGCAGCGACAAGCAACATTTGTTGACTGTGTTGTTCGAGAGCAATCCTTTTGATCAGTCATGTGACCAGAGAATTGTCGTCAATTCACAACCTCTGCAAATCGTGTACGACGCAGTAAGTTGATCGCGAAATTTTTTGATTTCATCGTCTGATTTTTCTTGCTCCATGCTTTTCTTTTAGAAAACGATCAATTTGCTCTTGGAGTTTGTGAAACCTCCTGCTGACGTTCGCTTACAGCAGTAAGTGTCTTGTTCAAAGCTATTATTGTTATTTTCCGGTTTGTTGTTAACAAAATCAAACCTCGATTTCCGTGCTGGTCAAATCTGTCACCTTGTTGCCAACTGCTTACGATCGCTACGACGATAACACGTAACTGACCGTTGATAGCCTTGCGTATTGTTGTGGAGATGGCCACTGCAAACATGTGGCGCGAGTAGGTTTTGAACTGAGATCCGTTGATCACAATCATGGCGCTCTAACCACTTGACCAAGCTGCCGGCTCTTTCGACGTATCAAATGAGCACAATGAAAGATATGGTTTTGGTATTTGTTGTGACAAACTTTTGTTTTAAATCAATCACACGATTTGAACTACTGTAGAAACGATTTTTATCTTCATTTGCCAAATATGGCTTCCATTAATGATAAACTGCACTGCTGCTCTCATTTACTGTATTGGAAACTAATATTTGTGTGTACTGATCGTGATACTCTACTAAGACATGGTTATTTTAGGCTTCGTACAGCTGCTGCTTATGCTTATGACGACATAAAAGAACAAACAGCAACAGGATTGCAGCACATCATGAACAACAGAAGCGTGATAGAAATAGGCATTACGCTGGCCTCGTCTTTCGTAGTTATTCCATACAACGGAATTTATAAAGAGTTGAGTTTTTTAAAGTCTTTCTTTTAGTTTTATTGCAAGCAAAAAGTTATTATAAAAAGATTGTTAAGGAATTACTCCTTAACTCTACCAATGCCTCAGTGAATATGGCTAAAATTACTTTTGACCTATAATACAGGGTGTCCATAAAGTTTCTTTACAATTTAAAAAAATTATTACAAAGTGAAACGATGAGATATTGCAATGAGGGTTGTTTTATGTTAATCAGTATTTCATAAAGTTTTTATTGACACTAAAATTTATTGTTTCAGATAAAATTTCTGAATTAAAATTTCTTATGTTTAATGATTGAGTTATATGAACTGAACCCCCATAAAATGAATACTCCTCAAGAAAAAGCGCAATGTGTATCCTGGTTCATTGAGGGAAAATCAGATTTCAGACTCAGCGAAACTACAGAAGTAAGTATGGAAGAGACCCACCATCACGTCCTTCAATTCGTTTATGGCATAGGAAATTTATGGAGACAGGGACAGTGTTCGATACAAGGAGGAGTGGGCGACCAAGAACATCTGAAGAAATCATCGAGCGTGTAAGGCAAGCCTTTCAACGTTCTCCTATGAAGTCCATCTGTACTGCTGACAGACCATTGGAACTACCACGTTCAACAGTGCACAAAGTCCTACACAAGAATTTAAGATTGTATGCTTACAAAGTGCAAATGTTACAAGCACTTCAGCCAAACAACATGCCAAGACGAAAAGAATTTGCAGTGAACATGCTGCAACGAATTTCTGAGGATGAAGCATTCCTCAAGCGAGTTTGTTTTAGTGATGAGGCAACTTTTCATGTCTCAGGAAAGTTAAACAAACGCAATGTAAGAATTTGGGGATCAGTAAGAAGTAAGAAGGGTCTGAACATCTGATTTGTCTCAATGAACCAGGATACACATTGCGCTTTTTCTTGAGGAATAGTCATTTTATGGGGGTTCAGTTCATATAACTCAATCATTAAACATAAGAAATTTTAATGAAGAAATCTTGTCTGAAACAATAAATTTTAGTGTCAATAAAAACTTTATGAAATACTGATTAACATAAAACAACCCTCATTGCAATATCTCATCATTTCACTTTGTAATAATTTTTTTAAGTTGTAAAGAGACTTTATGGACACCCTGTATGTTCAATCGATCGAGAAAATGCACACACGGGGGTAATTTGGCTCTTATCATTGAGGCGAATGACACATTACTGTGCCAAAGTAGAAAGACTCATTTGATTTCGACCAATATCACATTGGTACTTCGCATCGGTTAATTTCAACAACCAGGGCAATTACTGGTGAAAATTTTCTTGGTAAAGTGCAATCAATAATCAAGTGATTTGGATAAAAGTTAATCTAGTCATAAAACATAAGCAAAAGTGCAAGATTTCAGATCAAAAAAATGTTATTGGAAACATCAAGAAGAAAAAACTATTAAAAAATTACTAGAAAGCCATAGATTGGATTATTGGCATGTTATCAAGCATAACACGTTCAGTGCTCATCAGCGCCCTATACATACTGTAAAACCTCTAATTGAGCGCCACCCCTTTTTTCAAAAGTCACCGTAAACGATTTTTGTTTGTGCAACTAACCCGGATTTCCCTGCGGTTACTATCGCTTCTTCAAAGATCCATTTTCTCTTGTTTTTTTTTTTATTCCATGCTAATGCTGATGCTGAAAAAGGGATTTCGGGCTAGTTTCACCGCAAAAAGAAATCGCTTACGGCGACTTCTTGAAGAGACAGGGTGGCGCTAAATTAGAGGTTTTACGGTAGTTTCAAGTGACACATTACAGATCGTTTGTATTATGTCAAGCAAAAAATTATTATTACTCACTCCTAATTCTGCCAATGCTTTAACTTTAAATTTTCATCATCATCATTTTCGGGGAAAACAGTGAATTGGTTTGTATGTATTTTCCTTTGCCTGCTTGCCCTTTTGGGGTTGCGGAGGCAACACCTGTGATCTGAGTTATGATCTCCAAGCATCCCGATCTTTTGCAACTAGCGGCAATTCCACCGGTGGAATTCCAAAATGAGACCAGGCCAGGTTTCAGCGTAATCCCTCCAGCGAATTCTGGGTCGCCCTCTAGGTCTTTTGCCGCTTGGAAGAGTATCCATTAGCTGTTCGGCTGTCTGTTTGTTCGTGGGACATTCGTGTCACATGGCTGTACTGGCGCAGTTGTGATCTTTCTATGTGGAGTATCAGCGGTTCGATGTTGAGAGATTAACGAATTTCGGTGCTTTTAACCTTGTCAACTAGGGATAAAGCTCTGACTTTCTGCCAGATACCCATTTCGGCCGCCTGTACTCGGCATCTCGCTCTTTCGGTTATTACCCAACACTCAAAACCAAAGTTGAGGATAGGAACAAAAACTGATCTGAAAACAGAAAAGCTTTGCTCTTGTACGCAGCTCTTGTTTCAGTACAACCGATCGGTAAAGCCGGCGCATTATTATGCTTGCTTTTCCAATATGGATGTCCAATTTTATTATCCTGTCCACCGTCATTCGAAAATGTGACTCCAAGATACTAAAACTTCTCCGTCTGTTGAAGAGTTACTCCATTTATTTCGAAGGAACACTGGACAGGGTGCCTTGACAAACACATGATTTCAGTTTTAGCCTTACTAATTTTCATCCCAGCATCCAAGCATGCGTCAGAAAACCGATCATGTGGATATTGGAAATCACTTTCGAGCTTAACAATGCAAGGTCGTCTGGCTTTTTTAAATTTTTTATATGTAAAATTTCTATTATAACTTTTTGCTTACCATAAAACTAATAATCAGCAATTACTTGGCCATCGTTTTTCCCATTCCAACTGCTGGCTTATTCTTAATAAATAGATTGAATACAAATGAATTTTATATATTTTTACAAAAGACATTTTGTTTTCATGTTT
This sequence comes from Diplosoma virens, assembly GCA_963680785.1. Classification (NCBI taxonomy): domain Eukaryota; kingdom Metazoa; phylum Chordata; class Ascidiacea; order Aplousobranchia; family Didemnidae; genus Diplosoma; species Diplosoma virens. The sequence continues at coordinate 20,607,808 of OY796880.1, read as the reverse complement.
TTCATTTGCTATTGATAAACGACTTCGTTATTTGTTTTAAAAGTTATTTCAAGGATTGAATGGATGTTGCATTAACTTCAGTTTTACGTAGTTTCGATACTATTTCCGAGTGTAATTAATGGTATGGTAGTAACAATTGTCTAACCAAAGGAGAGAACTCTCTAATAAGGTCCATTCGACAAATACTTTAGAGTTCATGTTTGTCCTGGATGACAGAGGTTTCTTGTTGCCAGTGATTGTTTGTAGTTGCTGCTTTGCATGACAAACCGAAACCGAATCTGCTGAAACATAAGATATCTATCCATCCCGATGTTCAGCGAGAACCTGCTAATTCGCAAAAGTACCTTTTCAACAAAACATCCACCAAGACGGGAAACGCTTTTTCTGTATACTGTAACGCATTACCAGAAAATAACAAAATTTTAAACTACGTTTTACCAAAAAAAAAGAAGATTGTGACATAACAATAACCTTTTAAGGCGGGGAGGGCTTGGTGCACCACAGTATAAAACTTGACGGTATTACTTTCTAAGTTATTTTTTTGCTTTTAACTTTACCAGTTTCGTGAGATGCGAGTTTTACGACATTAAAGGCCCGTTTCCACTACGAGCGTGGAAAAGATAATTCTTTGTTTTATTGATTTTTTTTGTTTTGCTTAGCGCTCGCTTCAATTTTAAGCGCGGAAAGATCAATAAAAGAAACAAAGAATGCTTTTTTTTACGCTCGAAATGGAAACGGGCCTTGATCTATAAAGCGCTTTTATGCACGCCAGTTTCCGCCTTTTATTTGCACCGCCGCGAATATGTAGCCTGTGTTTGATTGCAGCAACGTGGACTGTCTGGTGCTGGACTTGGGCGAACTTACGTTGCAAAGCGCCAACGAAGGTCGAACTCCAATGATGCTCAAGCCCGTGAGTCCCTTGGTGTCTATTTGAACGTCGTCTCCTGCAGTTCATAATGATTGTTATTAAGTGCACTTATAATTTTTTTATCGATCTCGGCATGTGCTGTTAATGCTTTTATTTTTCCGTCTGTTAGAACAAATGCGTTTGTGGAAACTTTAAGTTGTTCATTTCTCCCTCGTTTTTATTTTTGCATGTGTTAAGGAGGTTCAACGTTTTGATTGGATGAAAAATGTTGAAGTGGTAGGTGATACTTATGTTTTGTTTATTTTTGCACATTGTATCGATTGTTTGTCCAAATTAAGTCGCATATGTTCTTCGTTCTAACTTTTTAATTAAATCCGTCTCTAAAATTTTCGAAGAATGTTTTGATGTTTGGAAGCCTATTACTGAAATTCGTGTTGTGTTTTAGTACATAAATCGATCTCCGTCTTATTTTTTATTTACATTTCGATTTTGCATTTTTCTTCTATTACATTCCTTTTTTGTACCTTTTATAACTTTAAAAATAGTTACAATGTTTTACTAAATGAGAGTTTTTTTATTTTGTTATGTGAAAACATTTGATGCCTTTAACAATTTTTTAATATGTGTATACAATTTTACAGATAATGTAAGAAATAGATTGTAGTGATGAGCAGTGCTTTCTTAGAACACCGCTAAGCAATTTTGAAAATACTAAATTTTACCTAAGCAGTAAAAATAATCGCTATGCAAACAAATATAATTTAAAAGAGTCAAATTGGAGAAATTTGAAAAACCTTTTCGACCTTGCATTATTTTTTTTATCAAGAATTTGTTTTGTTATGAAGGATCATAGCCTGGTATTGGCGGAGGTGCGAGAAAAAGTCTACGAAAACTACCAAATCGAGCTGAATAAGATCCAGGTGCTTTTTGCCAAGGGAGGTCCGTCGCTTGTGCAACACCATGTTCATTCTGCAATTGTTCCAACTTCGTTTCGTTTAGGTCAGGACTGGATGGCGTCGCGCAGCATGGATTTGTCCCCTTTGCACATCTTGGAGCCGTTGACGATCGCGGTCAATTTGCAAAAATGCATGGTGACGAACGACGCTGCTCTGCCCCTGTGAGATCGCCTTATTGATTTTTTTCGTTTCATCCTGTACAGGCTTATTTCAAGTTGATTCGGTTTTAAATTTATAACTTGCTCGTATGTTGCAGCAACAATTTTTTTTAATTTTAACAAAACATTCTCGTTTTAGTACGGGAATTTCTTTCTTTTTTTTTTTGTAAACAACTGATCCCACACTACAACATAGTTAGTCCATTTTTGATTTGGTTTATCTCTTTTTCCAAAATTGGTCGTATCAACTTTTTTCAACACATGGTTACTGCACAAAATCTAATCTGTGGAATTCTACTCGTAAAGTAATTTTATATCTTCTTTTGTCCCTTTCGCGTTTTGTTGGGCGACTCTTTTTTTCCAAGTTTTTATTGTTGATTTTCCCTTTGTTGTGTTTTCTTCCAACGTTGCTCTTGGAAGAGCCATTTACCTATTCTTTAATACTGTAAACTGAACTTTTATATTCTAGTCTTTGATGTATTGAAAGGCTTTTACAGAGACTAATATAGTGGTGTTGTTGTATTGGTATTTTGTTGTAGTTGAAAAGATGATTAGTGTTGGTGTGTCAAGCATAGCGAGTATTGTGGCGTGTAAATGTCAGTAATTATAGTTGATTTTTGGCTGTGCCAGTTTTATAAGTCATGACTTGTTATATCATTGGAGATGGTGCTGTTAATTTTATTTTTACTAGAACGATGTTATTACTAGGGAATGGTAAGATTTTCTTAACTTTTTCGAGTGTTGTGTCTAGATTAAAGATGATGATTATTGTGCGATAATTGTAAAATACTGTGATTTTTATGTTTTTTGGTGGATATGGATGTGACCAAGTTGATGTAGAGAATGTGCTTGTGTTTCTGTCATTTGTTCAAGTAGAGTACTATAAAACTTGAGATGGTTGCCAATCGGAAGGACATGATTTTTTGTCATTTAGGCCAGGGTGGTTCAAATTACAGGCCACCAGCAACGTGATTTTCTATGTCCCGCTGAACAATTTTACACGTTTCAAATCTTTTCGATTAGGGTCAGGGGCAGCCTTCTGTAACGAGAATGGCGAACCAGTAATGGCAAATTTGCGAACTGGAGTTTAAAATTATCCGAATTAAGTGGAATGCGAGTGAAATTTGAAGTTCTTCTATTTTGATAAATGAAGAATTTTTTGTTTTTGTTTGGACATCAAAGATAATTAGATAAAATGCATACGAGATTAAGGAAAGACCAAAAAGAAAGGTTTTTATTTATTGATAACATAAACACTTTGAAATATTACCCTCAGTTTAGCCAATAACCCAATTAATTGGGACAATTTTAAACCAACTCAGGCCTGCCAGTTTTAAAAATTTTGAAAAGTGACCCACAGAAGTAAAGAACTTGGACCACACTGTTGAAGTGTGGACTGTCGAGTGTTTGTATCTTGTGTGCAAGCAGTGGCAACGCGCAGAAATGTGTTTTAAATGGTATATACGAGGTAGTTTCTTAATGCTGATGTTTGATATGATAGGGCGCAATGTAGAGTTTGCATAATTTGTATATTTCAGAATGGGGTGAGTGAAAGTTTTGAATATGGAAATAATCAGTTCTTTTTGTTTATTACATTTGATGGAAGTGAGTGCTTTGACAAAGTTACAAAGAGTTTGCTTAAATTTGGTGGTCGTGAAATTTATGGGCTGCGAAAATGTTAATTTTAGATCTAGTGTGATTTCCATACTCTTCGAATATTTGGTGTGTCAAAGCGACAGAGTTGGTGTAAAACGCGTTGTACTCTTGTCTAGTAGTGGCCGATCGTAAAGGCTGTTCGTAGCGGCTCGTTTATCGATGTTTCGCGCTATAGTCGATATTATGGTTTGTTGATAGAAGTGTTGCGATTTGTGCATGGCAAGTCGTTCTAGTCTTTTGTGGAAGTTGAAAACATTTTAGGTGCATTGTGGTTACAAAAGGTAGACGTTTGATTTGATTTATAGTGTTTTGTTAAAATGGGACAAACCCACTTGTGAGCAAGCGTTTGTGGTTTTTGGTTTTGGTATACGAGTATACCATCCTCCAAAGCATCAATTTAATAGTTTATGTGTATGACGTAAAAAATCGACTTTTTCGAGAAGCCCGTAGATAAGCTCTTTCTTAAGCTCTTTCTTCAAAACAAGGCTTCGGATCACCTTGCAAAGATTTTAGAGGAGCTGAAGTCCCGACATCAATGAAGTTTATTTAGCTTCAATCATTTTCTGTTATTATTATTATTTTTAATCACTATTAAATATGGAGAAATCAGTGTTAAATAATAAAGACTCCTTAGCGGTACCGAATGTTAAAATGGCTTTCAGCAAAGCCATGCCAGAAGCTTTTTGTGTCACACTTTTCAATGGCAATCGTGACAATGATGAAGTAAAGAGCCACGCGTATTAATACGCAGAGTAAGCGTTGCACAATTACTTGCAAAACAACTTTGTGTTGTTTTATTGTGTCACGTGTGTACTTGCAAAATCTTGCATGCTGCACAGCATTGTGCAAGTTTGCAGTCTGCAATCATTTAAATAGTTGCAACTATCTTTGCAAGTAATTCTGCAGCGCTTACTCTGCATATAAATACACGTGGCTCTTTACTTCATCATTGTCACGACTGCCATTGAAAAGTATGACACGAAAAGCTTCTGGCGTGGCTTTACTAAAAGCCATTTTAAAAATAAAGACTTTTTTAAAGAAATTTTTCGGACAAGTGCTATTGTCAAATGCACGGACGTGAATTTTTTTAGACTGCGCAACAACCGCGGCAGCATGGGAGATAGCATAAATATCATATGCTTTTTCTATTTCTTCGCAGCGTAGAATTTGTCATTACGAAATTGTCATTGAGAGAAATTTAAGCAAAAGTTCAATCAACTCTAAGCTTGTATTTTTTTGCAACTTTTTTTATTTTTATCTCTATATTTATCCTCCTGACTCGCAGGAAAAGGACGGAGGCGCTATACATAGGGTAAGCAATTACCCCGACCTGCTTCCGAAGATGCCAAGTTATTGCTGTCCGCTACTAATTTAGTAGAGATGTTACTGTAATTTAGAACTGCTTGCCAAGACCACCAAGCAGGGGAAAGTGCCGCAAAGTGTCTTTCCCAAAGACACAACAGAATGGCGCAAGTGGCTTTTGAATTGAGACCATGTTGATCATCAGTCCGGTGCTTTAACCACTCGACACTTATTATCACAGAATTAAAATCAACGGGGTAATCCCGTTGTTGCGAATTCGCATGTCTGACACGCGACTGCGCGACGTGTTGAAGCTCGGTAGCAGTATTCCGCTTCCGAAACTAAGCGAAGAAGAGAAGAAGATGGAGATCATGGTGAGAGAATTTGATAACGCTGCGATTCAGGATTTAAATAAGGGTTGTGTGCCGCGAATTTTTTATGAAGTTACTGACATTACTGTGTACAATAATCAGCACGAGCATTACAATAATCAAGAAAATAAAACCTTTCTGATTTTGTGCTTATTCTCTGGTATTATTACGTAATAATTAAGGAGTTCTTTTTTTCTGGCAATTCTGTTTTCATTTCGTATACACAATTGTTAAGTGATAAACAGTTCGAAAGTTAGAAACATTGTTAAAATGGATAAGTATTTTTGAAAGCTTAGTGAAAAATGTGGCAAAAAACCAACACCAGCAAAGAAAAAGAAAATGGTAGCCAGAAAGTACAGTGAGAACTATCTGCAGTTTGGTTTTATCTCGACAGAAGATCCAGACTTTCCGGGCAAGGCCTTTATGTCTTCTGTGTGGTGAAAGGTTATCAAATCAGGCTATGATTCCCTGTATAATGAAAAAACATGTTGTAGAAAACACGAATCAGTAGCTCACAAAGACAAAAATTTTTTTACGTTTGAAAGCACAGAACGCAAAGCAATCGAATTATATAAAAGATTTTTGTTATATAAAAGAGCTACGCCGTTGCAAAAATTATCGCTAAAACTAAGCAATACAATCGCCGAAAGCTTAGTTTTGCCATGTTGTCGGAAAATCGTCAAGATAATGGTAAATGAAAGTGCAGTCGAAGAAGTCGAAGAAATTCCACTGTCAGATAATTGTATGAGCAGGCGAATTGATGACATGTCGGATGACATACTGTCACAATTAAAATACAGCTTAATGAAAAGTGAATTTTTTGCTTTGCAATTAGATGAGTAGACGGATATTCAAGGAAAGTGCCACTGGTTGCGACATTCGATATATTAAAAACAATAGCATACAAAAAATCTTTCCTATTCTGCGGAGAAATATCGGCTCACATAACTGGAGAAGAAATCTACAATGTAACCGCAACTTTGAGAAAGAAGAGCTGGAATGAAGTAACTGTATAAGCGTGTCTATGGACGGAGCTCCTTCCATGATTGGCAACTAGAATGACTTTTTGGCTAATCCCGAAAGAATCCCGATATGATAACTATCCATTTTTTTTGCATCGTGAAGTGCTAGTTGCAAAAACTGTACGTAGCGATCTTAAAAAAGTACTGGATACATCTGGGAAAATGGTGAATTTCATCAAATCGCGGCCTCTAAACTCGAGATTGTTTCAAATACTGTGCAAAGAGATGGGTACTGAACTTAAAAGCTTACTTATGCACACAAAAGTTTGTTGGTTGAATCGTGGAAAGGTCTAGCATCGCATTTATGAACTCAAGAGAAGTCGTGAAATTTATTTCTGTCAATTAGTCGGAAATTAACCTCTGGGTCGATGATGAAATTTGGTGGGTAAAACTTGCTTACTTATCTAATATATTTGGTCACTTAAACGAATTAGCTTATCCATGCTGGAGCTGCTTTGAAGTCCTTGTTACGTAACTTCCTTTCTTCCTGCTTGCGCCGACTCAAAATTTCCAAGATCTGAAGAAGAGCTCTTGTAGTCGCGATCCCAAAGCAAATGAAGCCTGTTGGGGACCCAAAGAGTTATCAACCGATATCTCTGCTCTTTCTAGCCTACAAGATCCTCGAGAGGCTTATCTAGCCCGCGTTGAGCCATTAATCTATTCACTGGCAGGCTGGGTTTCGACGCGAGAAGTCAACCGTAGATCAAGTTGTTCTACTGACCCAGAACATCGAGGATTCTTTCGAGGCTAAGAAAGTGGCCGACGTTATATTTGTCGATCTGACAGCTGTTTATAACACTGTCTGCCATCGTGGCCTTACCTACAAGCTGCTGAGGCTTGCCGAATAAGCACATGGTCAAAATAAACATCTAGCTTTTCCAAAACCGAAGTTTCACCCTCACTATTGGTGACAGTAAGCAAAGCAGGTTACGCCGTCTGAAAAACGGCGTTCCTCTGGGATCGGTCTTGGCTTCCTCTTATTTAACATCTATACGTACGATCTGCCTTCCGTGATTTCCAGAAAGTTTGCTTATGCTGATGATCTAGCATTGTTGCTAACTTTTGGAAACTGGAAGACTTAGAGGGGACTTTAAGCCAAGACATGTCTACACTTTCAGCGTATCTCCAGACTTGGAGATTGAAGCTCAGTCACACTAAGACGGTGACGGCAGCCTTTCACTTTAATAACCGAGAGGCCAAACGTGAGCTAAAGGTCTACAACAATAGTAGACTTTTACCGTTCTGTCCAACCCCTACATACCTTGGGGTAAAACTGGACAGATCGCTCACGTTTCGTCACCATTTAGTGACATTGAGCAGAAAACTATCCTCGCGCGTCACACTGCTGAGGCGACTTGTAGGCTCGGGATGGGGTGCTGGTGCCAAAACACTACGCATAGCCGCCGTATTTCTGGTCTACTCAACAGCTGAATACTGCGCACCATTCTGGTGTCGCAGCGCTCACACTCGCTTCATCGACAGTGTCTTGAATGACGCCTTGCGCATAGTCACTGGATGCCTGCGTCCCACTCCAACGGGCCACCTACCCATACTTTCAGGCATTCAGCCAGCTGAGCTTCGCCGACCGGGAGCGACACTCTCCTTGACCCACCTGGATCTCTGGACCCCAATCATATCTTGTATAGTCTTTTAAGTGGGTCCTCAGATGCCCGCCAAGAGAGACTAAGATCCAGACGCCCGTTTGTGCCAGCTGCGCGGAATCTTTTGGACAACCTTGCCAGACTTGGCATCCTCGCTTCTGACGGGCAAATTATAAATGGAATGCGGAGTACTGTGAAAATATTTCCAGGCTCCGTGTTTTTGTGCCCGGGACCGCCAGGCCTGTTGAGATAGGCTTGTCCCGAGCAGCTTGAGTTAAGCTCAACCGTTTGAGAATTGGTGTTGGGCGATTCCATTCGTCCATGCACAAATGGGGTCTCGCTCCTTCACCGAATTGCGAGTGCGTCGCCCCTGAACAAACCGCAGACCACGTTCTAATAGCGTGCCCCATATATCGGGCACCACATAGAGCACGAGGTCTAACGGTTTTGAATAACAACTACGGATAAACTTGCAGAAATACGCATAGACCGCACGTTGCAACTAAAATACAATCAAATGAACATCGACAATTTTTGGCTCATTGCACGGCAGAAATACCCAGAGTTTCACAACCAGCATTTCAGATTATTTTGCCCTTTTCTACAACTTACTTGTGTGAATCCGCATTTTTGTTTTTATCACAGATCAAAACCAAATCAAGATCTCAGCTGAAATTTGTTGAAGATGAACTAAGAGTTTGCTTGACCTCCGTTCCATCGCGCAGCGAGACGATTTGTGCTCAAAAACAAGCACATGTATCGCACTAATACTATATATGCCATAGTTCAATAAATTCTTTTGTTACTGAATTATTTATTTTTTGTGCTCGTTTTTCGTTGTTTGCGAGTTGAGTTGCAAGGATAGAGTTTTAGCCTGGTTAGTTGAAAAGCAGTTTGGCTGAGGTCTGAGTGTGCCGCGTTTGAAATTTATGTTATCAAGTGTGTTTTGAGCCAAAAAAGTTTGAAAACCACCTAATTAAATCATTGCTTCTGCCAGGCCGTCGAGTTCTGGACCGGCGACAGGAGCAAGACTCATTTGAAGGCGCTCAACACCGCGCTCGCCGTCGACACGGCGGGGTCAATTGATTCGATCGCGTCCAGCAAAGTATCGTCAGCTACGACTACGGACGACGAATTTTTCACGGCGTCCGAATGCGGGTAAGAGCGACACTGACAGTACACGTTTTCGCTTGTTTTTTGCGTTTTTAATCGTCATCCTTTTTTAGCAGCGACAGCGATCATGAAGTTATCGCGAAGAAGTTGACACGTTATGCAAAGCGTGCTGACGTCCAAATGACTAACCTCAAGTTGGTCTTCGCAATCAAGGAGGTAAGATCAATTTTTACTTTTTCAAACTGTTTCGCTTCAAGCAAAAAGTGTTTTGTTTGTTTTTTCATCGTACGTTATCAACACATTTTGCAAATTCAGTACGTTGTTTCAATTGTTTATTAATCGTTTGCATCGCAGATGGTGGCTGTATTATTGGAGACGTCAGAAAGCAACGACGACCATGAATTGATTTTTCTTCGGATCGGTACTTTATCAACAAACTTGTGCGTCAAAACGTGGGACACTACTGTAACTGTTATCCTCCAGTCAATTAGCGTTCAACTCAGTAAAGTAAGTCACGTGTAACAAACTGATGTCATTGCTATGTCGGGCCACGTTATTGACTGGAATCGACAAACCTGCCAGAAACAACAAACAAATGCAATCTTCAACTGCGTCAAATCGACAGACCTGGCACTAAACAATAAAGGTTACCGTTGGTGGTTGATTTGTGGTTGCGCGGTTACTATTTACTTTTTTCCTCATTTTATTCACGTTGATGAAGGCATAGTGTACTAAAAAGACCAGCCAGGTTGTCCTTTAAAAATTGGATTTTCAAATAAAAAAGCTTCCGTTTTGTGACATAAAAGTATTTAAGCCTTTACTGCATAAATTTTTTTAATTTGATAAAAAAGTTCAAATTAAGCTTAAAAACCATTAAATGCATCTAAAGTAATATTAATTCATTAAAAATTGAAAAAAAATGGGTAATTTTATAGTTATATCATTTATGATGCAAAATGTGCTACGAGAAAATTTGGCAAAAAAATTTCAGAATAAATTTTAGCTTTTAAAGAAAACTCTTACACAATTTTTTAAGCAATATGTACAAAAGTAATACTAGAATAAAAGCAGACATCAGGATAGGGTAGATGGATATCAGCGCTGCATTTAGAGTGGTTTGATTGCCATGGTTACAGTTCAAAACCTACTTGAGTCTGTTTTGTTCTTGGTAAAAACTTTTTATGGCGCTTTTCTGTGCTTGGTTTGACGGCTTTATCAAACAGGTCTACATTTCAATCTTACCTCTTGATAAAAACTAAAAAATTTAAATAAAAAATGTTATCTGGTAGCAATGTATTGAGATCTTTTAAAGTAAGTTGAGATAATCACTTGGCAGTTGGCCTAAAGAAGAGGCCCCCGGTTTCTTGCAAGTTAGAAAGATAAATAAAGATGGTGATAATAAAAATGTAATTTACAAGATTGACATGACATTTCTTATTCAAGAAAATGCCAATTTGCATCTAAGCAAACGTTTGCAGTTGACAAAAGAAAAGCGTTTTTCCAATGTTTTTCTTCCAATAGTTTCTTTGTTTTGGTAAATGGTCTTCTTGTTTTACACTCATGACTGTTTCAGATTTTCTTAGTTTCTAAAAAATTCCCCGATGAGCCGTTAGGTGATGCTATCTGGCATCCCAGGCTAAGCGGAAAAATGTTTTTGCTGTTTGAAATAAACTGAAACCGATTCCAACAAAACTGAAGGTTATCTACCCATCCTCTGGTTCAACCAGTGCCTTTAATGGAACGTCTTATATTGCAGAACAGGAAAATTATCAGCGAACATTGTCAACAATTTTTAAGGGTGCATCATGATCAAGCTGAACATTTAATGCCACATTAGAAGCAAGATGAATGTTCTTCATCATCTTGCTCAATAGTTTGATGCAGTTATAATCTTATCACAGGAAACCCATTAGGTGTAAAGTGTATACTAGAGCAGAAAAGCTAGTACTTTCAAGTTTCTTCTGATAAGCCATACTGAGACGTTCTGCATAAAATAGCTTTATTGAATCAAGATATATTTTTTGTTGATAAAGGTTTTTTTGATGAAAAAAATTATCTAACATTATTTTTATCGTTTAAAAATACGTTTAGTAATATGTTTTTCGTATGACTGTAAAAGCCAAGCTGTTGCTTTCTTTTTTTAAGCGGATTTAAAATTGTATAAGCCACACGATACTCCATTGAAGAATTTGTAGTAAGTGCCTTTTTTTAATAAAGTACAAAAATCACATGGATAGACTAAGTATCAAACTCGCATTATTCCGCTCCAAAGTCAGAGAGTCATAAAACTGAGCTATTCTGTCAAATACTGTTAGATCAAATAGATATGCCATATGTTAATTTAAAATTGGTGTAGTATTTATTTAGTTTTCTGTTTCCCGGTCAAACAGCATTTTGAGTTTCACGTTACAAGACATGACCTACCACATATTGTATTATATTTGAAAAAACCACAATTATACGTGTAATTTGGTCAATTGACATTAAAAAAGTAAAAATAAGATTTCTACTAATTAAAAAATCTTATTTTTAATTTTTTGAACAACTAAAGTATAATTATGTAAGTAATAACTAAAAGATAATTTTTTCAGCAGGAAATTTACATGAAAACTTTTAAAAATTTTAAATTTAATTTTATCAAAAGTAACTGAAGCTCAAGAACTGTATTTTTAATTAAAAAATAATTTTGGACTCTATTTTAAAAATAATACATTTTAATTAATTTAAAAGCAAAATTTTTAAAAAATGAAGTTTTTTTAATGAATAAATAATTAAAAATTTGGTTTGTATTATATGTAATACACTATGCAGTAAAGGGTTAAAAGCTCAACTAATTTATGCCAATATCATCAAGAAACGAATTTTTAATCTAATCAACATCAAGTTTTGGTCGAATCACGCAATAAAGCTCGCTTTACATAGTTTTCGACACCGGAAGGAAAGCCACTCTTCCTGATCGACTCGAAAGGCACTTCCAAATCTGCGGACTTGTTAAAAGTTGAGTTGCTTCAAGTGAAAAAAGAATCGCCCCAGTTCGCGGCCTTGTACAATCGAACCTTGCAAAAGATCACTTTCGAGTAATTTGCTTGATTTAGCGTGTTGGATCCCTTTTGTTATTCTGTGGTTGTTTTAGTTTTGGGACTTTACAATTGGCGATCCATGCCGAGGCCCTGCTTCACCTGGTAAAGCTTGGCGAGCGGCTTTCTTCTTCGTTTTCCCAAAAAGCCGAAACCAAACCATCTCCTGTGGATATCGATAAAACTCTGGGTGGGTTTTTTTGTAATTTCTATAGGTTGCTTCTGAAGAAAGTTACAGCTACTAGATTTTTAAAACGCTTGCGATTCACTGTGTCTTTGGTCACACGTCATGGTTGAGGTAAACGGTTTAAAAGGTTTTCTTGTGGTCAAATGCTTATTTTCCGTATGACGAGCACATTCTCTTCCAAGAAAAGCTTCTCGTCGTTTTATTTTTATTGTGTTTACTTTATAAACGACATCGACATGATTGTTCTTTCATAGAAACTTCGAGTCGTAGCCGCAGCAGCACATTGGTCAAATCGACAACGGTTTCGGCTGACCCGATTATAAATCTCCTGGTCAACGCACACTTAGGGGGAATCCAGATATCGGTGATGGACAGCAAGAAGTTTGTCGCCGATCTCCAGGTGAGGTCATGTCACGGTGGAGCTGAATGGGGTTTCTACTCTTATTGCTAAATCTTTAAACTTTTCAAGCGGCAGAACAACACATCGCTGAATGTGCCCAGCACTGGTCACTGGGACGCTGTATGGATGTTAACGAAAAAGTCAAGCTGTTTTGGTTTTGAATCTTTCTTGAACCACATTAAGTGTATTTCTCTCTTCTTCTGCTTCATTGTAGAACGACAAAAATGAAAAGGACATCAATTATTTTTTTTAAAGTTCTTTGTATATTTCTTGTTGAATTTTGACAGCAGCCTACCTCTTAAAGTGCATTGCGTCATGCCGATCGTTTTTTTTTTTTTTTTTCAAAAGAAAATATATTTTAATTTTTTTTACTCACAACTTATTACATTGTACTTTGATGTTTTAAGGAAGTTACTTATACAGTTACTTATATAGTTGTACCCATGAAAAAGTTTATCGCAAAATCAAAATCGAAACAGTTTCGAGCAAGTTAACGAATATTTATCTGAAAATTGACCTTTTCTTTTCATCTTATTGCTTTCGCTTCAAAGCGAAAAGCAAAGTTTTTTTCTTATCCCACTTTTTAAGATTGAAAGAGTGAAGACAGGAGTCACAATCACCGACGACTTCTTGAAAGTAGAAGCGAACCTCGGTGATCTGAACTTGAGCGACCCAAGTGACGACACCTTCTACAAGAACATCGTGCACTCGGCCGGCAGCGGCGACGTTCTTTCGCTCGAAATGACGAATTTTAACCGCGCTACTGCGGACCAGGAAAGCATGGAGAACATGAAGAACGTCGACACCAGCGTGTTTGTCAAGGTTGTGTATTATTTATGAGAAATTGCTTTAGTGAAGGTTTAATTTCTTGCGAGATTTAGATTTTTTATGAGTATTCTTTTTTCCTCCAGATTTTCCCTGTTGTTTTATTAATTTTCTACTGACCTTATACTTATTAGAAGTTGTAAATATTTGGGTCTACTTTGGTTAAACTTTCACAACTTACTTTTCGCAGTTTGGTTCAACTCGCATATTCTTCTTAAACAAGTTCATCCAAGAGCTGGTGAGATACAGCGGACATTTCTCCGAGTTCCAAGACGCGGCCGCCGCTGCTGGCGCCATTGCTCAAGTAAGGCCTTTTGTATTGATTTCTTTTGGATTTGGATAAATAAATTTTTCTTTGTTTTTTGTTTCAGGAAAAAGCAGCTGCCAAGGCTCAAGAACTTGCGGAGTCATTGCAAACCACCAATCCTAGAATTAAATTGGACGTTGCTGTAACTGCGCCCACTGTGGTGATTCCCACTAATTCGATGTCACGTGATGCGATTGTTGCCGATCTTGGCACCATAACGGTAAATTGAAACCAAAGAATTATTTGTTTTTGTTTCAAGCCTGAAACAGGTATTGCTTTTGGGTTAACAAAATGTTAAGATCAGCAATATTGTGTGAAACTAACCTCAACAAAGTTAAGCCGATTTGCTCTGTTATTTTTATTGTAATTCAAAGTGAAAAAGAAAACTAGGAAAATTTCACGAATGGCATTATTAATCAGTCACTATCGATCATCCCTTCAAAAAACCTAGAGAAAAGCGCCGCCATCTTTATGTTTCTGGAACTTAATTTTCTGGCCGTGGGATTTGAAAGGCGTTTGAACAAAGTTACAGTAGGTATTAAAATGCGATAATATAAAATTTAACACAATAAAAAATGGCTATTGAAATTATTGGTATGATTGATAAAACAATAAATCAGAAATTGACAAGCTAGAATCACGCTTTTTAATGCACAAATTACATTCTCTTCCAGGCAACAAAAAATTGTAAACACCAATTTAAAAATATAGAAACAAAATTACATTACAGCCAAACAAAATGCAATAAAAATTCAAAAAAATTAATTTTTTTGGATGTGGAAAGGATGAAAATTCAAAAAAATTAATTTTTTTGGATGTTCTACCATTAAAAATGTTCTAGTAATAAACTGTATATTTATATTTATTTATTTGACTATTTCTCCAATTCGTTATGTCATTGTTGCCGATCTTGAAAAACATAATAGCAAATTGAAAACAAAAACCTAAGTTTTTCTTGTTCCAAGCCTAAAACAGGCTCCGCTTTTGATTTCGCGTTTGTTTTGCGCGTGCGCGATCTACGACTATGGCGAATTTTAAAACAGAAATATCTTTGATTCTTGTAGCATCGATCTTTTTGTCAGGTAAACAATCGCTTCTCGGGCAGCAGTCTGCAGCAAGGCTTTGCGGTCAGCGACGAGATGGTGGTGTCCTTGCGTAACATGAAGGTTTTCAAATGCAATCTCTCGCAAGACATGGAGTTCAGCAACGAAATGCGCATTCTCGAGGAAGTCACTCTGTCAGTACAGGTTGGCCTCTGCATGTGATCGATTTCGTTTGATGGGGCTTCAGCTGCCTTGTTTATGATGTTCAATTTCAGATAATTAGGAATCTCTCGAATGCTTGGTACCATGCCGTCCCGGATGTGAGGATTTGCGGTCACTTGCCCCCGATCATTGTTAAGTTAAGTCAGCCCGACCTGGTTTCGATAATGAGTTTGTTGGAAGGAAATTTGAAAGAAGGGCAGGTACCTGATAAGAAAGAGCCAGTCAGAGACGTCAAGAAAGGTACGACTGTACGGCCTTGTTTCCACTACGAGCGTGGAATGGAGTATAGTTTGTTTGTTTTATTGTTTTTTTGCTTCGCTTAGATTTTGAGCGCGGAAAAATGAATAAAAGAAACAAAAAATGCTCCATTCCACGATCGTAGTGGAAACGAGCCTTAAACGTCGTGATGATTTTGTTTTTTTGAACTTTTTTAGCTGCTTCAATTGACGTCATGTCGACAAAAACACGGACAAATAGCGTTGCGACCGTCAGGGCCGCGCCTATCTCATCTGAAAAAGTGTGGCAGACACTTAAGGTGAGTGCAAGCAATACTATTTTAAATGTTTTATATCAAAGGTTTCTAATCCTAATTACCAACCCCTTTCAAAAATTATCAAGCCTACCAACCCTGAATTGTTAAGACTGAACCTGACCAATAAATTTGCATAGTTTTTTAAAATTTTTGTCCAACTTCCACTGCACTTGAGGACTTTCTGAAACTTTTTACGGACTCCCGGTGGGAACCACTGTTTTATTTAAGGGTGTTTTGTCTCAGGTTGACTTTCAAGTGGATGACATTACAATTCGACTCTTTTGTGACTCGAGCCGTCAAATGCCACTTTCTCATCTTCAGCTGTTCCGCATGACGTCGCACTTGAGCATGTTTAACGACCAGTCGATGAAAGTTGATGTGTCGTTCGGAGAATTGATGCTGGAAGATTTGCGTGCCAGCAGTGCGGGGGGAATCACTAAGCTGATTCGAAACAAATTCGAAACCAAAGGTAAATTCACGATTTTGCACGAGTTTGACACGGATAACTCCTATTTCAATGATTTTTAACTACGTATGTTGTACATGTTGATCCGCTATTTTGTTAGTTACAATTTATTTGAATATATTCAGTTAGGTTTTGACAAGTTTAGCTTGTTTGTAGATTCCAACTTGGTGACGGCAAAGATCGTCCAGCAATCGAACGGTTCTATGAACATCGATGCCTTGATCTCGAGCATCAGCATCATTATCAGTGTTGAATTTCTCGTTTCGTTGGCTGATTTCTTTACTTCCGCTATTCCTTCTGATACAAAACGAGAAGCGGATTTATCAGCAGGTAACGTCGGGGAAGCACTGCGTATATTTTTTTGGTTTTGATCAGTGCAGAATATTGGAGCTTGCTAACTCGTTGTATTCAGCGGAGGACACGGTAATCGCTGTGACCGAATCGTCTGTAGCTGAGGCCGCCGAAGCAACAGCAGACGTGAAGTGAGTTGGTTCTTATGGAGAAAGCTTGTGCAAACTTCGATCGGTTGATCTTGACAGGTCGACGTCGATGAAGGTTGCTTTGCAACTTAACGAGCCTGAAATCGTTCTGGTTACAAACATGAAATCGCCCGACGTTGATGCGATTCTGCTTGGAATGAAGCTGACGTTCAACTACGACATGATCCCGGACAATTCCAAGCAACTGGTTGGGTCGCTACAAAAAACTATTTGGTTCGCTATCGCCATGACACGTCTTTGCCTTGTTTAGCTGTCGGCAAAAATCTCGAATCTCCACATCGACAAATGCGCGTTCAAGCATTTTCTTCTCAACAGCCCTTGCTCTCCCCTTACTCACAAGAAAGTCCTTGCTCCTTGCGACATTAACCTAGCCGGTTTGCTTAGCGAAACGAAGCAGGTTTTTAATAAATACTTCATAATTATATGATTTTAACTAAATTAAACATTTTCATAATCTTGTTTTTGTTGGAACATATTTTAGATTGTTGTTTCTATTATTTGAATTCTGCGTGTTGTATCAGCTTTGCGGTTGTTATTTTGCGCTTGTATTTTTTAATCAATTATTCACCGATTCCTCTTTATGAAAACCTCGTGTGACCAATTTGATAAACAACTACGTAACCAATGCATTGACCTCGATCTTAAATTTGATGGCAAAATGTCTTTACATTTTATTTATCTGAAAAGGGCTAATGTAAGCCGAAAACCTTTATGGTATTTCATATTACAGTAATTGATTGTTTTTTGCTTTTTTATTTCATACAGTCTTTTAATCTGGTATGAATCGATTAGTGTTGCTGAGTATAATTGGATATAATTGTGGTAAATTGTAACTATGTGTTTCCAACTATTTTAAATCAAAATAAAATATTTGCAACTTGTCTTTAGAACTTTGATGTCTCGGTCACCGACATTCGCCTAACAGCTTCTCCCTCCCTGATCAACACTATTAGCGACGTCGTATCTCAGCTAAGTCCTCCTCCCAAAAAGGAAAAGCAGGAAGTCGTGATCAATTCGAAACCGCTTCGTATTTGGAATCCTTTAAAAGTAAGCTTGCTGTTGGTTAAATTGCCAGTTGCGACGCCGGCAATATTGGTCAAGTTAATTTTCCTTATTTTAGCAAAGCGTTTCAGTTCATGACCAAGTAATTTTGTTGCTTTTTTTTCTTTGCTATTAAATCTGCTCTTGTAAGTTTGAAACGCTTTTAGGTCTTTTGTTTTAGATTACAGAAATGAATCTTTGGTTCATGAAAGACAGTGTCGTCGAATCACTTGTTGATCGCATAGAAGGTGAATGACCTCGCATGAGAATGCAGACAAGCTTCATTGCCAAACAGCAGTTTGTCTGCAAAAAGACAATTTTGTTTTTTGAATAAACATTGTTTTAATTTTTGTTCTTTGTAGTTGACGGTCCTGTGACAGCGACCAAAGAGGAGACGGCCCGGGTTCAACTGCCAATGGTGCAGGTCATACTCGAGTCGGGTGTCGACGTTCACACTGTACCATTGCTCTTTGCTGAATTAACCGTAAAAGGTTCTTAAATATATTTAGCATTGCGATTGCTTTCGTCCAAATATCATTCGTCACGATTTAGGCAACATTGCTGGTTGGAGCAGCGGTGAAATGAACGGTGAGATCGAGCTGACGCTGGGCGTGGCTTACTTTAACGACTTGCATTCGGTCTGGGAGCCCTTGATTGAGCCGGTTGAAATCGACCCGACCGTGCTGGAGCCAAAGTACGAACTCTGGAGGCTCATGACCCGGCTGCAGCAGACCAAGAAAGTGAGCCCTCCAATTACTGCTTCCTTTGCTTAATTGGCTTTTTTTTTTGAAATTCCCTTTTGTGATCTTTAAAAACAAACCATATGTTTTGCGACAGAAATTGGGAGATGATGACAATGCTGATTTACCTCCTCTGATGTCAATTAACGTGGAGTCGAAGCAAATCCTACAGACGACTGTATCGAATGCTGCCTTAAAAGTAAGATACAAATTGGAGGAACTAGTGTTGCCCGTTAATATTTATTAACGCTTCTTTTCAACTCGTTTATAAAGAAATTATTCAATTAAAGGTTTTGAATGAGTTGGGAATTGCTTTCAAAGACGCTGCTTTAAGTAAAGAACTTGACTTCAAAACCAAACAACGAAAGACTCTGATCTTTGCCGAGGCGCAGGACTCAGGGGCGGCTGTCATCGTTCGTAATCAACTGGGTTATGACGTGTCAGTCGAGCTCAGTAGCGTGTTTCGTCTTGTTCAAGAAAAAACAAAGACTTCAGCCGGGTGAGCTTCAGCCGGATAAACTATAATGCATTTTAGTTCGTTTCACTTGATTTTGTTGTCTCAATTTCCGTGATCGCGTTTCAGTTATCTGCTTCCGAGCAACGAGTTTCTGCTACTCGATTACCAGGCCTTCGGCAAAATTGATTTGCTTTCTATTCTCTCACAAAATTCCAACGTGTCAAACCTCGACCGCAACATCTTGTATCTTCGACTGGATGGTGGTAAATCATGTAGCGTCAATGTGTCGCGAGCTTGCACCACACTGCACACTCTCACATCTCCATTGCAGACGCTGTCCTTCGTCGCCGAAGTCACGAGTTTTGCAGGTGCATGTATCGTTTGTTTCTTTTTTAAGTTGCATCATCTAGATCTTCGTTTCCACAAGCATTTGCTCTTGTTAGACACAAACAGAACTGGGATACACCATTTATGTTTTTATCTCCCAGGCTACTGCAATGCTCGGATCATAAGCCCGCATCGATGGTGTTGAGCCAGTAACTCGTTTTGCCATTTATAACTGTTATGCTTTTTACAGAAGTACGTTATCCATCTGATAGCCTATATATATATAGGGTACGCTGATTTAAGGTGGTCTGAGATTTCGTGTTATTCAGTGGCTTTGCATTTCCCAATTGTTGAACGAACGAAACCCATTCCTGCTCGGACAAATAGAAGCGCTCAACAAGAGCACGTGGGTGATTGAGCTCTACCCAAGCGTTTTTTGGCAAAGCCATTCTAATGCATCTAGTACTGGCCCAGAACATAAAAGCACGAAATATGATATTGAATGATGATGATGATATTTTATTCATGCTTAGTAACAATATTTAAGTATATGCAATGTACATTAAGCAAAGCATGAAAAGGAAACGCGACATAACGACGAACGTTAAACATGCAGAAAGTATAGAGAGAGTTGAGAAAGAGAAAAAATAAGAAGCACGGCCGCGTTATCTAATTCAAACTAAATATTATTATTTAAAAAGACAAAAAAAAATGACAAAAAATGTGCAGTGCAGGAACGGTTATGTAAATCATTGGGAGGCACAAACGACACAAATACAACTTCACAATACTTTTTTTCCATTTATAATCCGTCTACTTGGCAGCGCAGAGGCCCAGTAATCTCCTATAAACAGGGCAGTTGTACGCATTGTTGCTTAAATTATGTTGGCAGGGTTGACACAGTTTTTGAAAAAAATGCACATAAAACCTTGACATAGATCGAATCCTAGTAAGATATGCATCTTTGACGAACTCCAAGAAAAGCAGAATCTGGTGCTTCTTGTTTTAAGTGCAATTAAACAGGCTTAATCGATACAGAAAAAAGCTAACCACCTCCTGTGTACACAATGTTTGGGCAGAAAAAACTTTTCTAAAACATATCTATTAAATTAGATTCTCTAATTTAATTAGTTTTTTCTGCCCAAAACATGGTGTACGCTAGATCTAAATTAGTGCCAGTGGTTCGGCGGTTATAGTAAAATAGCAGAATTTTTAGAATCGCACTGAAGCGTAAAACTTTTCATACTGGCACATCAAGTAAATCACTCTCCATCTGCCTTATTGGTAAAGTAGCCCCAGGCAACATGCGGACAAATTTCTTGCTGTCGTAGAGACATGGGTGAGAAAACACTGAAAAATCTGGGGCTTGTGTTCAGAGAGAGTTGTAGACGTTGACTATAATTGCAGCCATTAATGTTGTTGTACTGTAGATAAAAATTGGCACAGAAAAGTAAATTTTAGCTGTTCATGGATAAAATTGGCAAGGCAACACATGAGCTCCTAGAAAAGTGACTTAAGGAGGCTGGATGGTTCTAACCTTGAGAGTTCTAGCTTTTCTGCAATGCTGCGTTGGGTCTTTTGTTATAGGATGATGACCGTCAGGTTTTAGAGCAAGATATTGTACAATGTTAATCTTAAAACTTATTGGCAATGTAGCCAGAGAAGGACAGTCATTTTTATACTTTACCTCATCCTGAAAACGACATTTGTTTGTTTGTGAAAACGTTCGTTCGTTATCGTTTGAAGGGCATCCACTCCAGGCCAGACACAAACAGAACTGGGGCCGAGGGTTTATCCTTTTACTACCCCAGACTGCTGCACTGCCTGGATCAGATGCTGGCAGTGATGTTATTAAGCCAGCATCGAGTTTCGTCATCCAAAACCGTCAGACCGCGTGCTCCATGTGGTGCCCGATGTATGGGGCACACTGTTAGTACATGGTCTGCGGTTTGCTCTGAGGCGCCACACTCGCAATTCGGTGAAGGAGCGAGACCCCATTTGTGCATGGACGAATGGAATCGCCCAACACCAGTCCGCAGGCGGTTGAGCTTAACCCAAGCTGCTCGGGGTAAGCCCATCCCAACAGGCCTGACACTGGTCCCGGGCACAAAAGCACGGAGCCTGGAAGCACTTTCACAGTACTCCGCGTTCCATTTATGATTTGTCCATTCAGAGGCGCGGATGCCAAGTCTGGCAAGATTGTCCAAGAGATTCCGCGCACCTGGCACAAACGGGCGTCTGGATCTTAGTCTCACTTGGCCAGTATCTGAGGACCCACTTAAAAGACCATGCAAAATATGATCGGGGTCCAGAGATCCACGGTAAGCCAAGGAGAGTGTCGCTCCCAGTCGGCGAAGCTCAGCTGGCTGGATGCCTGAAAGTACAGGTAGGTGGTCCGTTGGAGTGGGACGCAGGCATCCAGTAACTATGCACAAGGCGTCGTTCAAGACACTGTCGATGAGGCGAGTGTGAGCACTGCGACACCAGACTGGCGCACAGTACTCAGCTGTTGAGTAGACTAGAGACAAGGTGGCTATGCGTAGTGTTTTAGCACCAGCACCCCATCCCGAGCCCACGAGTCGCCTCAACAGTGTGACGCGCGATGATAGTTTTTTGCGCAATGCCACTAAATGGTGACGAAACGTGAGCGATCTGTCCAGTTTTACCCCAAGGTATGTAGGGGTTGGACAGAACGGTAAAAGTCTACTATTGTTGTAGACCTTTAGCTCACGTTTGGCCTCTCGGTTGTTTAAGTGAAAGGCTGTCGTCACCGTCTTAGTGTGACTGAGCTTCAACCTCCAAGTCTGGAGATACGCTGACAGTGTGGACATGTCTTGGCTTAATGTCCCCTCCAAGTCCTTCCAGTTTCCAGAAGAGTGCAACAATGCTAAATCATCAGCATAAGCAAACTTTCTGGAAATCATGGAAGGAAGATCGTACGTATAGATGTTAAATAGGAGGGGAGCCAAGACCGATCCCTGAGGAACGCCGTTTTTAAGACGGCGTAGCCTGCTTTGCTTGCTGTCACCGGTGGTAAGGGTGAAACTTCGATTTCGGACAAGCTCCATGATCATTTTGATGCAGAGAAGTTGGTGCTACCACACTACCAACTAGCTGGGTCTTCTTTAAGCAGGAAGCATGGCCTTGCCACGTTTGTTCACGAGCGACTGAGATACACGCTTTTGGACCAATCTCCACCGACATTGGAGATCGAGTGGCTGTGTGTGGACGTTGATGGCTATAAAATAGTCAACGTCTACAAACCACCGCCAACGCGATTGCGAACCCTGGATCTCCCAGTGTTTCCTCACCCCTGTCTGTACGCTGGCGATTTTAACTGTCGTCATGCTGACTGGGGTTATGATGACAACAGTCCGGATGGTGAGTGCTTGGCTGGATGGGCAAGTATTAATTGTCTTGCCCTCCTATATAATGCCAAGGACGCTGCCAGTTTTTATTCCGGCCGCTGGAACACTGGCACCAATCCAGACCTAGCTTTCGCTAGCGTAGGTCCAAACAGTCGCTTACCGGATAGACGTGTCCTTGAGAAGTTTCCCAGGTCACAACATCGACCCTCGCTTATTACACCACCAAGGTTTGCTATGGCAGTGCCAAGCATGCCTGTTAAGCGATGGAACTTCCGCAAGGCCAAATGGAGTCACTACATTGCTTTGACGAATAAATTCGCAAAGACTTTGTTGCCGCCTGATTCACTTGATGTGGATGCGGCTTACCAGGACTTCTGTAACATCATTAAGAAAGCAGCCAAGAAGACTATCCCACGCGGGTATCGAAATAACTATATTCCGTGTTGGGATGCAGAGTGTGAATCCCTTTATAAAACCTTTCTGCAGTCTCCTCAGGGAGACGACTCAAGTTTGGCTGCTACAACTCTGCTTGCCAAGCTTGACAGAAAACGGAGGGATCGATGGTCCGAGGCAGTTCGGAGCATTGACTTCTCACACTCTAGTCGAAAAGCGTGGAGTATTTTGAACAACCTTACTGGTAGGTCACGACACTCTCCTCGTCATTGTCCCGTTTCAGCCGATGCTATTGCATCTCAGCTGGTTAAAAATGGGAAATACGAGGCTGTTGACCGCAAGTCATCTCGACTTGTCTTTCAAGAAGTGTCTGACCTTTGGAGGGCCACAACACCAGATGCAGTAAATATCTCTGACAATTTTTCACAGAGAGAATTTGCTGCTGCCCTTCAACATTTAAAACCAGGTAAACGCCCAGATGGTAGGTGCTTTCACGCAGCCTGGGCCGTGAGTAAGTCTGCTCATTGATTTTAAAATGACAGACCGAAACCGAACCTACCAAAACGGAAGGGTATCCACCCATTCCGATGTTCAGTGTGGGTCTGTTAATCGGCAAACGTCCTTTTCAGGACGGGGCAATGTCAGGATAAAACTGCCCTTTTCAGGGCACATTGCCAACAAGTTCCGAAGACCCACTATTCTTCAGCTGAACATCGAAGGCCTCACTGCAAGCAAGATGAATGTTCTTCATCACCTCGCTATGCAGTCTGAGGCACTCGTCATCCTACTGCAGGAGACCCACTGCACAACATTTGTGAAAACGACATTTGACGACGACATTGCAAGCCCCCATGGCTGATATTAGAGATCCGTTTGTTTATTTACAATCAGTTTTGGTTTGTCATGCAAAACAGCCGTTACAGACTTTCGATTCCAACTATGAGAAAGCATCTGTCTCAATTTCATCCTCAGCCAGCCCCCTATGGACCTCTGTTCCCTTTTATACCTGTTGTCTTCCTAGCAGTCACAGATGGGCAGCAGTATATTAATTCTGCTCTGGTCTTCCCTCTCCTCTAAAAAAATCTCCACAGGACTTGCCCAAAGTGTCCATTTCTTTCTTAGACTTCATTCTATTCAACTCTCAGTTACTTTCAAAAAAGGGTGCTTCCGAATATCACTTTACCCATCAATCCTTCTAATCTTCTTAAACACCCCTGACTTACCTCTACCTATCCACCTGCAGCTTCCAATCTTTTACTCAGTATACATTTTGTGTCTCTAGACATATTCTTTCCAAAACTTTACGGTTTTTTCAGCAATGATGTTGAAGGCTGAAAGTTTATCTTGTCTGCAACTGTCGTCAGACGGACAGTACACTAAGCCGTATCTATGTCTTGAGTTGTTGCAGAATTAGCAAGTTCTCCAACTGGTAACTTTCCAGAGGCCGCAATGAGAACATTTCTGCACTCAATGACAAATCTCTACTTTATCCCTTACCGAAACTTCTTTCACTCACCCTTTTCCTGTGAAAACCAGCATGACTTCATCTTTGTGCAGACTTGGCACCTCCCCTGAGGCTCCACTTTCTAAATCCCAGGATGTAAACCCTTAGAAAGAATATGTAACGTATATGTAGCAATGCACTGTGAGTAGAAGGGGAACCTTCAAACCTGCGGGAAACTTAAGGAGCGGTGTCCTCATTCTGATAAAAAACATTTACAGCACTGGCCAACAAAAAATTGTTTTTTCAAGTGCCCAAGATATTTTAACGGTTTAAGGGTAATTTTGGGCCACTCAGTCTGAAAATGACATACGTTTCTTTGAATTGGCTTTAGTTTTTAAAATACCAATATTTTTCATTTTTGACAAGAAAAAAATTGTTAGTTTTTGTATCTGTCAAATGTGAACACAAGTGTTTTATCAGGATCATGCATATTGGAAATGTCTTTTACGTAGTATGCACTCCTTATTCTCTACCAATTACTCTTATATGTCTAATTTTTGATGTAGCATCCCATTACTTTTGTAGTAAAATATTGAAAAACCTTTTGGAAATTCAATTCAACAGACTCTATTTTTTACAGTGCAGGTTACTTGCTGTATGTATGTTGTTGTATTGCATATCTTTAGCTTTACAAGTAATTTTTTAGTTTTTAGACAACTGTACACCATCAGTCAACATACCAGGTAATAGGAGTGCATCAGCTTCACGCACTGAATCTAATCCCTTCAGCTATTATACCATGGTAGATCATGTCAGTAATTAATTCTATAACTATCTTTGTAGACTACATGTTGTTGTTAAAGTTTAATAGTTCTGCAGTCAGAGAAAAGAATCTGGTTTGAGCTCATACTCACATAACTAAAGTTTGGAAAATATGAAAAGTTTTGGAATTCAAGTAAGAATTGGGTTTATTTATGAAGGTTTGACAATAAGCTTCGATTAGTCACTGATAGGTATATGTGTAACTCAACTGCAGCATTTATTCTTTATCACAGATTTATATGTACTTTAGATAATAAATTCTACGTATAAGTTTAGCTGTATTTAATAGTAATAAGTTCATCTCGAAGAAGCTGTCACAATGATCCTGACAAGTTTTGTTACATCAATGGGCAATATACCTTCAAGACCAATGGAAAGCTATATCATTAATTTTGTGAGGAAGATATATCTTGCACATTTTAAGGTGAAGCTTGGTAACCAAGATAAATCATGGAAGCCTCATATCGTGGGCAAAGCATGTGTAGAAAATCTGAGAAAATGGACCAATGGTATGCTTGTAGGCCTTAGATTTGGTGTACTGATGACTTAGAGAAAACCAAAAAAACATTTTGATGACTGGTACTTTGGTTTGGTGGACCTAAAGGGTTTGAATCATCATAAGAAAAGTACTTGCAATTACATTAATTTAGAATCTGCTCGGTGACTGATGTCGACTGATTTTGGCGATTTACCTGACATATCCATGGAATATGATGAGTTTCATAAAGAGGTAGAAAGCTCTGCAAGTGACATTGGTGGAAGTGTGTTTGAAAGTAGTTTATCAGTTTTAGAGCAATTCAAGCAGTAGGAGCTGAGTAATCTTATTAGGAATCTCAACTTATCCAAAGAAGTAGTAGAAATTTAGATATCCCAGTTCAAAGTCAAAAAGTGCCTCAGAACTGGAGTTTCAGTAACATTCTATTGTACAAGAAGAAAAGAATTGCTTTTGTATTTTAGCGAACGAAAAGGACTTGTTTACTGCAAAGACATCAAAGGATTTCTACTGAAAATGGGAGTGCCACAATATAGAGCTCAAGAGTGACGCTTATTCATAGACAATTCGAGAAGAAGCTTAAGATGTGTATTGCTACATAATGGTAACCCGTATGCATCTCTCCCAATTGGCCATTCAATAAAATTAAAGGAAAATTACAATAACGTTAAAACATATTGCAAAAACAGAATTATGACTCTCACCAATGGTAAATTTCTGTAGACTTAAAAATGGTAAATTTTTTGCTTGGGCAGCAAAGTGGCAATACGAAATATCCATGTTTTATCTGCCTGTAGGACAGCTGAGCAAGTGATGATCACTGGGTGAAAAAAGGGTGGCCTCCAAGAGATTCCATGAGAATAGGTAAAGCTAACATCATCAAGAACCTTTAGTTGCTAGAGAGAAAATGATCATTCCACCACTTGATGAGCAGTTCGTGAAAGCCTTGCCTGTAATTAAGGATTGCTTCAATTATATTTGCACAGCATTTCCTGCTTTCACCATAGAAAAGCTGAAAGCAGGCATTTTTGATGGCCTTCAAATTCACAAACTCATTTAAGATTCACACCTGTGCAGTCTATGACAGACACGAAATCTGCTACTTGGCAATCATTCGTTTTAGTCACACAGAGCTTCCTTGGAAACACAAAGCTAAAAATTACCAAGAGTTGGTGAAAAATATGCTTTCCAAGTCCAAAAATTTAGGTACTAAGATGAGTATCAAAGTTCACTATCTCTTCAGTCACTTAGATTGTTTTCCTGCCAACCTGGGTGATCTCAGTGAAGAGCATGGAGAAAGTTTTCACCAGGACATTAAGGTCATGGAAGAGAGGTATTAGGGCAGGTGGAACGCCCACAGATGGCCGACTACTTGTGGAGTCTCTAACGTTCAGCTTGGCCGCATCGCATTCCAGGAAGTCTTACAAACGAAAAAATTGTAAACTTGGACTAATTTTATGGTATTATGTGACTGATTAATGTCCTTTGACAGTTTACGCAGTGTATCAATACTTTGATCATCACTAAAAGTCACTAAAAGATAGTCATTAGAAGTACGTATTGTTTGTACTTTGATGTCTTAACTGTTGTTTAACTGTTAATATTGCCTAATTTTCTGAGTTTTTGCTTGATTTTCACATTAAACATGATTTGTATACGAGGTGTGTTTGAAAAGTATCGGGACTGTGTGCTTTGCACAAACAACACTTGCAACAGTGATAAAAGCTTTGTTTTTTAAGATGGCGCAATGTCTTGTGGTTGTAAAAATGTAGTTTCAGCATTCTGTGACAACCATATGCTTTTTTACAGGCTTTTCTTGAAAGGCGCTTTACTGTAGTTCGTTTTGGGATAATTTATTTAGTAAATATTTTTTTCTTTTTCTTTTGTTAACAAATAATGAGCATTGAACAAAGAATCAACTTGAAGTTTCTCGTTCGACTTGGAAAAACTCCAACTGAAACATTCAATTTGCTCCAAGAAGTTTACGGAGATGCTATGATGTCAAGAACTCGGATTTTTGAGTGGCACAAGAGGTTCAGAGAGGGAAGAGAGGATGTGGAAGATGATCCTAAGAGTGGAAGGCCAACAACAAGCAGAACAAATGAAAATGTTGAGCGTGTGAGAGAAAAAGTGCGCAGTGACCGCCGCCTTACTGTTAGAATGATAGCAGATGAGTTGAGCATGAATAGTGAGAGGGTGTGGAGGATCATTACAAAAGATCTGGGGATGAGGAAGGTTTGTGTGAAAATGGTACCAAGGTTGCTGAATGATGGGCAAAAGGAAAATCGTGTGCAAGTGTGTCAAGACATCCTGAAACAACTTGAAATTACACCAGATCTGCTGAGTAGAGTTGTTACTGGTGATGAGTCGTGGATCTTCGAGTATGATCCACTCACCAAACGGCAGAGCCTTGAATGGAAGAGTGCATCCTCACCAAGACCCAAGAAAGCAAGGTTGTTCAAGTCCAAAATTAAGGTAATGCTGATTGTTTTCTTTGATATTCATGGAATTGTCTGTCTGTCTGTCTGTCTGTCTAGAATTCTTGCCACAGGGCCAAACTATTAACCAGAATGTTTACAAAGACATCTTGCGACGTTTGATGCGTTCGGTAAGGGAGAAAAGAAGAGAATTGTGGGAGACAAAGTCATGGCTGCTTCATCATGACAATGCTCCTGCTCACAATGCCTTAAGCATACGACAATTTCTTGCAGAAAATAACATTGCCGTGCTGGAGCAACCACCCTACTCGCCAGATCTGGCTCCCTGTGATTTTTTCTTGTTTCCTAAGCTCAAGGGAGTCATTAAAGGAACCCGTTTTCAAGACTCAAAAGCCATAACAACAGCCGTAACGAAGGAACTACGAGCAATCCCAATGGAATCTTTCCAGAAGTGCATAGAAGCATGGCAGCAGAGATTAGAAAAGTGCATTCGAGCTCAAGGAGATTACTTTGAAGGGGACAAGTTGTACTTTTTACGTGGCATTTCAAATAAAATAATTATTAACACAGTCCCGTTACTTTTCAAACAGCCCTCGTATAGAAGACTCTGTGCAATAACAGTTGCTGCCTTTCATGATATCACATCGAAAATGAAAGAATACTGTATAGACAATTGGACATGCTTAAAATGACAAATACAGTCCCATCAAAGCTGTAGCATAAAGATAATACCAATATCAAAATTTGCACATGTTTAGCACTTTTTTTTATACAAAAATATAAAATATCTCAAAAACTAGAGCCAATTCGAAAAAATTAAGGTCATTTTTGTGTTCAGCGACATCAAAAATATCCTACAACCATTGAAACTTTACTGGCACAAAAATGTATGTTGCTAGTCCTTTCTCTAATCAGTACCTTTCCTCATAAATCCCTTTTCCTATTATCTAGCTTTCACAGTTAAGAAGTTTCTCTTCAATCTTTCATCCCACCCATACGTTCTTCAAACTTTTTTACCCTTCCTCTTAGTTTTGTCTTTTACAATCTTCATTTTGGGTGATTTCAATTGGCGCAACACATCTTGAGATTCTTATAGCCTTGAAGATGAATTCGGCAAAGACTTGTTTGACTGGCTTCTCTCCTTAGAACTACTTCCTCTCAACAACCCTAACTGTTCCACTCTGCTACTTTGCCCAATTGGAAACTGCTCTTCTCCTGACTTCTCTCTTCTTCCTACCCCATAGCATCTGCAATGCTGGACATAAAGGTTGGCTCACTTTGCAAATTTTTAGTTTTTAAACTCAAGTTCTTTAAATTTACTAATTTATGAATAAATTTGTAATAGAATTTTAAGATTATAATACAGGGTGTCCACAAAGTCTTCAGACAATTTTATAAATTTATAAAAAATTTTGAGAAGTGTTATCAAATTTTTTTTTTTTTGCATATTAATCAG
Source organism: Diplosoma virens (assembly GCA_963680785.1). Taxonomy (NCBI): domain Eukaryota; kingdom Metazoa; phylum Chordata; class Ascidiacea; order Aplousobranchia; family Didemnidae; genus Diplosoma; species Diplosoma virens. Next base: position 20,578,223 of record OY796880.1, on the reverse strand, counting down.
TTATTATTAAAGTTTTTGTTAATATCACTTTTTTATTTCAGAGATAAATTAGATAAATAAAATAATTGAAATTAAATAAATAAAAGAATTTGCTCTTAACATTTTGGAAAAAATCGAAGAGGACGGTCACTTAACTGCATTTGCTTTAGTGATGAAGCAACTTTTGATGTGCCTGGAAAGCTTGACAAACATAATGCAACAATTTGGGGAACTGAAAACCCACACATTACTAGGGAAATTGAACGTGACAGCCCAAGGTTAATGTGTGGTGCGGACTTTTGTGTAACAAAGTTATTGGACCATTTTTCTTTGATGAAAAGACAATAACAGCAGACATTTACCTTTTTACAAGACTTACCTCATATAGAAATTTATTAATGCTTTGAATAAAGACTTGACTATTTACTTGTTATCATTTAAACATTTCAGATTTCCAACTTCATAAATTTTAATAATTGTCTAAGGACTTTGTGGACATCCTGTATTTTTGATTCCTTTTTATATTTAAACTTCAGAAAAAACTTTATAATTGTAAAAATTGATGTTTTAAAAAAAATGTGCAAGAAATTACTAGTAACAAAAAGGTTGGCTCACTTTGCAAATTTTAGTTTTTTAGCTATATATTTAAATTACATTAAAATTTAAAAAAATTTTAAGAAAATAAAAAACAGCATTTATTTTTAGATATGCATATGTTTAATTTTGAAAGAATTGCACATTTACTGTATAATTATTATTTATTAGCGACATATTAAAATTGATGGTGACAAAAAGGTTGACTTACAAATAAAAGCAATTTTTATTGCTAAGCATTATATCACATTAAATTTTACAATTGCCTGGTAAAACTTGGTGCCCGAAAACTTGAAAATTTATAGTTTAAAAACATTTGGATGGTTTTTCAAATCATTCTACATCTGCAAGCCTCAATTGTCCTCAATCAACTGTATTCAGAATTAATTGTCTTTTCAGTCAAACTGGCAATACAGAAGCCAAGAATATCCCTTGAAGGCCAAGAATAACTAATACCAAGATGGACAGAATGATTTGCAGAAAATCAAGAACTAATAGATTTTGATGTGCAAAACAAATTTTTCAAATGCTCCCCCCTCACAATATTTCTATAAGGGCAATTCAAAAAAGATTATGTGAAAATCATTTAGTAGCCCATGTTGCACAAAAAAAAAACATTTGTGAATGAAAAAATAGAAGACGTAGATATGGATGGGCTAAGAAGCATTTGGGTTGGAGCAATAGCAGATGGACTCATATGTTGTTCTCAGACAAATCCAAGATTCAAAGAATTTCTAGTCGTGGCTTATTCTATTTAAGGCATGGGAAGAATGAAAAATACAGATTTGTTGTACCAGACCATCTGTTCAAAGAGTTGGATATGGCTTAATGGTATGGGCTTGCATGACTGCAAAGGGATCTGGACCAATCATTTCTGTTGATGGTCATGTCAATGCCAAGAATACATTGCGATTCTCACCAATGTTGTTGAGCCTTATACAGATGAGCACATGCCTGTTTGTGACAAAATTGAGAAATTGGGATTGGAAGTCAAGCCATGGCCTGCCCAAAAGTTCTGACTTGAATCCAATTGAGAATGCCTGGAAGTTGCTTAAAGCTTGTATTTGTACTGAAAAATGCACAAATAAAGACAAACCGTGGCAGGTCACTGAAAAAAAAATGGAATAAATTGAGTGAAAATGAATGCTGAAATTTAGTCTTTTCCATGAGGCACTGGTGCCAAGAAGTGATCAAAGAAAAATGCTATCCTACACATTATTGATATTAATTTAATTTGACTATGTTTTGATAACAAATAAATATATAATTTAATTTTTTCTTCAATGAGTCAACCTTTTTGTCACCAGTAATTTTTGCACATTTTTTTAAAAACATGAATTTTTAAAATTGTAAAGTTTTTTTCTAAAGTTTAAATATAAAAAGGAATCAAAAATATTATTATAATCTTAAAATTCTATTGCAATTTTTTTCATAAATTAGTAAATTTAAAAAATTTGACCTCAAAAACTAAAAATTTGCAGAGTGAGCCAACCTTTTTGTCCGGCACTGTAAATGTATATGGCGGCTTCTGCTAAACCTTGGCTGTGATCACTTACCTATTTTGATTATCGTTCTTACCTCGCCAATGACTAATTCAATTTTTCTCCTTCATTCTCTTCCTCTGCCACTTCTAGCTGTGCAAGTCTCTCTCTACTGTATACAGATGATCTTATATATAGGCCTCCTTCCAATCAATCAATCAATTTTAGTTTATTTCGTCGCAAAAACAAAAATGGGCAAATATACACAGCAATATTAAATACTAGTAAAAATTCATAAATTGCAACAGGTGATTGCGAAGGGACTGTGAGGTCTTCGAGTCAAGCAATCACCTTGTAAAATACAGAAATATACAAGCAAAGTGTCAACATAAAAATTGAAAATGTATACAAAAAAAGAAAAATAAAAACAAAAAACAAAACAAAATATAAAAAAAACAAAAATAATATTAAGAATAAGTAAAGATCAACCAAGCAATAAAGAAAAAAATAAAATAATATAAATAAAACAAATTGTAACAATTTTAAGAATTTAATCACTAAAAAGTAGAACTGATTTATAATATTTTTTAAATTCATTAAATGACATTGTTCTCAGGTTATGACAAATAGAATTGCGAATTTTTGGTCCTATATATTTGATTGATCTTTGTGTTCGTTTACTTTTGAACAGATGAATGGTAAGGTGATTTTAGTCAAAATCTTGTGGTACAAGAATGGCAAAATTTAGCAAATGAAAAGTAATTATTATCAAAAGTCTTCAGTTTAACTCTTGTGCGAGACAGATAGTTAACAAAGAAACACCACCGCACTGGAGGCTGTTAACCAAGACATGCTGCAGCATGTTTAGGAGGAGCTGGAGTACCGACTTCATGTGTTCCGTGTCACAGGCAGTGCGCATATTGAACATTTGTAAAACCTTACATGAAATTCAGGTGCCTTTGAATTTGTTATTCAAATTTACAGGAATAAATCTTGTTTAGCTCAACATTAACCCTGTTGAATTTCATTTGATTCGACTATGTAGTTTCTGTAATATTTACATATCAAATTTTTTGAAATACCCTGTATGGTAAAAAAAGAAGCGGTCCAAGTATGGAGCCTTGAGGAACTCCAATATCTATATATCTTGAGGAAGAATTAGTATTATTAATTGCAACATACTGATTTCTGTATGTTAAAAAAGAACCAAAAAATTGTAAACTGTTCCTCGTAATCCATAATGTTAAAGTTTATAAAGTAAAATTATCAAATGCTTTGGTTAAATCTAAAAATACAAGCCCAGTATATAATTTCTTTTCAATAATATCCAATGTGGAATTAGTAATATCTAATAAAGCATGCAAAGTTGAATACTTCGATCTGAATCTATCCTGTGCAGGCGTTAATACAGAATGAGATTTTAAAAAAGAAAGTGTCTGCACATGAACTAATTTTTCTAAAATTTTAGAAAAAATAGACAATATTAAAATAGGTCTGTAATGTGTTACTTCATTTTTATCTCCAGCCTTATGTAGCCTATAGGAACGACTTCAGCTGTTTTAAGACAGGTAGGAAAAATTCCAAAATCAAAACAAGCATTAAATAATACAGGGTGTTCATAAAGTCTCTTTACAATTTAAAAAATTATTACAAAGTAAAATGATGAGATATATGTATAGTTAACAAGGAAAGAAAATGCCGAAAATTATTTATAGATGATTGCAATTTATAAATAAAGCAATCACAATTAAATTTTTTTTAATTTCTATAAAAGTAAAGTTGCTTATTGCATCTAATGTTATCTTGTTTTTTATTTTTGCATTTCACTATAATTGCTATAGGAAAGTGATCACTAATATCACTTAGAAATACACATGGAAAAATTATAGAGATATTATTTGTAATAACATGATCAATAATAGACCTGAATTTACCTATAAGTCGAGTGTGTTTATCAATAGACAAAAATGCACCATTACTCGAAAGCATATTTAGATGCATATTAGTATTTTCTGAGCTGTTTTTATTATCAATATTGATGTTAAAATCACCAACAATGTAAAACTTACGCTTGCCCAACTGAATGAGTTTATCAATAAAAGTCAATATGAAGTTTGTAATATTACTTTTCAGGTGACAATAAATAACTCCAAGATAAAAGTTTTGTTTAGTATTAAAATCAGAAATTTGAATCCAAATATCTTCACAATTACAATTTAAAGTACTTTTCCCTATAGTCGTTGAAGAATACTTATTAGAAATGTGAACTTCTACACCGCCAACAGCTGTTAGAGAGTCAGCATGTTCTATCAAATTATATTTTTATTTTTTTATTTATTTATTTTCATTTTTACTCACAATCAACTTGAAATTAATCATAGTGCATGTAGAAATAAAGATTGTGAATAAGGAAGCAGCGACTAAACGAAGTACGTTGTGCATGGTCACTGTACCTTTGAACAAAGCGATGTGATGTTAATAAGAAAAGGAAAGCGAAAAGAAGATAATTAATACACACATCTGAGCCATATTAAGAGAATGTTGTATAATCATGGGTGGGAGAAACAACAAACTCAAAGACCAAAAGGGTCTGGACTAAAAAGGGTCAGGCAGGCAAAGAAACCCACCAAAAGAAATCCTGCCACAGGTCAAAAGGACCATTTCTAAAGCATATGGCTGGACAAAAATTTATATACGTAAAATAAAACATACAAATAGCAAACAAGAATAGGTGCAAAAGAAGTAAATTATGTGAATTTTCATCGAACTGGACGGGCTGTAATGATCTGGATGTTGCCTTTGAAGTCGCATTGGGCTTTTATCACCTTCAATTTCTTTGTCCAATTAGGTGGAGTTACCTGTAATAATAAAAACCAGCAGCAGATGTTTTAAACTTTGTAAAGTCTATTACCATTAAAAATTACATTGCTATAAGGTGCTTTTGAAATTCTGTTCGAAATTTATTATATGATTTTATCTGTTTAATGCTTGATGGGACTTTATTCCAAGCAAGAGGACCTCTGTATCTTAAAGATTGTTTAGTTATATTTAATCTACAAAATGAGGGATAGAATTTGAACTGACTTCTTGTACATTTGGTGAAATTGTCGCTTACCAGGTTATTTTGAAAAAAATGATCAAAGCATGGTGGTAACATGCCTTTTATATATTTATACATAAAACAAGTTATTTCTAATTCGGTTATTTGATCAATTGTCATTATGTTGTTGTTTCGCAAGATATCAGTAACGTTAGCTCTGTGATGTAATCCAAATGTCAGTTGTATAAATTTATTAACGATTCGTTAAATTTTTGAGGCTGTGGTTTTATTACCAATATGCCAAGTTGTAATGCAATATCTTATATGACTGATTATCAGGGAGTTGTACAATACAAGCAAAGTTTTTTCGTCAAAGTGTTTTGAAATTTTTTTGATAGTACCATAACTTACGCCGATTTTTCGTAGAACAAAGTCCATATGCAATTTCCAACTTAAATGTTCATGAAATATTATTCCCAAAAATTTCGTTTTTGGTTGCTGAGAAATAAATTTATTTCTGATTGAAATTGTCAGTTTTTTTGATGGAGGCTTTGTTTTGGGTGTGCGAAAGATCACATAATGTGTTTTGTCAGTGTTTAGAAATAGTCAATTTGCTAGAAGCCACTTATCTATGTTCACTAACTCCTTGTTTGCAGCTTCATATAAGGTTTCATAGCAATTACTTTTTAAAAATATTTTAGTGTCGTCTGCGTACATGATGCATTTTCCTAAGGTCAAGCAATTATTTTAACCATTTACATAAATTAAGAATAGTAAAGGACCTAAAATTGAACCCTGAGGGCACCATATTTTATTGACTTAATATTGGAGCAGATATTATTTATTTGAACTAATTGTTTTCTGTTAGTAAGATAGCTACAAAACTAATCATGTGCTACACCACGAATTCCACAATGCCATAATTTGGATAATAAAATTTTATGATCAATGGTATCGAATGCTTTAGATAGATCAAGAAATACGCCTAGTACATGTTCTTTCTTTTCAAAAGCTTCGGCAATATTTTCAATTAATAATGAAGTTGCATGACTAGTTGAGTGATTTTTTCTGAAGCCAAATTGATATTCATAAAAAAAGTTTTGTTTTTTTAAGAATAATACTACACGATTGTATATTAACTTTTCCAATATTTTTGACATGGAGCAAAGTAAGCTGATTGGGCGATAATTGCATACATTAGTTACACTACCCTTTTTATGAATTGATGCTACTTTTGCAGTTTTAAAGTCAGAGATAAATTCACCAAAAAACACATGTGTTAAAGCTATTAATATATTGTCTGGTGTGCTTTTTAAAATAGTTGGGGGAATTTCATCAATGCCAGTACTTTTTTTAGGCTGAAGGTTACTGATTAGTTTTTTTATTTCAGTTAAACTAGTTGGATAGAGATAAAGTGTGCTCAATGTGGGAGATTGCATAAATGTTTGAAAACTATGAGATGTTTGGGGTAAATCTGATACTAAATTATTTGCAACATTGACAAAGTAGTCATTAAAATAATAAGTAATCTGGAGAGAGTCATTCACCAAATTATTGTTTATGGATATGGAAGAACATACTGATGATTTAACTTTACCTAATTGCTTGTTTATATTTTTCCAGGTCTCTTTTAAATTATTACTTAATTTCTAAATGTTTGTCTAAAATAACTCTGTTTTTTTTCTTGTATGGCGCAATTGTATGTATTTCTTTCTTTATTTACTATAAATTCTATTCTTTATTAAAGTTTGCTTTATTTAAAACACTCCTATTTTTCAAAAACTTTTAAAACACTTGTTTTTTAAGCATTAGTAAATAAAGATCATTATCAAACCATGGCTGCTTATTTTTGTTTTCAATATTTTGCTTGATAAAAGGGAAGCAGTAGTTAAAAGTAGATTTATAACTGTCCACTAATAATTTAAATGCTAAATTAGTATTAGTTTCATTTAGTATTGCATTAATATTAATATTTTCTAACATTTCATTAAACTTGGTTATATTTTGGGGGGTAAAAGATCTTTTTTGTTGAGGTCTATACAAATTCTGTTTATTAAGATTAAAACACATATATACTGGTAGATGGTCAGAAAGTGGATTTAAAATGACTCCTGATTTTATGTGCTGATGGTGTAAATTTTGTCCAGATGTGGTCTAATACTGTTGCACTTGTATCTGTGATGCAAGTCGGTTTGTTAATAACTGGGAAGTAATGACCTTCAAGCATCATTTCAATAAAATTGCATAAATGTTCATTATCTTGATTTGATAAATCATAATTAAAGTCTCCATTGATAAAACATTTGTTTAGTGATTCATTACTATTATGGATACAATTGTAAAAATTATTCAAAAAGTTTTCATTTAAACGACTGTCATTAGAAGGAGATCTATAAATGTTACCACAGAATAAATTTTCATTATGTAATTGAATTTTTATAAAAATTGATTCAAAAATTTTTTTATTCATTATTGTTAGTTCATCAATTAGGTTAAATTTATAGCAATTTTTAATATATAAACCAACTCCACTACCCTTGGTAATTTTTCTGCTGTTAGAGATAAAATTATGATTTTCATGATAACAGTATGGGCCAGGTGAATTATTCTGAATCCATGTTTCAGTTACAGCAATTATGTCTGGTTTGGGGTTTAGATTATAAACAAAGCTTTCTAATTTACTAAAATTTAAAAGATTAGAGAGTGACCTAATATTAACACAAATAATTAGAAAACTATTACAAATTTGTTTATTAAAGATCAATGATTTTGTAGATTGAATTTCCAAGTATTGCTCTTGAAAGTGATGACTATTTGGGTCAATTAAGTTATCATGTTCTTTATTTTCAGAATTACTGTCATCAACAAAAATTGAATTTAATTTTTCAGCATTTAAAATATTTTTCAGATTTACTACTTACAATTTTTTCTTTACCAGAATTATGTGAAACATGGGAATTTTTATGTTTATAAGAATTACTTTTGCAGTAAAAATTATTTGAGGCTATTGCTTGGTTGTTAAGTATTTTAGCACATTTTTTATGAAAGTGAGCTAAACATGTTTGGCATTGAATAGGCACAAAGTCTTTTCTATTTGTTTTTTGGCAAAATTTATATACAAGTTTTCTCAAAGTCATAATATTTAAGATTTATGTTGCACAAATGAGTAATTATATATATATATAAATAAAACAAAAAAATTAAATTAAAATAAATAAATAATAATATGTAATAAAATAAACAAAAAGTAAAGAAAAAAATACAAATAAATAAAACACAAATTTTAAATTGATTTAAGATGTATAAAATGAATAATATAAAGATAAGCTAAAGTTAATTTCAAGAAAATTATGATGTGTCGTGGTAAGGTTAAATCAAGTACTGTATTAGTTTTGGTTATTGAAACTACTAGTTAATTAAGAAGAAAATCTTATCTTACTAATATCAGATAGTTTAATAATAGCTTGTTTCTTAGCTTTGAATGAACAGTATACAATACCTTTCATGCTCCAGACATTGCCAAAACCAAATACCTTTCTGGCTTCCTCCACAATCTTTAGTCTTTTTTTGGTTAATGATTCAGTGATTGATAGTTTGGGTCCATTCGATGTTTTTAGGTTCTTATGTGAATATATCATATTCCTTATTGACCTGCGAACAAATTTAATAATAATTGGTTTTTTGTTGGTTTTTGAAGGAAGAGGGTGACAAATATCAATATCAGAGTCACTAACACTAGTAGGCAAATTTAATCTGGTATTTAATATATTTAGAACATACTTCTCAACATCCATGCTACTTATCCTGTGATCTATATTGTTCCCATGCAATATGAGACAATTAGATCTTCCATATTGTTCTAAGTCATCTAGATATTGTTCCTGTTTCTCCACTATTTCTGCCAACTGTCCAACTTCAACTTTAATAGAATCAATAATAGTTGATAATTTCATAAGTTCTTGATGCTGTTCCATTTTTTCTTTTTCACCTGCAAAACAATTACAAGAAGCAGTATCATGGTCTTTTTTAAAATAATCTTTTTCATACTTATCCTGTCTTTCCCTGACCTTGTTTAACAGTTCCATTACTTCATCAAGTTTCTGGTTCGCCATTGTTTTAAATATTTATTAAAATAATTTATCAATAATAACAAAAACCTTTAACCACTTAAAATCACCACTTACATCGTCATGTACCTTATTCAAATAGAATGAGCATAACCAGTTAAGGAAAGGTTAACCTTTGACAAGTTTTTGATTTTTGTTTCACTCAAACAAATAATATCAGGTAAATAATCTAGAGTTTGTAAAAATTCATGATTTACTGCATCTAAATTTTTATACATTGATCTGATATTAATATGCAAAATAAATAAGCTTTTATTTTTTCAGTTAATGGTAGTTTACAGTTTGTCTCATAAGTCTTACATTGTTTAAAATTATTTGTTAGTAAATTATGTAGAGAAGAAATAAAATCAAAATCAGTTGTATTATTTTTCAAATCATTTGCAAAGTTGATTTCTTCCTTGATGCTTAAAGTCAAATCTTCTACAATTCCATTCGAGTGTAATTTACTAAATGAAAGAAAACTAGGTGAAAAAAGAATAGGAACAAATCACGTTAAAAACACTAAAAACAGAACAAAAGCAATTAATCAAAAGTATAAAAAAGCAGATCACACAGGCCTGAAGCACTATTATTTACAAAATATATTTAGGCGCTTGACAGACAAAAATAAAATCATACACTAAGATTAATTCCATCAATATAAAGACGATATTTGTCTGCTACAACTTTCCAGGAAGCTCTTTTGCCTTCTTGTCTAGCTTTATTGAATAATGGAAGAAGTTTCTTTTTTTGTTGTAGCATTTCACTGGGTAGGTGATCAGTTACATAAATATATCCAGGAAGTTTTGGTTTAAGATTCAATTCATTGTTGTACAACTTCTGGTTTTTTAGAGATTTATATATAAGCTGTTTGTCAAAGAAGTTAGTTAATTTAATTATTATAGGTCGTTGAATTTTCTTACCATTTCTTAATACAGGGTGTTGAGGCATATGGTGAATATCAGCAAATTTTATATTTTCACTATTTTTAATACATAGAGCATTTTTTAAAAATTGACAGACAATTTTTTCGGTTTTCTCTTTAGTCTCCTATACAGTACATTACTATCGCGTTCTTTGAGTCCATAAATCAAAATATTGAACCTTTTACTGTATGCTTCATTTTTTAAATTTTCTCTTCTATTTAGCTGTTGATGTTGTACCTGTTGATTTTCTTGAACGAATGTGTATAAATTAGCAAGTTTTTTGCCAAAATTATTAGAAAAAGTTTCAACTTGTACTTTTAATTTATCAACTTAAATAGACGCTTTTACTCGTTTCATTTCATTCACTTCAGATTCAATGTTATTAACTGCTTGTTTTTTAGAGCAAATTCTGTCGTTAAATCTTTTATTGCTATTCTCCATATTATTCACTTTATTCAGTGAATCATCTATCCCTCTACACCAGTTGGAGGCGCAATATCTAATATGTTTTTTTCCAACATCAAATCCCTGCTGTATCCTCTTGGGAGCTTACTCTTCCTTGCTCTGCTCAATGTGCCTTTTCTTGTTTATGCAGCTACTGGCACAGCACCCTGCTTGTTTCATGCCTCCACAGTATTAATCAAGCTGAAACTTTTTCGTGAGCAACTGTGGTTCTGACTCACACAACACTTTTTTGGGCAAACTTTTTAGCTTGAGAGCTAGATTCTGAAGTTAATTTTAACAAAAATCGCACTACGTGAATTCGTCCCGTATACCTAAAAGACCAAAAAAAGGTCTTTTTGATATTTTACACCATTTCTTGGTGAAACCAAAAAAGTTTTTTTGTTTTTTACACAATTCACCTTAAATGCTTGCGGGCCAAACAAAATGACTTTTGAAGATTGGATTTGGCCCGCGAGTTGTAGTTTGCTCACCACTGTGCTAGACTATCCTGCTCTTGACTCTTTATGTCTGGCCATCTTTAAAAACTCCACCTTGATTTTTGACCTTTGATTTCGTTTTTGCGGGGTTGTTCTATTATTGGAATACTGTGGAGTTAATTCGCACCCTCATCCCTAGAAATAGGTCAAGTATTCCCACTGCTATATCCATCCAAGTCATTAAAAAAATTCTGTTATTGTCTTCCTTTGCTTTTCTTGCTAACCCTAATGTGTTGTTTTTTTGCCAATTTCACAGGAATTCGTAGAGTCATTCTTCGTTCACACGTTGTTCTCTACAACGAGCTTTCAATTAATATTGAGGTCTTGAAAAGTGAAAGTGGAGATGCCGACAGCAGTTTGGGGGTGCTGTCATGCAAAAGACACTTCGCAATTCCTTCTAAACTTGTTGCCAAAAATGCTGTCAAGCTGAAACCATCGTCCAACGGGTAAGTTTTTTTTGTTAAATAAAAATTTTTTATGTCATCGTTTATTGTCAGTTGAAAGAGAGTTGCGCGAGAAGTTGGCCGTAATTGACATGATTTTGCATAGGAACGCGCTTGATGGCGTTATTCTCAACTGGAAAGAGGCGATTCAAACACGCAAACGTGATTTCCACTTTGAAAATTATATGAAGTTTCCCCCTCCTAGTAGTGATGGAAAACCGGTTTATTTTTGTGTCGAGTTTATAGAAAAAACACTGACTCATGCTGAAGGTTAATCTGTGTTTGTTTTCTCTATGTTCAATTCTCTTATTATCTCCTGATTTTCTAGATGCCCAAGGCAATTTGCATGATCTTGAAATCCACCTGCGACCCACTGTTCGCTTTTGCAACTACCTGCCTTTTGCGGTTCGCCTTTCAACGGAAACTGACAAGTATAAGAGTCACCCTAAAGTCGTGGAACCAGGTCATCAAGTTAAAGTTGTTGATGCCGACGTCACAAGCAGCTCTTTGAAAGCTTGGGTAAGTTTATTCGTTTCAGTTTAAAAAATTTTTTTATTTATATTCGTTCTTTTGAGCAGGTGAGTTACAGCAATACCTTGTGGACCGCTAGCTACCTCTTAACGTCACGTGATTCTGACTTATCGCCGTGGGTCTTTCACGCCGATCAGGACGCGACAAAGACGCTAACTTTAGCTAAGCAAATTCGTAAGTTTAAAACTTTTTTTATCAGTAAGTGTTTAACTTTGTTGGTTTTTTTAATCTGTTACAGAGCTCATTGAATTTACTAATTGTTGAAAAGAGAGAGAAATCAAACCAGAAAAACTGTCAGTAGAGCAATGAGGAGAGAGGCTGAGCAAGAGATGAATGATTTATGTGATAAGCCAAACAATATGTTTAAGCTTGTGAAGTTTTTAAAAAAGGAAGGACAAGATATAAACGGTGGACAATGTTTAAATGGTAGATTTGTGTTCAGTTAGAAGAATCAAAAGAGAGTGTGGAAAGAACATATGGAAAGATGATGAATAAGGAGAATGCATGGGACTAAAAAACTGAGATTGGTATAGCAGAAGGTGCAGTAAAAGAGGTTTTCTTAGAGGAAATAACAGGTACAATAAAAAAAATAAAATAAAGAAAGCATCTTGACTTTCAGAGGTGAGCGTGGATATGATAAATGCAAGTGGGAAAGTTGGAATTGATGTGATGATGAAACTTTGTCAGAGATTATTTGATGGGAAAGGAATGCCAGAAGATTGAAAGACTAGTATGATGGTGCCAATCTACAAGGCAAAAGGAGATGTGACAAACTGTGGTGCATATAGAGGAGCGAAGTTATTAGAACATGAAATGGAGACCGTTGAAAGGGTATTGAGGAAAAGGATAAGAGCATTGGTGGAGGTGGATGATATGCAATTTGGCTTTATGCCAGGAAGAGGGACGATAGATGTTCTTTTTGTTTTGAGAAGAACGCAGGAGGAAGACAGGGGAAAGATAAAAAGTTGTATTTGTGTTTTGTGGATTTAAAGAAAGCCTTTGACAAAGTTCCAAGAAGAATAATGCAGTAGGCACTGAGGAAGAAAGGACTACCAGAGATCTTGGTAAAAGCAGTGATGAGTCTGTATGAGGGTTCAATGACGAAGGTTAAAGTTGGATCTGATTTCTCAAAAGAATTTTATGTAGCAGTTGGTGTACATCAGGGATCTGTTTTGTCACCTTTGTTGTTTGCAATAGTGGTGGATGTTGTGACATAGAATGCAAGAGAAGGTTAATGAAAGAGGTTTTGTATGCAGATAACTTGGTACTGATGAGTGGAACAATGGAGAGTAAAACAAAGTGAGATACTGTTTGGAAAAATATTCTCTTTGCAGATGAAAAGAAAGTTATATAAGAGCTATGTCATATGGAAGCAAATTTTGGTGTTTAAGAGAAAATGAAATAGCTATTTTAAGAAGAGCGGAAAGATCTATGGTGAGGGCAATGTGTAGTGTAAAGTTGGTGGACAAGAGGAATACAGAGGAGCTGATAGACATGTTAACGAAGCAGAAGCTGCAAAACTGGCAAAGACAAATGGTATGAGGGTAGTATGGTCATGTTTTGAGACGACCTGAGGAAGATGTTTTGAAGCCAATGATACATGAAGTGGATGGAAAACGTAAACAGGGTCGACCGAGGATGAAATGGAGAAAACAAGTCGAAGGAAACATAAGAAGGATTGGTTAAATAAAAGAAGATGCGGCAGATTGATGTAGATGGAGAGAAGGTATAAGAAGAGTTCCAGAAGTAGTAGGATGCATCCGGCCACCTCCATTTACTGGAGAAATTTACCCAGGTTGAAATTGGATTGTTGTACAGAGTTCATTGGAGGCATCATTGATGTGACTTTGTTTGCCCCTTATTGGATGATCAACAAGACTGGCTTAACTTTGACTTATAAAGCGTCTGACGCCAATCGTGACGATGCTGTGCAACATCTGGGCGAAGAACAGGTCAGTTGTTGTTCTGTTTAATTAAATTAATTTAAAGATGTGACCTGTTATCACATAATTTAAACATGGCGCAAAATCTTGATGTAATCTTTGTTTAAACTAATTTACCGTTGCTTGTTATCTGAAACCAAGTTGACCCCTATAATTGCTCTTAATTCAATGCTAGTCGAAGCATGTTTCTTTTTCGCTATGTTACCCTTTTTTCTATGGCTTTAATGATCCTTTGCTTCATCGCACAAGAATAGAACAGAGGTTTATAAAGTGAATTTAAAATTAATTTTTCCATCTTGAAAGAAGAAATTTATTATTAATTATTATATTTGTTAGAAGATTTACAGTACAACTTTAAGCAACAAAATACTCTTGAATTTTAAAACGTCATCATATCATTGCAGGGTATCGTGTTATATTCTTACTGCTCCAAGTCGTTCCTGTCGAAGAACAAAACTCAAATCTCAATTTGTAATTCGTCGTTCAGCGATAGTTTCTCTTTGGACACGGTCGGTAGCTCTGGTGCTATAACTTGCAAGGCAAAGAAATTTAACTACATGATCGGTACATGCTGTTGTTATTTTTTTCATTCAATTTCTATAAAAGATTTATTCTCCCTTTACATTGTTTGCAATCACCCAAAACTCACATTTTTGGGTAAAAAATATTGATTAGAGATGCCCGTATTCGAACCCAAAACTACCGACTCTTTTTCTCAGGAATGCAAATCAGCCTGACCAGCTTCAGTTTAACAAAGATGATTACTTTCAATTCTTATTACTCCTTCCACAATAAGACCAATTTCGACTTGGAAATAAGCGAGGTCGACCACGTCTGGATTGGAGTGGGTAAAGGGAAGAAAATCGATTTGTGGCCGGAGAAATCCCAACCTTTTTTGAAGGCGAGATTGAAAGGCGTGGAAGGGTCGGAGTCGGTTAAGTTTAGGTTTGTAAAATTGCTTGATCGTGCAAAACTTACTGCCGAACGATATACTTGTAAACTGTGCCAATCATAAGTTATGAAGTTATTACGATTGTTCTAAGAAAATCACGTTTTAAAATCAGACTTTGTTTCGCTACTCTATTTTTACAATAAAAAATTTTGGTGACCCCTTGACGAATAGATCACCAGGCTACCTTAGTTATGTTAAAAAGTGAATTTTTTGCGGCCCACGAAATATTTTTTGACTCTAATTGGGGTCGCGACCATAACAAGCCCCTAGTTTTGAAAACTATCAAAAATAAATCTTTTTTGTGTCGATTAAACGTTTAGCTCTACGCTCGTTGTAAGTGCAATCTTTTCTGTCCTCTTCCACCCGGCTTAGGTACGACCAGCTCGACAGCGGGGTGCTAGTTCGCGTTAAGGATCGCGCTCTATTCGTGGAGGTTTCCGTCACAGAGATGTCAGTCGAGATCTCGGTTCGCGACTACTTCGAAGGATCGACCGCCCTCCTCATCATCAATGACACGTCGAATATGCGACTTGAATGCTGGTACGTCAATGTCGAATTATCATTTGAACTTTGCTTTCGTTAATTTTGAATGAAACCCTTGCTTTGTTTTTCTTAACAAAATCAAGGAAGCCGCAAAATATGCCAGCTATCGATTTTGTCTTTTGATTAAGCTACCAATAAACTTATGGAATTTATAAAAAAGAATGAACCAATATTTTGGACACCAATAGAATTGATGGAAAAATAGTTTGCAAAGTTGTCTCTTATGATAAGTCGGTGTTTGTATAATTTACAACATTTGCTTAATTTCTTACGATCTGTTTGTCTGCTCTTCTACCGAAGAAGCCGTTTATAATCACATATAGTAAATAAAAAAGAACTTTTTCTTCATTAAGGCAAGGCAAGAAAGAATCTCCGCAGCCAATCAAACCAAAGCAAGCCTATCACGTGGTTTGGAAAGAGCCAACCGAGCCTCGTAAGATCACGTGGTTAACATCGAGCGGAAAAGAAATGACAATGAACGCATTTGACGAGCAATCGTCATCTTTCGTAATATCTGAAACGCATAAAACAGTAAGTTAATTGAAACACTTCTTGTTGTGTCACGTAGTTTTGTTAAAGAGACAAAGTGCTGTGTGCTGTTGTGAGCAGTGCTTTATGTGAAACGTTTTTCCAGATGATTTTTTAATTTTATGTTAACTAATTTTTTTGAATGTGTTTTGTCTGACTTTGACTTTGCCGCATGTAGACAGCAACAGCGAACATTGCCAGGTCTTTGCGAGGAAGAAAAAAATCGAACGAAAGTGAGGTAAACGCTGCGTGGCACTCTGGCTGGCATGTCTACTTAATCACATGATTGTCATTTTGCTAATTTATTGCAGTTAATTGGTTGTTGTGACTTGGGTGAAATTGGATTTTTACGAAATTCGTGTTAAACGATGCAATCGCCCACTTCAAACATGATTCTCTCAGAGCATTCGTGATCTACTAAGATTTTTCATCCTTTTGTTCATTATTTTTTAATCATTTATTTAATTTTATTTGCAATCAAGTTGTTACGTTTTCTAAATTGCTATTGACATAGTGGTTGTGAAATAGGAAACAGCGGCTAAACGATATACCGTTATTACACGCACAACGTCAATTGTGCGCGGTCGTTTTATTTTCATCTTATCCAGGTTTTACATCCAATGCTTTCCTAGCTAGCGGTGTAGCTGCATTCACTTCATGACTTTTTAATTAATATTATTCCTTCCATTTTTTACGACTCTGAACATCTTTTTGTGTATTTTTTCCGTGAATCATTGAAAACATCATTTCACTGACGACTGGTTTGTCATGAAACTTTTTTCGACCAAATTCTATATGTATATTCTTTTGATTCATTTTATTTTCTCGACAAAATTTCGCTTTCTGTACTTTCATGTTAGTCCAGTTAGAAAAAGATATGTGAAAGCAAAACTGGAAACCCTACGAAAAGCCGATTTTGTTTTTATAACAAGTTTGTTTTCTTTTTCCTTTTTGGTTTTAAAATTGCAAAAACAAGCCAGCCAAAAATGAAAGTAACAATCTTATTTAATATTTTGTTGCTGATTTTCGCATGATCGGGTGTTTTTATTTTATGTTGTTTCTATCTCTTAATATTTCGTATCCATCATCATTTGTCATCTTCAGTTCACTTTGACATCTTCATTAAAGTTCAAAACTTTGACGTTTTGATATGGTGCAAAACAGTTTGGTTGTTGCTTTGTACAACTTGATTTTTCGTTTGATGTTGGCTGTGACTTGAATCATAAAAGCCTCTCCTAGTTATCCTGCTTTTTATTAACAATTTCCTTTTTTGTGTTTGCCCTTTTTTTCTTTACAAATTGTTAATCAATCAAAAAAAAGAAGAAAAATTGGATCAGCAAGTTTAATCACTCTATCTCTTATTATTATCTTGACATAAATGGCAATCAACTATTGCGATCAAAACAAATTTGTTTCCAAATTAAAACAAATCGCTTTGCTTTAAGCAATAGCGTCGCGACATGCCATCCCAATGTGCTGGTGCAGTCCCCAACTCTATTCCTGAGATGGGTCAAAATGTTTTATCGACTCTTCAAAAAATTTCACTGACACCTTTTTTTCTTTTTTGGATCTCAACTTATACTCTTTCAGCCAGGATTGTGGATTTAGAAGAAAATTTTTCCGACTCTGACTCCAGCTGTTTAAAATTTTACGACTCCGACTTCAGATCATCTGAAAAAATTACTCGACTATAGCATGTTTGAAAAAACAACTCCCGACGCCACAATCTTAAAGGTCTATGTAGCGTAAAGCAGAATATTCAAAAATAATAACGACTCCAACGCCAGCATGTCTAAAAAAAACGACTCTGATGGCACACCCCTGAATTCAGCAGTCGCAAAATGGTATTTTTTTTTCCAATTGACAGTCCTATTATTGCTCGAGTCCATGTTTCCAATTCATTCTGTCTTCTTTCAATAACTTATTCTTCTGGTACTCGAACTTAGAGACTTTTTTCCATTTATTTTCTCTTCATCACCTTCTACTTTTATCTTCAGTGACTGGAACTGCTTATCATCCTTCCTAAAATTCCTTCAGCGTGGAAGACCAGTTTTTGATTAGCTATTTTCATCTCATGTTTTTTCCTTTAAAAATTTGACGATTATTCATAGCGCAAGTGGCAATAAATTGTCTTTTTAGGTCTACTGTTGTTCTCCATTGCATCCCAATGCTGTTAGACCTGGTAGATGGATTTTGTAGATCAAATAATTCTCTCACCGCACCGTCTCTTTGCAAATGTTGATATTATTTGCAAGAGAGTAACCAAGACATTTTAATTTGTAATTTTTTCGCAGACACCTTGCTTGTACTGTCCTTGTCACTGTTGACTTTGCGAAAATTTCTTATTAAGTCTGAAAACTGCTTTTTACCTAACTTTTCTTTATTTGCCTTCCTCGTTTTTTCATCGAGTGAGTTCGATCACACTTTTCTCGCATAGCCACTGAAAGATGCTACTCTATTGAGCTGCTCTTTCCTCTCCAAAAAAGTTTTTTCGCGGATCAATATTAAGACCTTTTCCTTTTTTTTCATAATTATGATTAACCCATTTCTTTCCTCTCATCACTCTGTATATTTCAAAATGCTGATGTCCTTTTTAGATCCGTACCCCCATTCCTAGAAATGGGTCGGATAAACCCCTCTTTATCACCACCGCAAGGGCAACTGCACTTACTGTTCGCTTCTCGTAGGTCTTCTACGTTTTGTTCGGCGACGGCTTGCAACGTACCCTGCTCTTCACTGAAGATATGCAGCGCGCGAAAGTCGTCGAGGCGCAAATACAACTCGAACGCCCCGCGCTGGAGGCGACGCTATCGCTGCAAGGAATCACGTGTTCGCTTACCGACAGCACCGCCCGCCGAGAAGTGGCGTTTGCTTCGATCACCAGCTCAGGTTGGTCGGCGAGTTCGATTTTTCTTAGCGACTATTGATTTGATAAAATCCCATTTTTGTTCTTTCAGCTTCATTTTTTGTCAAAAAACTCAGCATGCAATTGTCTGCTATGAATTTGAAACTTTATTTGAAACAAAAACAGTAAAGTGCAATGCTTCTAAAATGTTGCCCTGCCAGTCGATAGGAAAATCTTGACGAAATTCTTCGCCAACAATAAAGTTGATGACTTTTCGTATTGATATTATTTGCAAGAGAGTAACCAAGACATTTTAATTTGTAACTTTTTCTTTTCAGGAATAGTTTGGGAAGAGAAGCCGAAAAAGCGGTGGAAGCCTCTTCCATTAAAGTACAGTAAACTTCTTGAAACTTCTTATCAGAAGCAACTGCAAGGCTTACCCCCGGAAGGTGATAATGAATAGTATAATACACATTTATATTGTGCTTTTTACAAAAAATTGATTAGATCAAAGGCCTTCTACAACAAAACAAATTTAAAACAAAATGAAATAAAATTATGAGACATTACATCATTACCATAATATTAATTGAGAAAAGCAAGAGTGTAAAGATGGGTGTTTAGTAGCGTTTTAAATTGGAGAGAAATTGAACCTTTTTAAGTGAACGGACCACGTGGAGACTTTGATATGAGTTCCAAACATTTCCAGGTAACTGATAAATGACAGGTGAATAATGATAAACTTAAGTGCTTTCGGGGTGATAAAAGGATAGACCCTCTCCTCTGGAAGCGAAAGAAACTCGGCCCCCTTCCCTGCTCTGGGGAGTCCCTTTCCCTGCTCTCTTTCTGCCTGTTCCTTTCTCTGCAGCTCCCTTCTCTGCTCTGGGGAGGGTCGAAGGTCTCATCCTCGGGCGATTTTTTCACGGACAACCTTTCTCTTCACTTTTTTATCCTTGCTGTTCACTGCGCAGTCACATATGGACAGCATTCTTAAACCCAAATGACCAACCCCATCTCTTCTACTATCCCGACAACTTTCTTTAGTCTCTTTCTCCCACCCCTAACCTCCTCTTTACCTATCCTGCTCGCCGCTGCTTCTTATCCTTATGCTTTTTCTCATCAGCAGTGACATTTATCCCAACCCAGGCCCTATAGACCCCTGCTCCGTCTGCTCCCATAGAGTCACCTGAGGAAACAGATCAGTACAGTGTATCAACTGTTCTCTCTGGGTACATTTCTGTTCTGGTCTCTCCTCCACAGACTTCCACAAAATCTCCCCGGAACACTTTTGGACATGTCCAATGTGCCCACCCTCCTCTCTAACCTCCCCCTTTCAAATTCTAACCCTGTATCTTTATCCACAAACACCTTTAAACCCCCATCTTTATTTACAAATACCCACAAACCATCGTCTTCAAAAAATAACCCTTCCCAAAACAACTCCCCACCATTAATAACCTCACCGACCTACCTAATCACCCCAACTTAACTTTTACTTCCCTCCCTCAGCGTCATCTCTGCCTCCTCTTCAACCCCAACATACCATCTTTCCTTTCACACAATCTTCTTTCCATCCCTCCTCTCCCTCTCGAAACAACCTTCGAATCCTACAGTGGAATGCTAGATTCGCCCCCATCTTACTGAACTTATACAATTTCTCTCTCTAAATCAGTACGATCTCATCTTTGTGCAAGAGTCACACCTCTCTTCTGACTCCACCTTTCACATCCCTGACTATAAAACTCTCAAAAAGGACGGTTCTATGACGAGGAGAGGAACCACCGACTCTACGGAAAACCTGGGAGGTGGTGTACTTAAACGGTCGAACCTAGTCTCCCCTCTCCACATAACTCTTTTCCTACCTCGATCCCAGCTTCGATTATTATTTAGTTATCACAGTTAAAATAAAAGGAGCCTCACCTATACACCTTTTCAATATCTATGTCCCTCCTATCCGCTCTTCTTCCTCTGACTCTCGCCCTAAATCCTTCTCATCCTTCCTCTTACCATCATCTCCTACTACCTACATTTTCAGCGATTTTAACTGCCATCACTCATTCTGGGACTCTCACACCCCGGAAAACCAATCAGGCAAAGACTTGTTTGACTGGCTTCTTTCTTCTGATCACTTACCTCTTAGCAATCCCGACCATCACACCTTACTACACCGCGCCACTGGAAACCGCTCCTCCCCTAATCTCACTTTGATTCCTGCCCCCATGGCCTTCAAATGCACATGGCAGACCCTTCCGGACCTCGGCTCAGATCACCTTCATATCTCTATCACTATTCATACCTACCCTTTAATTAACTCTATCTCCCACCCTCTTCTCAATAAAGCCCGCTGGGACGATTATCTTACTTATATTGATACCAATGCCCTTCTCCCTCTAATTTACAACATTTTCTCTTTCTGAAGCCACCCAGACCTTTACCAAACTCCTCAATGATGCTGCCGCTTTTGCCATTCCCTTCGGCAGCATCAACCGCCGTGCTAAAGCCTGATGGTCTTCTGAAGTCGCAGATTCCTTTCACCAATCTAAACCAGGTGCACGTACCGTCCTCGCCACTGTGAATTTTGCGAAAGCTTTTGACTCAGTTTGGCATTCTGCCCTCCTTTCTAAACTCCTCTCTTTAGGTCTTCCGCTTTATTTTGTTAATCGCCGTTCGAAAGTCCGCATCTGTAATTCCTATAGTCGTCCTTTCCGTCTCTGAAGAGGTGTTCCCCAAGGTTCAGTTCTTGGACCAATCCTCTTTTCTCTATTTATCAATCATCTTCCCATCTTTCTCCCTACATCTGTTAAGGTTTCACTCTATGTAGATAACCTTGCCATTTGAACCTCCTCCCCAAGTGTTGTAACTTCCACAGTATAAGTGTGCAACTTCCACAGTACAAGCTGCCCTTAACAGACTGGTGGAATGGTCCTCCACGTGATGCATTCCTCTCAACCCCCTCAAATTTGAGTCATCCTTTTTCAGCCTAGACCCCTACCAATCACGTATACAACCCTCTCTGTACATTCTCAACACCCCACTTAACTTTAACCCTCATCCAACCTTTCTCGATGTAATCTTTGACCGCACTCTTTTTTTCAAACATCATGTCCTATCCTTGCGGTAAAAGTTTCACAGCCGATTCCGTGCTTTCCGTTCTGTCGCCTCTGCCTCCTGGGGACCATCTAAGGAATCTTTATGTACCCTATATAAAGCCTTTATTCGTCCCATCCTTACCTATGCTTCCCCAGGCTGGTTTCTCTTCTCGCCTCCTACCCACATCACCTCCGTAAAGAGGATACATAGATCCTCTTGTAGAGTAATTACAGGCTGTCTATCGCCCACTCCTATCCCTCTGCTTCAGGTAAAAGCGCTTCTTCCTCCGCTGCCGCGTCACCCTCACCCACCAATCTCTCTCTTTGAACGAGCTCTCCGACTACCTTCAACCTTTCCTCCAGCTTCTCTCGCAAATTTTAATCCCCGCACACGTCTCAAGAAAAGTTTATGGAGATCCTTCTCCCGATCACATAACTTTATCCCTAACCTACATCTTGCTCACAACCCTTTAATCCTCTGCCCTCCTAAATTTCCCTGGTCTACTCCTTCTACTTACACCATCTCAATCCAACTTTCTTCCCCATGCTCTCGTAATGATCCCCCCTCTCTTGACAATACCATAGCTACCTCCCACCTATCCTCCCTACTCCACAGCGACATCACTGCCTGGACTGACGGTTCGGTTCCTGGTGGGCTGGGCCAGGTTGGTGCAGGCATCCACATTAAGTGTACAAAGTGCGTCACTGTTACCTCCCTCCTTTTCGACTGGGCTCTAGGCCACCAGCTACAGTGCCGAGACTTACGCCATTCTTCATGCCCTTGAATAATGTATCTTTCACTCCAAGACATGTGCTTTTGAATCTATCACCTTATTTTCTGACTTTTTATCTGCCTATCAGCCCTCTCCGCTCCTTTACTCTACTTAACCCCCAAATCCCTCTTTGACACACAATCTCTCCTTAATATCCTATCTGAATCTAAGGTAGTCCACTTTTAATGGATACCTGGTCACTCCCTTCCTGGCAACGACTTAGCTGATTCTCTTGCTAAAGTTGGAGCCTCTCTTGACCCCTCCAAGATATCAGGGTCCTTCTCACCTCTTATTTCCTCACACAGACTATCCCTCTACACCAGTTGGAGACGCAGTGTCCAATCTGGTCTCTTATCAAATCCTTCCAGGTCTCCTGAGAAGCTTACTCTCCCTCGCTCCGCTCGCTGTGCTCTCTCGTTTACGCTGCAACGAGCACAGCACTCTCCTTGGCACTTATCTCCACAGGGTTGGTCGAGCCGAGATTCCTTCATGCAGCAACTATGGACCTTTCTCATCTCGTGCTAGACTGCCCTGTACTCCACCATATGTGTCGGGCCATATTCGGCCACTCCCTCTCCATTCTGGACCTCTGGTCCCATCCGTGGGGAGTCGCCTGATTACTGGGACTCCGCGGAGTTGATTCGCGCCCATATCCCCTGCTTTCACCTTACTGTCCCATCTTGATGAAAAACAAAAGATTGCTAGTGTTAACGAACAAAAGGCTGTCAATAACATTAACTTCACACACTCCAGTCAGCTGGCATGAAATATAATTAACAACTTGACTAACAGAACCAGACACACACGTCGCCTCTGTCCCGTTACCGCGGAACTCTATTGCCTCGCTGTTGGTTAAAAATGGAATATACCAAAAAAACAAATCGTGAGTCAGATAGATTCGTCGTTAGAGAGGTGTCCCAACTCTGGAGGATTCTAACACTGCCCGCCTTTAAGATTATGGAGAGATTTATCTACGCCCGCATCGAACCAATTATAGACCCACTGCTACCTAGAAAGCAGGCTGGGTTTCGATGCAGAAGGTCGACCGTAGATCAATTCACTCTTCTAACTCAAAAAATTGAGGATAGCTTTTCGCCCAAAAAAATGGCCGGCGCTGTGTTGGGTGATGTACTGTATGTTACTGCGGCCTCACCTGCAAGCTACTCTGTCTTCTTTCGGACAGGAACATGGCCTCATTAATTATGGAACTCGTTCATAATCGAAGTTTTACCCTGACCACCGGTGCCGAAAAGCAAAGCAGGTTACAACGCCTTAAGATTGGCGTCCCACAGGCATCAGTCCTGGCTCCCCTTTTGTTTAATATCTATATGACCTGCCAGTAACAGTTGCCAAAAAATTTGCCTATGCTGATGACCTGGCCATATTGCACTAAGCAAGCAACTGGCAGGCGTTAGAAGGGACTTTTACTCAGAACATGGCAACCCTATCCTTCTACCTTTACAAATGGAAACTCAAGCTAAGTATAGCAAAGACGTGTCGGCAGCCTTACACCTTTACAACAAAGAGGCATGACTTAACATCTTTGTCAATGGACAGGCCTTACCGTTTTGTGCTGAACCCACTTATCTTAGCATATAGCTGGATAGGGCACTCACGTTTCGCTGACACTTAAAGACACAGCGCAAGAAGTTAACATTTCGCGTTGGGCTTTTAAGACGATCAGTTGTAATAAGCCGGGGTGCAGATGCCACCAATTCTCCACATAGCTGCTTTTGCCTTGGTCCATTCCACGGCTCAGTACTGTGTGCCTGTTTGGTGTCGCAGTGTTTATACTCGCCTTATTGATAAGCCCATTAACGATGCCTTGCGCATAGTGACCGGATGCCTGCGTCCCACGCCAATGAACAACTCTTTTATCTTAGCAGGCATCTAACCGACTGAGCTTGTGCAGAAAAAGGCAAGCTTAACGTGGGTGTAAAGGATTACAGTTAGTGGAGCTGATTTTATTTATATGAGAACGCTCAGATTCCTTGGATTGAGGTGTTTGCATAGAGAAGTTGTTCGTAAAGACAATTAGCACAATCTCAAAGGTATAGATGTCTGGAAATTCAGGAAGATGATTGAAAAAAAATGTGACTTACCAGCGAGTGGTCCCATCGGTGACTGTTTAAAACTTTAAAACTATGTAAAAAACTGCATTGAGTCTTAAAAGAATAAAACAGTTTCTGCTAACTAATGGTTGTGAATATAGTCAGGTTGCAGCCGCACGATGACGATGACCCAAATATGTCTTTAGTGTAAACAATTTGATTGTTTTCTGAACAAGTTGATGTTTCAAGAAAACCTGACATTGGACAAATCTTCGTTCAACTTGAAAACCATGAGAGTGACCGCTCCTCAGAAAAGACCCCTGCAGAGGTCATTCACCCCCGGCTTCTGGTTCCAGTTCATGAACACTCCGCATCAAATGACACTTCACGCCAAGGTGATTTAAATTCTGTTCATTTAAAATTTTCTTTAAATTTATCTGTTTTTTTCATCAGTGGCGAAACAGTAAAATTCATTAGATAATGATCAATTTATGGTTTATTGTAGAGGTGCAGTAAAACGAAATAATTTTATTGAAGATAAAATTTATTGAAAAATAATAGATCAACCGCCTTCAAATTGACAACCAACTTCCGGGCGCGGTGTTCCCTGTCGTTTTGCATCCGGTTCCTTTGCCCAAATCCATCGCTATCGACAGCTCTCCAAAGCCGTTCTTGGAAGTGAGCCTCATGCAGAGACACTTTGACCAGCAGAGCTTCGCGCTTATCAAGTACTTCAAGGTACCTCACCACCTCGTGCTCTAATTCGCTCCGAAACGTTCATGTATAACTTAGTCGGCAGCGTGGTCTAGTGTTTAAAGCGACGTGATTGTGATCGCATTGGTCTGGATTCAAAACCTACTGGCGCCATTATGTTGTGTCCATGGGAAAGACACTCAATGGCATTTTTCCCTGCTTGGTGGTCTTGGCCATCAGTTCTATATTTCAATCATACCTCTATAAAACTAGAAAACCAAAACAAAAAATTTTAACTGCACAGCAATATCTTGGCATCTCCGGAAGCAGGTCGGATAATTGATTGCCTTATGTATTAGCGCCTCCGTCGCTTTCCTTCGAGTCAGAGGATAAATATAGAAATAAATCAATGAAAAATGAAATGAATGTCTGTTTCAATCGTCAAGTTGAAGTTTCACCAAAACAAAAAATTACCTCTGAAAACGGTGACTTGGTTTTAGTTGACTCTAATTGCTTAAAGCAGGGGTTCCCAACCTGTGGTACGCGTACCACTGGTGGTACGCGGAAGCTTTTCAAGTGGTACGCAAAATGTTTTCCAAAAATGCAAAAAGTATTTGTTTTCACAGAATTCCCACACAAATTCTTTTGCTTCTCAACTGTAATAAGTTACATGTAAATGTGTAAGCTAAACATGTGTATAATGTAGCATACTGTTACGTGGGCTAGCTAGCTTGCTTGGGGCCTTTTTTCTTTCTGTGGCGTATCTGCAGCAGCAAGCTGCAACATGTTCGAATATTGCAGCTAGCGTAATAGAAATGGTGAGGTGAATATATGGATCAACCTAACCGGTGAAAAAAAGTTGACTGAGTTAGCTACATAGACACAGGAACGCATACACACACATTCTATTGACTGAGTAGGTACATTGCTGTTACTAATTAACATACTTTATTATTGTTAGTGATATTTAATATATTAAAAAACAACATTTGGTTTTATTTCCGATTATTAATTTATAGTGTTAAATCAAGATGCCCAACGACAGTATAGGGATCAACATATTAATTTTCTGTGAAGAATAAGGGAGAATCAGTAGTATGTGGTGTGTATGAAGACATTATCAAATGCATCAATGAAGCCAAGTCTTCTACAGCGCCATCTCCAAACTAATCATCCAAACAAGAAGGACCGCGATCCTAATTATTTTAAGCAACTTGGAGAAAATACGAAAAAACAACGACTAGACAAGACGGGGAAGCAATATCAATAGTCTGTGTGGATTGTGACAGCCTCTTATGAAATAGCACTTATTGTGACGAAGAACAAAAAGCCTCATACAATAGCTGAAGAACTCATCATGCTTGCAGCGAAAGTGCTGGTGAAACATGTCATCGGCGATTAAGCAGTGTCAAATTTGAACAGTAATTCGTTGTCAAATAATACGATACAGCGGCGTATTAAAGAAATGTCTACTGATATCAATGAACAAGTCAATATGGAAGTACAGGGCTGAAAATATGGATTTGCCATGCAACTGGACGAAACAACGGACGTGTCGAATTGCGCACAGCTTCTAGTATTTGTGCGTTAATGCTACTAAGGATTCCATTCAAAGTGAATTATTGTTGAGCAATGAAATGAGAACTACAACAAAAGGAGAAGACGCGTTCGAGCTTGTTGATAACTTTTTGAAAGAAAATGATCTCCAATTGAGCAAGCTAGTAGGTTGCGCAAGTGACGGCGCTCCTACTATGCTTGGCAAAAAATCTGGGTTCCAAGCTCGTGTGAAAGCAGTGTCTCCGTCTATCTTTCCGTTCACTGCTTCATACACCGATTCGGTCTCGCTTCTAAACTTTTACCTCCCAATCTGAAGACAAGCTTGAACCTGATTGTTGAGATGGTAAACTACATTAAGACATCTGCCTTAAATAGTCATCTCTTCAAGGTCATCTGTGAGGTTATCGGATCAGAATACACGTCATTGCTGTTTCATACGGAATGAGGTGGCTATCCCAAGGGAATACAGCTATGCGTCTTTTTGTGTTGAGAAAAGAGCTGCTTGAGTTCTTCCAAACCAAAGATCACGAATTTCAGAAGATTCTTGAAGACGAAAACTTCATTCTTCATCTTGCCTAACTGTCAGATATTTTTGGAGTCAGGAATTACTTCAATTGTTCTCTTCAGGGGCCTGCGAGCAAAGATTTGTGGATAAAAAACAGTGAGAACAGACAGTTTGGAATGTTTGAGAATGTGGCGTCACTTGGAGGGGAGTCACTTCAAGAAATCACCAAACACCTTCTTCTGTTGAAAGATAAAATGAAACTGTACTTCAATGATGGTGATGCACAAGCATGCACTTACATTCGGAATCCATTCACTGCTAAGCCTGATAATCTAGCAATGGGAACTGGTGAACAAAAAGAACTCATTGATTTGCAATACGATGAAGGTGCTCAGGAGAAGTTTAAAGATTATACATAGGCCAACTTCTGGTTAAATGTAAGTGCTTCCTATCCGGCACTAGCAAAAAATGAAATTTCTCAGCTTCTCATATTTCCAACGACATGGGAATGCGAACAAGGGTTTTCTACTTTTCTTAAAATTAAGTCGAAAACAAGAAATCGCTCGTAAACCCAGAACATGATTTCCGATGTTCTATAAGCAAAATATCTTCCACGGTTTGCAAAACTAGTCGAAGAAAAGCAAGCGCAGCCATCGCATTAACCTACAAGTATTTATTGGTTGATAAGTTATTTTGCTTGTTTATGTTTATGTACATGTGCAAATAAGTTAGGTTTACTTTTATATATTTTTTTAATTGCGTATTTATTTACTTGCATTATATTTGTATGTTATTGTGTCTGTTAACCTTTTAGCACATTTCTTTTATGCCTTTATGGTCAAAAACTATTCATCAAAGGTAGGTGGTACGCAGCTACAGAATAAGTCCATAAGTGGTACACAGCAAGAAAAAGATTGGGAACCCCTGGCTTAAAGTAATGAGCTACAATTTTTGTGTTGTTGCTGCTTTATTAAAAGCTGTAAATAATCACTTTCCATGAATCGCTATTCCTAATTGCCATAATTTTTTTTTTTTAGGTTTTAATTCAAGAATTCGCAATCAAACTTGATATAGGTTTTATATCTGGATTGTTGCCTGTTTTCGGAGCGGAAAAACTTCAAACAACCCCGGAACAAGTAAAGATTTTTCTCGTACTCTTTAAATCTCAACGTAATCTATGTATTTGCTGACATGGAAAAATTTATAACGTTTTAATGATGAAACACTAAAAAGTTACTAAAAAAATGAAGTTGTTTTAAAAACTCTAATTTCGACAATTTTCACCTCTAGTTTCTAAAGATAAACCCTCAAAAGACCTTGTTTATGTTTTTTTTTATATCATTTTTAAACTCGGTAAGCACTTTTTTTTCAAAATCAGTCGTGAAACAAATTTTCATAAAAAGTTCCCATTGATTTTTAAACTCGCAGAATTTGAAATACTTCACCAAAGACGTTTCGCTTGCGACGAAAAGCGACAAAGACGACGAGAGCAACGGTTTTGATGTCATCTTTTTTGACATTCTCCACCTGTCGCCGATCAAGGTGCGCTTCGTTGTTTCGAATCAGTGACTCGAATATCGACGCCGCAAAGTACGCAGGTTCACGTGTCGTTTTCGATGCAAAACTCGCTGAGCGACGGGGACTCTAGCTCGAACGTCATCAGCCTCCCGTTCACCGCGCTTGGTGTCATGCTGCAGTCCGTCGGCGTGACGCTGTCTGACATCGATGACGTCGTGTTCAAGTAGGTTCTGGCCGACTGAGCTCGTGAAGTGTGTTGTTATCGTGGAATTTACAGCTCTGCCTTGATCTCTTTCTTCTCTTCTTGCTAATGTCTTTTCCATTTCCCTATTGCAAATTACCAGGTTTTCGAATCAAAATCGTCTTCGTTAACTTCAGGCTTGCTTACTTCGAGCGTAAATATCAGTTCTTCAGCGGGTCGGAATTGGTCGCGGCTGTGAGCGTGCATTACGTGGGCCAGACCCTCAAGCAGCTCTATGTTCTTGTCTTAGGGCTTGACGTCATTGGAAACCCGTACGGGCTTGTGATGGGTGAGCGGCTCGCAACTGATCTCTATAAAAGGCCATGATCAACGAAAAATTTTATAGGAATTGCTGGAGGTGTCACAGACCTTTTCTATGAACCTTACCAAGGAATTATACAAGGGCCTGGAGAGTTTATCGAGGGGCTTGGACTCGGAGCTATGAGTTTGCTTGGTAGCACATTTGGTTAGTGTTGCCAACGTGTTTTCACAGCTTTCGTTCGTTTGTTGACGTTTTTGCGCATTTTTCGAAAAGGAGGAGCAGCTGGGGCTGCTTCCAAAGTAACCGGCGCCCTTGGAAAGGGAGTAGCATCGATCACGATGGATGATGAGTTTAAGAGAAAGAGACTAGAAGAGAAGAGCAAACAACCTGCCGACCTCAAAGAAGGCTTAGCGAGAGGAGGAAAAGGTTTGGTAATGGTGAGAATGATTTTCAATTTTCACAGACTTCAACCAATTTGTTGTCAGTGATCAAAAACTTTAACTCGATTTTTTTTAGGGAGTGTTCAGCGGAGTTACCGGAGTTGTAACAAAACCGATAGAAGGCGCCAAAAAAGAAGGAGCAGCCGGTTTTTTCAAGGGCGTTGGAAAAGGTCTGATCGGAGTGGTGGCCCGACCCGTTAGTGGAGTCATAGACCTTGCCAGCAATACGTTCGAAGGAATTCAAAAGTAAGTGAAGCAAAGGTCGCTGCTGAAAACATTTTTTAAATTTAAGGTTTTTAAAATACTGCTTGTATACTGTAGAAACATAAAACTTCCGCTCAACGGGGAACCGAGCCCCCAAATTAATTTTGCTTGTTCGATAAATTGTTTCTGGAAGGGGACGGATTATTTTCGCCATCCCCGGCGTCTACCCAAATCTAATCGCGTTTAAGTGACAACGCTTTTTTAACGCAGAGTGGCAGATATGAGTGAAGACGTGAAGAAAATCAGACCTGCTCGATGGATTGACCAGAAGAACGGAATCATCGAGCCGTACTCGCTTAAGCGCGCACAAGGATCGGCGATACTTCAGGTCGGATCTAGGCGGTTTCAATCGTTTCTTTATTAAAACCTTTTCTCGTTTCGGCAGGAGGTTGATGAAGGAAAATACGCGAAAACCGACAGATACGTTGATCACGTTCCGCTGAAACCTGACCGCAAGGCAATCTTAATGTTGACAGAAAGGCGAGTTGTTTACAGTAACATCCGATTTGTCTTCGTGGTTCCATGTGTGAATCCGGCATGTGTATTGATTTTTATCGCCACAACCATTCTTGCTTTGACAGAATGCTCCTCACCGCTCACACCGGCGATATCCTTGGGAACTGGAAGTGCGACTGGAAGTGCTTTTACAAAGAACTCACCGACCCGCCGCAACTGCACGGAAAAGACGTTCGCTTCTTTTTTAAGGTAAAGCTTGTATTTTGTTGTGTTTACCAGGACCATTTCTAGGAATAAATAAGCGAATCAACTCCCCATTTCTAGCTGTTATTCACCGCATATCGAACGTTTGTTTTTACATTTTTTTTATTTAAATGTTTTATTGTCATTTCATGGTTTTATTTCCTCTCGATTATTGTTGGCTTCATAATAAATTCCTCAAAACGTCTATTTAAAAACAATCCATTTTCCAACAGAAACATTCTAAAATGTCGGTGAAGCAAATAAAGGTAATCTTTCTGTGATACACGAAGGCCTGTTCACAGTGGTTGAATGTTCGATGATGAGAGGGTGCATGGCGTTTTTGTTTGTTTGTTTTATCTCGTTTGTTTCTTCACAAGTTACGACCGCGTAACTATGAACTTTTTCTTTCAAGCCTCCACTCGAATCCCGTAACTCGGGCATTTTCAGCAGTTTCAAAGCAGAAGCCCCTAGTAGCCCCTCATCGCAGCAACCCCTTCAAAAGGCGTTTCGTCCCTTTTCCCAAGCTCTGTCTTTTGGACTATCGAAGACCAGCAGCTCGCTGTCGATGCTTTCGCGTCGTTCATCGAGCTCGTCCTCCCAGTCGATGAAGTTTTCGAGCAGCAGCGGACAAGTGTCGCTGGATAATAAAATAAACGAGGAGCAGGTTTTAATCGTTGTCCTTCACTAATCAGTATTTTGATCGGGTCGCCGGCCTGCTTCGGTACCCCTGACTCATAAGCTTTGCAATCGTCGATAAACGATCTAATGTGAACAATCAAACCTATGCTGCCAATAAAATCTGATAGACCTCAAGCTCTGCCAATGGAATCGAAAAATTATTGAATTTCAAGCGTGTCTTTTGTTAGTAAATTAAAGAGTTATGACTGCGACTGATTGACGGGGTTTAATTTGCTTGATTTTTCGATTTTTGCATGTTTGTACCGAACGACAAGATTTTCAAATGAAATTACGTGTCTGTTTTAATTCCAATTGATTGAAGAATAACTTTTTTTGTGCTTGCAGTAATTTGCCTTAGGCTAAAAAACAATAAATTATTGTTTTTATTTTATTGAAACGTGAATGTTTCGTGCGCTTCAAAAAAGATATTTTTATTTTCAATATCTCGAATACAAAAAAATCCGCCCTTCTTGACTTGGTAGCAGTTTTTTCGTATTCTCCAAAAATTGGTCCACTTTGCACTGTCTATCAGTCGATAAGACAGTATAACATTGAAATTTCTTGTACCAACTTCGACCCGAGAACGAATTGTTGTAAATTGCTCGATTGCTAGCCCCTGCGTCCTCAAACCAAACAAGAGTTGTGATTTCCTGAAATAATCAAGTGTCAAATTAAAAGAAGATCACAAAGATGACTTTTTCAATATACAACTTGTTGCCGTAGCAGGATGCAGTTTGTTGCAGCGTAAATGAGAAACCACCAAGTCCGTTTAACCGTGATTGACATGTTCTTAATTCCACTCTTATCCTAGTTACCCTGGTTAAGCATTTTACGTTCCTTTCCTCAACTTTGCGGTTTAACAAGCTCTCTAAATAACGAATTACAATTGTATCACTAAAAATAATTTAAAAATTAAATAAAAATTTTAACCGATAGCAATATCTTGGCATCTTAAAATGCAGGTCTGTGCGCTTTTATCTATCCTAAAGTCCAAAAATCAGAAAGACAAATAGCTGACATGTGATATGGAAATGATATTTTTGTTGTATGGGATAAATATGAAAATGGTTGCTTTGATTTTTGCAATCGCTCGGTTGAAGAGCGGTTTGCCTTCTGTGCTTTCAAACAAAAAATTTAATGGAATTACTTTGTTAACGCTAACCTGCTGGTTGTTTTCAGCACAAGACAAAGTCATTCTTCGGGCATAGCGGCAGTAGCCACACCGTCTCATTTTATCAGCTAGAATTTGCTCAG
This sequence comes from Diplosoma virens, assembly GCA_963680785.1. NCBI lineage: Eukaryota > Metazoa > Chordata > Ascidiacea > Aplousobranchia > Didemnidae > Diplosoma > Diplosoma virens. The sequence goes on along the minus strand of OY796880.1, from coordinate 20,545,347 downwards.
GTAAATATTTCTTTCCGTTTTGAAAAAACAATTTTTACTACACAATTTTTCTTATACTGATATATATTTATTTTATGCTAAAAAACTTTTAATTTATATAATTTAGACCGTATGAAAAAAAGTGCAAATTAACTTATTTTCAGTTTGCGATGTAACTGAGCGATTGAAACGCATGTTTAGATTCGCAATTTTGAAGTCGTGTTTTGGACGCCATTATGTGCTTTGAAAATGGATTTTATTTTAATTTCTCTGATCAACAGACTTGAAAGAATTCCCAATTATAACTGCTATAAAAACTAAAGTAGAAAAACAAAGCAGATAAAAATTAAAATGGGCTGTGGTTATTGGGATATTAAGCGACTCATTAAGTAGATTTAAATTTATTCCTGGAGCTTGCTCTAAGTTAAGACCTTGGCCACTGTCCTGAAAATCTGGATTGTGAATATTAGGGGTTAAATATTTTCACCATTTTTGAAAATTTAAATGCCTGGGTTTTCATGTAGTTGGGTTTGGGGTAAAAACTCGATACCCAAAATTTTAGCCCATTATAACGCCATTAAGATGTGGCACGCGTCGGTTGAAATTCTAACTTTAGCATTTTTAGCGGATCTCAAAAACCACTTATCGTAAACAATAAAATTAGCATCAAAATGTGCGGAAGGCTTGACTTTCTAGGATCACTTAATTAATACACGTGACAGCTTTATCTGCAACAACAAAAAAATGTTTTGGAAAAAACACGTTTTGCATTTTTTTTTAATCCGAAAATTTTGTTGTTTTTATTCGTAGAATATCTGATGTAATAATAGTCCGATTCAATGCGTAATTTAGACCTACAGCTTGCACGGCACGATTACCTAAAACCACAAAAAATTTCAGCGTTCAAAAATTTTTTCAAAAAGCTCCTGATTTTGAGTATATAAATGAGTGGTTTTTAGAGAAAAGTAGTATTTATGTACATTACCTTGCAGGGGAAATGTGGTCTTTACATAATGAGTAAACAAAAGCTGGAAACCGTGTTAAAAATTTAATAGACAAATGCAATGTTGCGAAAATATTTTACTTTGTATGCTTGTCGCATATGGCATGAAATAGAACTGAGAAAGCTAGGCCTTGCTATCTACAAAAACACTTGTTATGTCATTCCTGCGTCGACGAGTTGTTTTTTTTCTCAAGTTTCCTGTGGCTTTTCTTCCCTCCAATCTTTCAAAAACAAGATATCATTTTTCAGAATTCGGTTTTCAAAACTTCAGCTTAGAGCTGGTTTATTATATTTAATATTAAGATCATCAGCGGTAGCAAACTTATATCGGCATATATCAAAAAATCTTCATTTACTCCTCCAAAATTTCACTACCTATTCGTCTGAATTCTCTTTTTTTTTTGCTAAATATCCATCTGCCCATCAAATGTTTAAGCTTGGTCTCCACCTTTTGTTTACTCATTATTTAAAGACCATGTTTCTCTCGCAAGGCAATCTAAAGACCATCTTTCTACCACCAAGTATAACACCTTTAAAACCACTCCGTTAAACAAGGCTGGGGGGTAGGAGTAAGAGCAGTCAGAGTTTTTCCAAGGAGTAGGAATATTTATTATTCCTTACTCCTTCAATTATATTTCACATACAAACATAAAAATTATACTGCACTATTTATAAATTGTTACATTGCACTATCAATCAATCAATTAATCAACATACTTTTATTTGCGGGAAAAAAAATAAATACACATAACGAATTCAAACACTAAAATCAAATAAAAAAAATAAAAAAAAGAATAAAATAATAAATTTTTTTTATTTATATCATAGTTGTAACAAAGTAGCGTGATGTGGCAATGAAATAAATTTATGGAGGAGTAGGAATAGGAAGAGTAACATTAAGAAAAACATCTTACTCCGGAGTAGGAATAGAAATAACTCCAAAATCACCACTACCCAGCCCTGATTTAAATACTCAAAACCCGGGGACTCTTTAAAAAGTTGCAGTGTGTGCAAGTTGTTTTTTCAGCTAAAGTAGTGATTTATTGCATTAGAATATTAGGAAAACATATTGCCGTGTAGTTGGTGTATATATTTTCTATATCAGTTTTCAGAAATATTGTCAGAAATTTTTCCGTTTTCTCTGGTAATCGTGCCGTGTAAATTTCAGGTTTAAATAATGCATTGGATTACTATTATTGCATCAGATACGTATTTAACGAGAATAAAAACTCAAAAATTTTTGAGTAACTAAACCAGTGCGCTATGATATTCTCAAAAAATTGCAAAAAATCTATTTTTTCCCAATAACTTTTTTTCTATTTCAGATGAAGCTATCACAGTATTAAGTGGTCACAGAAAGTCCAGCCTTCTCATATTTTGATGCCAATTTTGTCACTATAATAAGTCGTTTTTAAGATACCCAAAATATGCTAAAAATACAGGGTAAACATAAGTCCTTTTCTGAATACAAAATTTTGTCGCTTCTAGGGTGTATAATATGGTAGAGCAATCATTATCGATATACTGCTACTAAATATTTAAAAAATTTATTTACATATAAACAAAGTTTAGTAAACCTCAACATGAGCTTCATTTATGGCTCGGAGCACTTCCAAACAATATTCGATTTCACGTAACGTATTTTTTCAATTGGTTCAGTGATCCTTGCTATTAGTGTGCTTACGTCACAAACAGGAGTGCAGTACACTTTGTCCTTGACATAACCCCAAAGAAAAAAGTCAAGAGAGGTAATGTCTGGCTAACAAGGTGGCCAAGATGTCGGTTCATCCCTTACGACCCATCTCTTTAGAAATGTTTTATCGGAAAACTGATGGACACACAATCTCCAATATGGAGGGGCTCCATCTTGTTGAAAAACTATGTGTAGTTGAAACTCTTCCAACTGGGATGCAGCATAGAGCTGTAGTATGTATAGGTGCACGTTTGCTGTGATGGAGGAGAAAAAAATCGTCCAATGACCCTGTCGTGCATTCGACGACACCATACGTTTAACTTACAGCTATCTTTTTGATACTCCAGCACCATGTGTCGATTTTCCAATCCCCAAATCCTGGCATTGTGTTTGTTGACTCGCCTTGATATGTGGAAAGTAGCCTCATCAGAAAAGGAAAATTGTTGTAGATAATTAATCATTATCTTTGTCAATTCTGTAAAGAATTTTTCTAGCGAAAGCAGCTTGCTGGGGAAGATTATTTGGTTACACCGCTTAAACAATTTGCACTTTATATGCTCGCAACTGTAAGCGTTTGTGCAAAATTTTGCCAAAAGTACTCTGTGGCACATCTAATTCCCTAGATGCTTTGCGAGTAGTTTTTCTAGGGCTTCGTTGAAACGCAGTGCACACACCATCAACAGACTCAATATTTGTTTTTGATCTGCTTGTTCTTTTTGAGGTGCTTAACGCTTCCAGTGTTTTTAATTTACCATACCAGCGTTTCATAGATTTAGTATCTGGAGGATTCGCTGAAATTCACTTCTAAAATTGCGTTAAACTTTAATAGCTGATCTTGTTCGTGGAACCACAGAAGACATTGCGCCTTTTCTTTGATTGAAGCTGCCATGTCTATGTCATAATCATTTTCATACGTGAAATATTTACAGAATAATTCAACTTTACTCACAGTACCTCTTAAAACATTTTTTTGAAAGTCGAAAATTTTACGTCAATAAAACTTTCTTAGATATGTACTATTGGTGAACCAAAAATGATTGCTTTATTTTATACATCCTAGGACCAACAAAAATTTGTAATCAGGAAATGACGTTATGCTCACCCTAGAATTTCAATCAACAGGGCCACATCGTAATGGCGTCTTATTGAGCCAAAACTTTGGGTGTTGCATTTTTACCCCAAACCCCACCACATGACCTTTTAAATTTGAAAAATGTAAAAATATTGATCACCCCAATAAATATATCTTAAAAATTATGATTGTTTTTTCATTTTCAGTACATTTTGAACGAACTAGCTCAAGTTCGGAAGAGAACACCGAAGTCTTCTGTATCGTCAATCGATAGTGTCGGCTCGAACGAATCGTGAAGTCATCGTTGTCAAATGACAAAAGAAACCGAATGATATTACAAATGAACTTGATATGAAGTGTGAATATTACCAATAGAATGCTATATTTACGTACTCCCTTGTTTTTGTAAATGTGAATATTGACGTGATCAAAGCCGAATACAATTTTAAGCTTCTGGCTTCGCTGTGCAAATACTTTACATTCAATCATGTAACATATAATTTTGTTTACGCGACCTGGGTTCTACTCTTAAGGCGATTTTGAAACAGTTACGTATGCACATACCTTATTTATAAATGTAATCTCTAGATTGGAATGTCATAAGCATGTTTAGTTTGTTATAGCTGATGTTGATGTTTTAAGCTTAGTGTCATAATTTATCGAGTCGCATTTTGCTTCGCGATTTCTTTGTCCCATCATCAATTTTTTGTTGTTTCGTGTGCAATCTTTAATTTGGAATCGATTTATTGTGCAATCAACTTATTCATGACTCATCACTTCATGGCTTGCTAAAGTTTATCAATGGCCGTTATCTTTATTGTCGAAGGACAAATTATAAAAAAATTTGTGTGGCTTTGTAAAGCCTACAAAGTAATAGCCTACATTTTAAAAAGCCAGTCTTCTCATTTTCGACCCACGCTTCAATCAATCAACATATTTTTCAGTGGCGTGCGGTGACCTCTGAGACTAGTCATGCAATTGGTTATTTTATGGGTAGGACATGCAATAATTTTGGGTAGCAGAAAGAATTCTGTGTGACATTTCTAAGACATAAACTAATTTTTGTCCTAAAATCATGGGTGTTTAAAAAAAAAAAAATCATCACTTAAAATAAGTCCTAAATTTTACACTTTTCGTCCTCAAATTGTAGTGTTCTCTAAAAAAAAAAGGATGATCACTTGAAAACAATCCCAAACTTTATACTTTTCGTCCTCAAATTGTAGTGTTTTCTAAAAAAAACAAAAAGGCCTTCGCCTGAAATCTCTTCCTGATTTTCTACTTTTCGCAATCCCAAATTTTATACTTTTCGTCCTCAAATCGTAGTGTTTTCTAAAAAAAACGAAAAGGTCTTCACCTGAAATCTCTTCTTGATTTTCTACTTTTCGTCTCTGATTTAGTCTCAAACCAGTTCACCTTTCTCTAATTTCGTCCCAAACCAGCGTTGTTCTTTATTTCGCACAAGAATTCGTTGGTTATGCAACGCATGACTCGCATGCCACTGATACTTTTATTTTGCGGGGAAAGAAAATAATACAAATACGAAAATAAAACATTAAAATAGAATAAAAGAAAATTTAGCCGCAGGGAGACTGTTTGACCTTTCGGTCTTCTAGTCAGCAGCCACCATTGAGAGCAAAACTATTGGTACAACTACTTGTAAAATTTAAGTGTTGCAGAGAAGAGGGTTTTTTCATTTTAAATATGAGGTTTCAAAAAGTACTTTTTAAATTCATGTTTAAAAACACTAAGAAGTATTTTGAAGTTGAATAGGAATTTCGTTCCATATCTTAACTCCTTAGTATTTTATACATCTTTGTAATCGTGAAGTTTTATAAAAGGAAATATGCAAAGTTTTTTTGATTTTTCATTTAATCTAGTGCTTTTTTTCGAGATCTGGCTGGTTAAAATAAAATAATTAGACAAATTTTTGGGAAGCATTTTTTTTAAAGTGGCTTGAATAAATTTACCAACTTCTAGTTTAAAAAGATCTAAGTTTTAGAATCTTACGGCGTTTGTAATAAGGTGAGGAACTATCACAAAATTTAGCTGCACATATAAATTTATCGGCTTTGTTTTGAAGAGTTATCAATTTTTTAAGATACGTCGGGAAGGTAGATTCGCAGATAATAAGGCCGTATAATAAATGGGAATATATCTGAGCGTAATAGATTTTTAACAGTGCTTTTACTGGTAGATAGTGTCTAATTTTAGAAATGATTCCAACCGTTCTTGATATTTTATATGCTACATTTGAAATGTGGAAATCGAAATTTAAATTCATATCAATAGTTAAACCTCAGTATTTAATACTTATATGCATTGTGGGATAGAAATATTATTTAAAAAAACATTAGTTTATGGAAAAGGTTTATTTAGTTTGGGAGATATAATTAGGAAGTTGGATTTAGAGAGATTAACCGTGAGTTTATTACGTAGAATCAAACCAAATTTATAGATTTTGAAGTTTTTTATTCATAATTGTAGTAAGGGAAGCAAGGTTAGGGGGCTGTAAAAATTAAGCATATGTCATCAGCAAAGAGTATTGGTATAGAGTTAATCGCTTGAGGCATATCATTAACATAGGCTACAAGAGAAATAAAAGAGGGCCAAGAATCGAACTCTGAGGAACACCATAATTGTTTTGTAACAGCTTAGATTTTGCACCCTTAGTGGAAACGAATTGTTTATGAGATAAAAACGATTTAATTAGTTGATTTGCTGAGCCGCGTATGCCATAATGTTCAAGTTTGAGAAAGAGAATGTCATGGTTTACTGCAGGGGTTCTTAACCTTTTTTGTCTCGTTTACCCCTAGCCGAATCAAAAAAGTATAATTTACCCCCATCTTCTTGGAGGTATCTTGTGAAGAAAAGTAAAACATCCTTTTTTGTTTTTTTTACCAGAGCACATATCAAAAAAGTTTTTTAGTTGTGGAAGACACAATCGTTCTTGACGGGGTCCTGTGAAAAATAATGTCTACTCAAATGTCCCGGATAACTATGATAAAGCACACAAAAATGTAAGAATTTTCTTTTAATACTAACTGACACAAAATTTCAACAGTCAATCAGTGAGACTTTTGTGCTTGTTTTCCACGAACAATTTCTGAGATTCTTGGAGCAGTCGTTAAAAGAGCCACTCGCATGTCGTCTTTGGGAATTACGCGAGATCGATGTTTTGTTTTAATAGTGAACAGTGAAGAGAACCCTGCTTTACACAGATAAGTAGTTATAAAAGGTACAACAACTTCCAACGCATGCTTAGTCAGCATAGGAAACTCTTCCACTAATCCACACCAAAACTTGGAAAAGTCACCATTGCACGAAATAAATTTGGAGTGAAGCGTCCTCGAACATTGAAGATCAATCAGCTCGTCCTTACAAGGATCATCGTCAGCAATACATGTACTTTCTAACTTCGCTTAGAAAGGATGAGTTATCCAAAGAGCAGTACTGTTAGAAATTGCACCTTCAAAGTAACCGTCAAAGTTGTTTTTTAAGGCGGCGAGGTGCTGGCATATCTCGACTTCGAGGTCAGAAATCTCGTTGCGATTTCTATTGACTTTCCAATCATAAAATGTTGGAAAATTCGCGTAAATTTCTTTTTGAACTCTTCTACTCTACAGATCTAATTTTTTCTGAAAGCCTTGAATTTTATCACGTGCATCTACAATGGTAATACTTTTCCTTGCATCTGCATATTGAGCTGGTTCAAACTTGAAAAAATGTCTGTCAAGTACGCCAATGCTCCAATAAATTTGTTGTCGTCAAAGTGCTTACTCAACGGGGATTTGCGTTCTCGAAGAAAAGTCTCGATTTCACCACATAGTTCGAAAACTCGAGACAAAACAAGACTCCTAGAGAGCCACCGAACGTCGGTGTGATAAAGGAGAACAGTGTGTTTTGAACCCATCTGATCACAAAGCACTTTGAAAAGTCGATGATTAAGAGGACGAGCCCTGATAAAATTCACATATTCAATCACATGCTTCAATACAGCTTTCAAGTATTCTGGAAGGGTTTTACTTGCCAGTGCATGTCGATGAAGAGCACAATGAATAGATATGATGTGCGGTGCGCGTTTTTTCACCAAAGTTGTAAAGCCCGACTTAGCACCGAGCATAGATGGGGCACCGTCTGTACAAATTGAACCCACATGATTCCAGGATTTTGTTGAAAGAAATGATCCATTTTTTCCAGGTTGGTAGTTGTAACTAACCGCTTTGGTAGTTGTCTCTAAACTTTCGCACATCAAGAGCTCCTCTTTCAACTCGCCAGCATGCACATATCGACAGTACACCAACAAATATGCACAGTTCGACACATCAGTCGACTCATCTAGCTGAATACTAATTTTTGCCTTACTAGCTAGAATTTCGTCTGCTACCTGATTTAAAATATCCTGTGACATGTCACTTATACGACAGCGTACTGTATCGTTTGACAAAGCAATTTTCTCAAGTTTTCTTTTTTGTTCTACTCCACAAACAAGTTCAACCATGTCCATAGCGCACGGTTTGATAAGTCGTTCACCAATTGTATGTGGCTTCTTTTCCTTTGTTATTCTGTAAGCAACACGATATGATGCTTCCAATCCTGGTTTGTCTTCGGAACAGAATCCTAATTTAGGTAGTGTTCCTGCAGCACGAAGTCGAGCACGTTTGGCCAGCAAAGACTTATGGTCGTCATGTACATGATTGGAATGGCATGAAGTAAAATGAGCTTTTAAAATTGACGGCTTCATAGAACCATTACCAAGCACTTTGGAGCAAAAGATACACTGTGGTTTTTGAACATCATCTGTCGCAATGAAGTCGAACCCAAAGTCAACATATGATTCTAAATATGTTCGTTTCTTCGACATAATAACTGCAGATTGTTTAACTTTAACCTGTATGTACTTACACTGCTGAAATGAAAATGTTACTACACTTGCGAAGTGATAAATTGAAGTTATATATTTGAATTATAATCCAGTGCAAAACTATCACTTTTTTAATACGGAAAATTGAAGTTTGCTTTAGTTTATAATTCAGTAAATTTACCCCTTCAGTAGGTAAAATTTACCCCCGGTTAAGAACCCCTGCTGTAGACCATGCTATATTAATAAAAAAGTTAGAATGCATGTATGGATTTCGAGGAATAGTTCTTGAACTGATGAAAAGCTATTTTAACAATAGATACCAATACACCAAAATTTCCACGTCAAAATCTACTCTTGAGAAAAATCAAATGTGGTGATATAGCAGATCAAATTGTCTTATTATTCATAAATGTGAAGATGTCCCCAAAACAGGGAAGTACCTTGAATGTGAACATTATATTTGTGATAAATTAAATAACAGTTTACCTCTTGATAGTCCTTTACAGGTAAATGACATAGACATAGCCCATCCACTTCCTTCAAAAAAGAATGTGAGGGGAACTCCAATAATAATCAAGTTTCTGCGTCGAACCCAAAGAAATGAAATATATGCCAAAAAGAAAGCACTTAAAGGAAAAGGGATGGTGATAACAGAGTCCCTGACAAAGCGTCGCTTGCAACTTCTTGAAGCTGCCCGAGATGCCTTTGGATGGAAATCTGTTTGGTCCATGATGGGAGACATATATGCATTTGTTGGAGGAAAAAAACAGGTGGTTAAAAACATCAATGATATTGCTAAACTAAAGCATGCATCAGTCAGCTACTCTGATGCTGTGAAGAGATAGATTGCAAAATTGTACTAATCTGATACATATACCAAATTTATTTTCTAAATCTCTTTAATTAACTTTAGTGAGATTTTTTTTTTTTTTTTTTGCTTTTCATAGCTAAGTTTCAAAGCTGACTGATAAAGCTGGATTAATTGGGTTAATTTAAAAAATCATATAAGGCAAATTATAGAACAACAGTTTATCTTGGGTTTTTTTTTTACAAATTTTTTGTTACATCTATTTGCATTTTTCCTTTTTAAATTTAATTTTTTTTTTTTTTCTATTTGTTAATTTTTGTGTTTGTGTGTATTTTTTTTTCTCTTTTTGTGTCTTCACATGCCTAAACAATTTAAACTTAACTGTAAAGTTTGCTCTAAAAACATTTACAAAAGACAAGGCTATTTATTTTGTAGTCATTGTAAAGATAATTATCACAAAACTTGTATAAAATTTGCAGGTCCAGTAGAATTATTTTACAACAATTATTTATGTCAACCTTGTGCTCACTTCACATTTCCATTTCATAGTATTGATGACACTGAATTACTTGAAATCTTTAAACCAAAAATACCACTGAATGCATCAATATTTAATCAGTTATTCACAGATACAATTGAACCAAAAAACAACATGGACAATTTTATTAGTGCTAATATTCAAAACGAGCTTTATGTAAGTGCAGAAGAAGCAAAATTATTAATGGAAAATAGTTCTAATTGTCAAATACAACCTTTTTCTTCAATATGCGTTAATGTTAGATCTCTAGTAAATCCCATAAATTACACTAAATTTGAAGGACTGATAGCTACTTTGGGTTATATGCCAGATGTAATTGGTATAACTGAAACTTGGGAAAGCACAAGTTCATCAGGTCACTTTAAAATACTTCCTGGCTACATTTTTGTGTCCAACCCCAGAAAAAAATATAAAGGTGGAGGTGTAGCTTTTTATGTTAAACAGGACTTAAAGTTTCAAATTCTAACTGACCTAATGATAATGGAAGAAAAAATATTTGAATCTATCTTTATTGCTATACAATTTCAAAATAACCAAGTTGTATGTGGGAACATATACAGATCTCCTCAAAACAACAATAAATCATTTCTCCAGTTCACAAATCATTTAGAAAAAACTTTAATTACAATCAACAAAACAAAATCAAAATGCTATCTTCATGGTGACTTCAATTTAGATCTTCTTGCTTCCAATAATGAACATGTTGAATCATTTTCCGAGTTGATGCTTGAGTATAATTTTTACCCATTGATAAACAAACCAACAAGGGTATCCAACTCCAGCTGCACTGCTATTGATCACATATGGTGTAATTTGACTAATGCATTCATAAATAGTGCAATAATCACCCATGAAATCAGTGACCAAATACCCATTATGCAAGTTTCAAAAGTTAGTGAACCTTTACTGAAAATGAAGTCTAATGCAGGGAGGTCATATACAGTTAATAATTTGAAAAAGTTCTCCGAGTCTATCTCAAAAATTGACTGGTCCAACTTGTATACTATTTCCGACACTGATAAAAGCTTTCAATTTTTTCAGAATAAAATTGATCATTTTGCAGAACATAGCTTTAAACAAAAACAAATGAAAAATATTGAATTCAAATGTGCATGGTATGACAGAGAGCTACTTCACTTAGCAAGAAAAAAAGATAGATTATATAAACATTTTCTGAAAACAAAAACCCACTGTGCTAAAAAAAAGTATCAAAAAATAAGAAACTTTTATTTTCATTTAATAAACAACAAAAAGAAAACATTTATTCAAAACAAACTCAAGTCTCACACAAATAATATCAAAAAAACTTGGCAAGTTTTAAACAATTTAATGGGAAGAAATCTTTTCAAACTACAAACTACTTCTCTTTTACATAAAAATAAAACACTTACTGATAACATTGAAATTGCTAATGCATTCAATGAACATTTTTCAAATGCAGCAGTTAAATTAGCTAAAAATTTACCTAATTCTAATTCTCACTTTTCTAATTATTTAAAATCTTCTAATCTATCTTCAATATATCTTTTTCCAACAAGTTTCCTTGAATTAAAAAGACTAATAGCAGAAATTAAACCAAAGTTAAGTACTGGATTTGATCAAATACCACCCGTTGTCTTGAGGTATCTTTCAGATGATGCATTGCATGCTCTTAGCTATATATTCAATTTATCACTCCTCCAAGGCAAATTTCCAGATGCTTTCAAAAAAACAAAAATAGTTCCTATTTTTAAAAAAGGCGATTCAAAAAATCTATCTAACTATCGGCCTATTAGCTTACTTTCATCGTTTTCAAAACTTCTGGAAAAAATTATGTATAAAAGATTGTTCAACTTCTTGAAATGCTACAACATTCTTAATGCAGAACAATTTGGATTTCGCCCAGATCATGCCACAAGCCATGCTACCACACTAGTTATTAGCAACATAGCTGATGCTTTTGAAAAAAAACTGTTAACAATTGGTGTTTTCTTGGATCTTTCCAAAGCCTTTGACACTATAGACCATGACATCCTACTCTATAAACTGAATCATTATGGAATTCGAGGAACTGCATTCGAACGGTTTAAAAGCTATCTATCAGGACGCACGCAACAAGTGCAATTCAATAATTGTCTTTCTTCAACTATAAAGCCAATCACCAGCTCGGTACCTCAAGGCTCAATTTTGGGTCCTCTTTTATTTATACTTTATGTTAACGATTTTAGAAACTGCTTGGATTTCAGCACAAATGTATCGTTTGCTGATGATACTAACATCTTTATTACTGGTAAAAATATACAATCAGTCTATTCAAAAACTAATCTTGAACTTAAAAATATTGATGAATGGATGACTGCGAATAAACTAACAGTAAATTCTGCAAAAACTAAATATCTAGTTTTTACTCCTAGAAAAAGTAATTGTTCCATCTCAAATACATCGTTCGAAGTATATTTTAGAAATAATACTATTGAAAAAGTTTCATCAATTCGCTTTTTGGGTGTAATAATTAATGAAAATTTAAGCTGGAAAGAGCACATGAATATGATAAAACAAAAAATTCGTTCTTCTCTAGGAAGTATTATGCGTGTAAAACCATGTCTTACCACTAAAGCAATGCTAATTTTGTACAATTCATTATTATTAAGTCATCTAAGATATTGTATCACCAACTGGTGCTTTGGAAATCGCATAAAAATCAATCAACTTCAACGTATTTGTAATAAATTTATTCGAGCCATGTATGGAATAAAACGGAGAGGCTGTGTAAAAAATGTTATGATCAAAAACGAGCTTTTAAATATACAGCAGTTGTATGAAAGTGAAATTGCAATTTTAATGTATAAATTTCAAAAACGCACTCTTCCTATTCCAATTCAACAACTATTTCAGCTTAAACCATGTCAAATTAAAACTAGAAGTGATAGTCAAATTATTTCTTCGTGTTTTAGAACAGCAATCTGCCAACAATCAATTAAATTTATTGGACCGAGAATTTGGAATACTTTGCCTCAAGAAATTAAAAACTGCTCTACATTAGTTTCTTTCAAAAACAAACTAAAAATTTATTATCTAACTGGCGCAATATCCGACGAATCTACGTAAACATAGTGCCGTACCTGCAACATAGAAAATTGAAAAAAAAAATCTTTTTTTTCTGCCTGCTGCTGTTTTCTTTTTATATTTCAGGTCATCGTCGACATCAATTCAAGAATTCAACTTTACATGCACCTGGAACAATCGCTTAATCTAAATTGTATTAAACTAGTCTTGAAACTCGACAAACTTTTTTTTTTTCTAACAATTGACCAGATAAAAAAGTTTAATGCCAGCAGAGTCTTAAAATAAACTCATATTGGAACTTTAAATAATGCATTTAAAGAATTTTAAACGAAAATAAATGTGTTACAAAAACAAGTCTTGTCTATAAATATGTTTCTCTTGGGTATGAGTGTAAACTGCATCCGGTTGTAAGCTTATCAACTGATAAGTCGGGATGAATGAGGATACCCAATTACAACTTCCTCCAGGTCACCCTTGGGCAAGGTGTAGTACCTGAAAGCCTCCCTGTGCTGGGGTTACATGCCAGCAAATAATATTATAATAACAAAAAAGGCTGTCTTAATTTTTTTTGTTTTCATGCATTTTTTTTATCGTCTTGTTTTAGGCATTTTTTTTTTTTTTTTTAATTTTTTTTTTAATTTTTTTTTATTTTTTAAAATTTTTTGTACTTGTATATATATTTTTTCTCTAGGTGATGCAACCATGCAAGCCGTTACCTTTGCTAGTGCAGTTTATTGAGTTTTTGCATGTTACAACGTTGTTTCGTTTTGTTGCATGTCCCTTTTTCCGTAGTGTAATTACGTTGATGTAAGTATTTTGTTCGACAAGTGGCGGAAATAAAAAACGACTGAACTGAACTGAACCTCAATGTTCATCTTTAGGTTCACTACTTTTTATTTTGTATATTAATGATTTGCCACTAGCGTCTGAATTCTCAACTACATTATTTGCCGATGATACATACTTAACCTTATCACATAATAACCTATTCGAACTCGAAAAAAAAGTTAATATTCAAATGCATCATATAAATAATTGGATGTGCCAAAACAAGTTATCACTTAACTACTCAAAAACAACATATCTACTATTCAACAAGCATCTACCTAGTTCAGTCAACACAAACTTTAAAGTACTAATAAACAATATCCAAATAGATAGAAATAAAGTAGTAAAATACTTGGGAGTTCACATTGATGAAAATTTAAATTGGTCGGCACACATCAAAGAACTCTCCTTACAATTGGCTAAGTGTTGCTCTTTATTGTATCAGCTACGTGAATATGTGACAACTGAGACTCTTCACATGCTCTACTACAGTTTTGCATACAGCCGTATCCAATATGGTATTACTATATGGGGTACGGCTTCACAAAATCAAGTTCATGAAATCGAAATACGGTTAAATAACATCATACGAACGATTACCTGTAGTAAGAAATTTGCCCACGTCACTAAATTATACAAAAAATTAAATTTTTTAAAAATAAAAGATGTGTATAAATTAGAACTGGCTAAATTTATGCATAAACTATTTAATAATAAATTACCAGAGATGTTCCAAAATAGCTTCACCAAAATTGAAAATGTTCGTAATTATGAAACAAGAAATAATATAACTGCCAATTATTATCTCCCCCGTGAATCAAAAAAAGCAGGTCATAACAAATTAGAATATCGCGGTGTCAAACTTTGGAATGAAATTGACGTTAATTTAAAGAAACTAACTTTGTATACCTTCAATAAGCAATATAAAAACGCACTCTTAAGCACCTGTTAATAACTCGCTAGGTCTCATGTACAATTAAATGCATTATAGCTGATTTTTATCTTAGTTATTGTGTTACAATTGTACCTACTAAAAAGATTTCGGTTTAATGTAATACGTCCCTTGGGAAATAACATTCAAAGCGTTTAAACTTTTTGAGTCAGCGAAATTAAAAATTCGTAAAGTCGAAACTAATGTGCTATCAAATTACTTTTGAAAAGAAAACCTTACGCCACGAAAAGATGTGATCGCACAACGAGAATTCTCGTTTTACACAGGAAACAGGTCTATTAACTATTATTTACCATTTACGTAATTAAGTCAGTCATTTGTATTATCCTTGTTGTATTGTTGTTTTGTTTTGTTTTGTTTTTTTTTTTTTTCTCTTTTTTTGAACTACAGGGAGCACCTTGACTTTGATAACCTAACGGTTTTTCGGTGCTTCCTCACAAAAAATTCTAAAACTCCATGCTACTTCACAAACTCCATGCTACTCATCTTAAACAAATGACTCAAACACAAACACACCCTTTACATAACCTTAATGCAGATTTAGATCCACAAATTAATTAAGTGACTTTTAAATGTAAAAAAATATTGTTAGGAGCTGGAGCCAGCAAAAATTTTGATGGCTCCGGCTCCTCCAAAATTAGCTGGCTCCGTGGCTCCGGGCTCCGGCTCCGGCTCCCCAGCCCTGATAATGATAACAACAATGAACAATTTTTTAACATAGGTTCTCTTGCAAATTCTAATAGTTTAAAATCGAAAATTAATGCTTATTTAACTGTGAAAGAATATGCTTCGTTTAACTATAAAACTTTGTTTAATCTTAATACTGCTGCTGAAGTAAATATTGTTCCTAAAAAATTTATAGATAAGATGAGCTTAACCTTAGATGCTACTAAAATTACTTTGTCTGGTATTGGAAATGGTATTGTTAAACCATGTGGTAAAGTTATTTTGAGATTGGTTTAATGACAATGATGAATGTCATAGTTTACTTTTTTATGTGTCTGATAAAATTGATCATGCTATTCTTGGTGCAAAAGCTTATTTTGATTTAAATTTTTTAAAAAGACTAGAGACATGTCGTAAACTTGAATATCGTAATACTCCACGTGCTGACTTGCTGTATTCCTCAGCTCAAATTTTAAAGAGTAAGCGATTGCACAGTAAAATTTCTTTTGCTTTAAAGTTGCTTGAACCTTGTATTGTTGATGTCAGTGACTCTATAAATGCTGAACAATCTCGTCAGCAATTTTATTATAATAAGCGCAGCAAGACACTTAACCTTTAAAAAAGAAGGAGAAAGTGAATTGTAAACAAGGCAATAGGAGAGATGAAGCTATTGTTGTGGATTGTAATGCTAAACGTCGTTTATATACTATACAAAATCGAAATAGTTTTATTCGACGAAATAGACGTCATTTATTTTATGCTCCTTCAAATGCTAATTTTAACAGTAATAATTTATATGCCGACATCGATTATAATTATTTCAATGATTCGCAAAGTGCTGTTGAGAATCAACGCAATTTCAGAAGATCGCGTTTTGGGCGCCGCCTCAATTATCCTCGTAGATTTGATGATTATGTGTAAATTTTTAGTAGTAGTTAAAACTCGTAAAAAGGGGGATGTAACATATTGTTTATGCCTCAACAATATTGTTAATTAAATATATATTTATATATAGCGCCATCTACAGGTCATTGATTCAATAACGTGTGAATGTTTTTCTTTGTTTAAAATATATTCTCTTGTATTTTATTGGAATAAGCTGTAAATAAACTAAAAGCTAAAGCGTAACTGTAATTCTGCCGGGACCCAAACAAGAGAACAAAACAGTTACTAACACTTTGATAATAATAATTTTGATTACAACACTATATTGAGTAAAGAGAAATGAAAAGAAATTAAAAAAAGATTTAAAAAATATTTAGCTTTAAAACACTACACTGTGTAATTAATAAAGGACATACCTGAAACATAAAGCATCATCTTAACATAAGATTTGTTCAATCGACAAACATAAAATGTTTTAATTAAAATATAACACTAGCAATTTTGATAAAATAGTAGCACAATATTATTGGACCATTTTGTAAGTTATCTCAATTTCGCGCAACTTAAGATAGAAAAAATTAGATGGCTACTCCGATGAGGTTCGAAGCTTATTCTATTTTGAATCGTTTAATTAAGGTATTTTTACTATAAAAAACGAGGTAATGTTTTTTTATATTTTTAGATTTCAATTTAAAAGCAGCGTTTGAATAAACTGCAAAATACAATTTAGGAAATTACGAATTATCATTGCAAATTCAAAAAAGGAAACAATTTAGTAACTCATTTCCTGTATCAAAAGAATAGCACAATTTAAAAAATAAATGAAATAAGAAAAGCAGCAAAGCACATTGGCAATGTAGGCAATAAGTAATTGAATAAATAATTATCAAGAGAGAATTTACATCCATTTATGATATCAAATCAACTTTTTTATTATCTATGAAAAGCGTATAATTACCATCAAGTGCTTTCCAAACAGTTTTCTTTTTATTCTTCTTAGCTTCTTTATAATACGATAATAGAAATTTTTGCTGTTTTTGAAACTTAACAGGCAGATGATCAGTAATGATAATTCAAGTATAATAGACAATTTTACAAACACCCAATTAATACAGGTTGTCTAACGTTATTTTTAAGGGGACAACGGACAAATCACTGGGCTATATTTAGCGAAAGATTTAATTTTTTTAACCTTTAAATGAAAACATTGGAACAGAAGCATATGATGATCGCACCATGCAGTGCTGTCAATTGCGACCTCTGAGTCGATTCCAAATTTTTACGCACCATTTGAATGATTGATCTTGTGTTATTTTTTTATTTTATTTTTATCTCTTTATTTATCCTCCTGACTCGCAGGAAAGCGACGGAGGCGCTATACATAGGATAGGCAATTAACCCGACCTGCTTCCGGAGATGCCAAGATATTGCTGTCCGCTAGTAATTTAGTAGAGATATTACTGTAATTTAGAACTGCTTGCCAAGACCACCAAGCAGGGGAAAGTGCCGTAAAGTGTATTTCCCAAGGACACAACAGAATGGCGCAAGCGGGTTTTTGAACCGAGACCATGTTGATCATCAGTCCGGTGCTTTAACCACGCTGCCGACAGTAATGGTATTTAGAATAGAAATTGTTTTATTTAAAACTTGGATTGTACTTAAACTTGCTAGTAATTTTAGCAATAGTGGAATTGGTTACATTATATTTTTCAAAATTAGAAAACTGATTCCTTATACGAACTATTTTCCACCGTGTTTTTACTTGAGTTTAAAGTCAAGTCATGTTTATTTCATTGAGTACTTAAAAACAACGTTGGTTATAAATAGCGAAAGACTATATTGGAGGTCCCCAATATCAGCTGCACCACAAGCAAAGCTTTATAAAACACTTCTTTCGGCCTTTCCCTTCAATCAGGGGTAGCCACAGCGTATCATCTTTCTCCAAACCGTGCTACTTTCAACGTCCGTCTCCTTCACACCAACTTTCTCCATATCTTCTTTCACTACATCTAAAAATCTTCTCTTTGGTCTCCCTCTTCTCCTCTTTCCCGGTAGTTCCATTTCCATCATCTTTCTTCCTACATACTCTTGGTCTCTCCTCATGACATTTCCATACCACCTCAGCCTGCCCTCTCTCATCTTCATTCCCCACCGTTCTACCTTAACTGTACCCCTGATGTACTCGTTTCTAATCTTGTCTTTTCTCGTCACTCCCATAGCAAACCTCAACATTTTCATCTCTGCAACTTCCATCTCTTCCACTTGTTTCTTTGTGACCGCCACCGTCTCAAGTCCATACACCATTGCTGGTCTTACCACTGAACTGTACACTTTTCTTTTTACTTTAGCTGGTAACCTCTTGTCGCAGATTACTCCCATTATTTTTCTCCATCCGTTCCATCCTGTCTACACTCTATTCTTTATCTCCCTCTCACAACTACCACTTTCTTGCACCGTTGATCCCAAATACTTAAATTTCTTTACTCTTGGTACTTTTGTATCCTCCATCTTGACTGTTTCGTCGTCATTTCCTCCATTTATGCACAGATATTGGGTCTTTGACCTACTTACTTTCATCCCTCTTCTTTCCAATGCATACTTCCAGGATTCTAGTCTCCGCTCCACTTCTTCCTGGTCTCTTCGCAAATCACAATATCATCAGCAAATAGCATCGTCCACAGTGGTTCTCTCCTTACTTCATCCGTTAGCCTGTTCATTTATTTATTTATTTAAATCAGACTCACGGTCCATAACAGAAAAAAAAAAACACACAAAAAAACTAAACATTATCACAGCAAACAGGTATGGACTTAACGCTGATCCCTGGTGCAGCCCAACCTTGACCTTAAAAGCTTCTGTAGTTCCTACTGCACACCTCTAAAGCTTTTTAAATACCATTAAACAAATTCATTTCATTTCGACATTTATCCTCCTGACTCGCAGAAAAGCGTCTTTGAAAAGCCACCATGGCGTACTCTACTACAGGCTATTTCTTCGTGAACGCTTATCATTAAACTGGAGGCAAACGTTATAAAACCTTTCGTTCACCATCTTTTAAACTCTACACACGCTGTGAGAAAACTACAGAGACGTTTTTAATCTTTTTAACCAGCGCTTTCGATCTTGGTGGGAGTTCGCGTTTCAGTCTATTACAAATTTTTGCATTGTGCGTTTTTGATCTTTGATTGATATCGCAATTTATTCAATCTATTGCCGGTTTATAAAGCATACTGGGAGTAGAGCTTGTAAGCTTTTAAGTGAACAAAATTTTAAGTAAAAACCTAAAACGATTTAATGAACAAGGGTGTTTTAATTTACTGAAGAGAATCGCTGGTTCAATCAATTACGTAGTTTGACAGATTTGGAGTAATTTTTACTCAGGGTAATTTGAAGTTTTGGATATTCCTTGGTTAACCAAATCATGAGCAAACTGCATCAAGCTGTTATTGCGAGAGAAATAAGATTTGGGTTTCTGTAAGTACAATAATTACTTTTTCAATTTCAAAAACATTTAACAAATTTTAGGTTTCCGTAATTACCGTATATACCCGTGTATTAGCTGCCCCCGTGTATAAACCGCACTTTCTTTGAATGTTTTAAACCTCCCCTCTCAATAGTGACCCGTATATAAGACGCATTAAAATTTGACAATTTTAATGAAACAAAAATTGTAAATATTGAACATCAAAGCACGCTATTTTGGTCTACTCAATTTAACCATTCTTACATCATAGTTGGTTAGTTTACACACAAGCATGATTAACATCTGAAACCTACGATTGTTACAAAGCTGTTTACGTGTACATGTGTAATTTGTAGAATACATGTGTAAATTGTTACAAAGCTGTTTACGTGTACATGTGTAATTTCTTTAGAAAATTTTGGTAATTCTGAATACCCATGTATTAGCCGCATTCCGATTTTTGGACTACATTTAAGATCAAAAAAGTGCGACTAATACACGGGTATATACGGTATTTATAACCAGAGGTGGCCAAAAAGTATACAGGCTGTCAGCATAAACCTACAATGGGTAGAGACAGAGTTGCCAGAAGGATTTTTTAAAAAGTAACAAATAATATGGCCAAAAAGTAACAAATCAGTTGAAAAAGTAACAATTTTTTAAAAATAAAGTCAATATGGGAATACACATAACTAATGAGAACATGCATTTACTTATTTTTTAAAATATTACAAAGAACATGCATTTACTTACCCTTTAGATCCTAGAAAGTAGCGCTTTCATCAGTAGCCTATTGGTAAATTGGCAACATTGAGCGCTGGCAATCCAAGCAAACACTCGTGGCTGGCTCAAAACGAACGTGTTTTAAACACAAACATAAAGTCTATCAACCAAAGCTTCCTTTATTGATTGGCATTGGTCCATAGTTGAATTTTATATATAATTGTTGCTCTGTATACTTTAATATGTTTCGTTTAACTCGTCCATTAAAACAAATATATTTTCCTATTGAAGTGAAATAGTAACAACTTTTGATAGCGTCGTAACAAACGTAACAAATTTCAGACTTGCAGCCGAAAAGTAACAATTCTGGCAACCCTGGGTAGAGAGTGCTGTAATGGTAATTATGACAATGATTCGAAAGAAAAGGTTTTCCGCCTTCGCAAAAACAAACAAGAAAGAAAAGAAAAGTTAAAAATAATAACACGCCGAATTTTAAAAAATACCGTTGTTTGCGAAAAACATTGGCATAAAGTTTATGAGATTATGCAGTGCTACGGCAAGCTAGATCATAACTACTGTACCTCTCTTTATTTACTCGAGTATAAAGCTTAGTTTGCTTCAGACACCGACTCCATCAGCCAGATTAACAATAAAAATTTCCGCAAAAATCCGAAATTAACATCTTGATGAAATTAATGCATTCAATTATCAAGACAAAATTTTGAAATTTAAAAGTTTTGGAAGTGATATTTTACAACATTATTTTCAATGCGCCTTAATTATTAGCACAGTTTCTGAAGAAATCTATTTGCAATCCCAAGAGCTTTTACAAGACACTGGTATTTTTAAATTCATGCTAAAAATTAAACAAGCTTTTTCCTATGAAACATATCATTCAGAAATTAAATGCACTATTGCCTCGTTATCACAAAACCAAATAACTCGTATCACACGATGGTCACAATTAAATAGAAAAAGCAGTAAGATTTTTTAAAAATTTTAATTCTTTACAAAAATAGAATATTTTACATGAGCAAGGTGCTACAGTTTTAAAAGTGTTGGTGAAAGAAAGTATTAAAATGCAACAATTGTGCGTGCTTTCTGTTTGTTTGCTCTCTCAAGAACTGCCAATCGCAGATTTTATTAAGATTTTGAATTGCCCAGCATTTCAACTTTAACTACATTGACTTCATCGGCCAAAGGTTACGACAATGTTACTTACTATTCTAAGCTATTTGTAAATTTAACTAGGAACGTGCCATCAGGGGATTAGGCAAGTGAGTTAGTGCTTTACCTGTAGAAATCAAATAAAGCAGAAATAAAATATTAAAGTCATTGTTTTTGCGATATACAGTGCTGGCCAGAATGGACAACACACCACTCATATTTTGTCGTTTTTTATGTTAAACCAACACGATTTTATCAAACCAATTTATTTAATAAAAAATAAGTTTTAGTTGCGAAAGAAATTATTCAGAGAGCAAGCGCACATTTATTTTTATTTTTTTATTTTTATCTCTGTATTTATCCTCCTGACCCGCAGGAAAGCGACGGAGGCGCTATACATAAGCAAGCAATTACTTCGACCTGCTTCCGGAGATACCAAGATATTGCTGTCCGCTTGAAATTTTGATAAAGATATGACTTTAATTTGGATCTGCTCGCCAAGACCATTAAGCAGGAAAAGTGCCGTCAAGTGTCTTTCCCAAGGACACAACAGAATGGCATGAGTAGATTTTGAGCCGAGATCGTGTCAATCACGATCCCGGCGCTTTAACACTCAACCATGCTGCCGACGTTGCTGCTACGTATTAACACTTCACGACAGGTTAATATTAGGTGTATAGACCTTTGTTTTTAAACACAGCATGGATACATCCCGGCATGGAAAGACACATCTTTTCACAATATTTTGATGTAATTTCTTTAATCCAAACTTCTTTAATAGCTAGCTTCAGATGAAATAGTAAACTCGGATTTTGCGCAACAACCTTGTGTTTCAACATAACTCAGTAGTTCTCGATGGGGTTCGGATCTGGAGAATTTCCAGGCCAAGGCCCAAAAATCTGAAACCCTTTGTTATCGAGCCATTTCTTAAGTTTTTTTGTTTGATAGCAGGAAGCTCCATCATGTTGGAAATAGGTGCAGCGATTGATTTCCATAAAATTTGGTAGCTTCTCTTTTAACATGTCAAAGTAGACTGTTCCATTGATAGAAGTTCTTCTGGCATAAACCATAACTCACGTCTTCCATTCGCATTATTAACTCCCCACATCATCACTTTTGCAGCATTCTTCACAGTGGGACCGATATATCGAGGAGAGTCTCTCTTCTTGAGAGGTCGTCGAACGTGCCTACAAAAAGCATAAAACTGGGATATTTGTGTTTCATCCAAAACATTACACGTTTTCATTGTTCAGGCGTCCAGCCTTGATATTTCTGGCAAAATGCCAAGCGGGCTGCAATGTTCTTCTGAGATAGCTTAGGCTTTTTGGGAGATCGGTAGGATTTCAAATTTGCACAAAATAACCTTCTACGAATTGTCATTTGGCTAAGAAGCACAACATTTTGTGGTAAAACAACTTGAATGTCTTTAGCTGTTCTTCTGGCTGACTTTTTAGAAGACAAAATTATGGCATCAACCAAATGCTTGGTGGTGCATTTTGGACGACCAGTTGATTTCTCATAGCCATACTGTCCAGTGGCCTTGAAGTTATTGATTAATCTTGCCACTATCATATGAGCTAATTGCAACCTTGTAGCAATTTGGCGAGTGCTATAACCTTCTTCGCTCAAGATTTTTTTTTTGAACATGAGTCTCTGGTTTGAGTCTTTTACCAGTCATATTCACCATTATCAACTAATCTTAAAAATCTACCATCTGAACTAAAATGCAAGTTTACGTAAAAAACACCAAAAAATTATCCATTTTGACCATTCAAATGGAATCTATACCTCTAAAGTGAATGAACACTACATTGATATTGAAATACGAATGCACGAGAGTCACCAACATACGTCATAAAAATAAATAACTTACATTGTTACATTATAATCATTCAAAAACAGCAAAAACATACGTGTATTGTCCATTCTGGCCAGTACTGTAGATGCAACTTGCTAGTACAGTTTACCCTCGTTAAGTCGGACAGCTTGGGGGGAAGGGTGCCCGACTTAATGAAGGTCTATAGGCCATAGCCTATAAACATGCCTAGGGCAATGGAATTTAGTTGAAAGTACCCTGTTGTTATATAGGCCAGTGTTTCTCAAGCCTTTTTTTTATGCGACCCAAAATCGCTAAAAACAACGATTTGCAAAGATGACTGCGACCCAAATAAATTTGACGGAACCCAGTGAAAACGTAGTGATCTCTAAAAAAAAGAAGAAAAGGTCTTCACCTCGAATCTGATTCCGATTTCTTCATTTTCCTCTTAAATTTGTAATGACATCTCAAGAAGGTTCTTTACTTCTCAAATCTTGTGCGCGCAGATCTTTTTTTTTTACGTGGGATAATTTACAAGCCTTCGCGACAGTAGTATGTAATGCGTCGTTTGGTTGGTGTTTCCGCTAGTGGCGCTAGAGAGCAGGAGGAGGTGAGGGGGGTTTTGTCCACTAGAAGCGCTAGAGAAGGAGGGGTTTTTTGCCCACGGGAGGCGCTAGAGAGGGGAGGGGTTTTCCTCCACTGGAGGCGCTAGAGAGGAGGATGGTTTTTCTCCACTGGGGGTGCCAGAGAGGAGGAGGAGGGTTTTGTCCACTGGGGGTGCCAGAGAGGAGGAGGGGGAGGGTTTTGTCCACTGGGGGTGCCATAGAGGAGGAGGAGGAGGGTTGGGAAACGTAGTAGTCCTGAGTTCGATTCCCCACCAAGATAATAGAAAGTTTAATCCTTAGAAAAACAGTGGTCCTGAGTTTGATTCCTCAACCAAGATAATAGAAAGTTTAATCCTTAGAAAAACAGTAGTCTTGAGTTCGATCCCCAACCAAGATAATAGAAAGTTTAATCCTAAGAAAATCGATGGTTCTGAGTTTGATTCCCCACCAAGATAATAGAAAGTTTAATCCTTAGAAAAACAGTGGTCCTGAGTTTGATTCCCCACCAAGATAATAGAAAGTTTAATCCTTAGAAAAACAGTGGTCCTGAGTTTGATTCCCAACCAAGATAATAGAAAGTTTAATCCTAAGAAAAACAGTGGTCCTGAGTTTGATTCCCCACCAAGATAATAAAAAGTTTAATCCTTAGAAAATCGATGGTCCTGAGTTTGATCCCCAATCAAGATAACAAAAAGTTTAATCCTTAGAAAATCGATGGTCCTGAGTTTGATTCCCAACCAAGATAATAGAAAGTTTAATCCTAAGAAAAACAGTGGTCCTGAGTTTGATTCCCCACCAAGATAATAGAAAGTTTAATCCTAAGAAAAACAGTGGTCCTGAGTTTGATTCCCCACCAAGATAATAGAAAGTTTAATCCTTAGAAAAACAGTGGTCCTGAGTTTGATCCCCAACCAAGATAATAGAAAGTTTAATCTTTAGAAATCAATGGTCCTGAGTTTGATTCCCCACCAAGATAATAGAAATATAAATCTTTAGAAAATCAGTGGTCCTGAGTTTGATCCCCAACCAAGATAATAGAAAGTTTAATCTTTAGAAATCAATGGTCCTGAGTTTGATTCCCCACCAAGATAATAGAAATATAATCTTTAGAAAATCAGTGGTCCTCCCTAAAAAAGTTTGGTTTTCAGATATTTTTATTCAATTTTAAAACTTTTTTTTTCTAAAAAACCGTGATTGTTACTATAACTTTGTTGAATTTTTATCTAGTCAAAAATTGTTCTTGGTCAACCTTGTTTTCTAGATAAATTCTATTTTTGTTATAACTTTGTTCAAATTTAAAACTTTTTCTCCGAACAACCTTGATTACCGTTTTAAGGTTTTTTTTTTCAATTTTTTTCAATCAACCTTGATTTTGATATACCTTTGCTTAATTTTTTTCTTGACAACCTTGAATTTTAGTTACTCATCTTCAATTTTTTTTTTTGTTATACCTAAGTTGGATGTTTTTCGTGACAATCTTGGTTTTTTATTCGTACTCGATTTTAAATTAATTGTCAAAAGTTTTCTTAAAGCGCGCAATAAGCGAGCTCGTCAAAGGTTAAGAAAGTTACAATATGGTAAGATATTATGCAGCTGCTTTCTGGATTTATATAAATCGATGAGACAGAAACCCGTCAAAGCTTTTCCTGTTTGTCATCATACAATAACTAAATCGTGAAGAAAGTTACAATATGGTAAGATATTATGCAGCTGCTTTCTGGATTTATATAAATTGATGAGACAGAAACCCGTCAAAGCTTTTTCTGTTTGTCATCATACAATAACTAAATCGTGAAGAAAGTTACAATATGGTAAGATATTATGCAGCTGCTTTCTGTGGTTATATAAGCAGGTGGTTGTGGGCACTCAGTTATTCTAGTCTTAAGAGTTACATTGAGAAGGTTGATTTTGTTGATTTTGATGAGATGGCGTTATTCAAATGTAATGTTTGTGAGAAGTTGTTCAAACGTGTCGATAATTTAAATCGTCACAAAAAGAACGTGCACGAGAGGAAAACAGAGGCTCGGTGTGAAAATTGCAAAAAGATTTTCAGCCGAGTTGATAATTTAAAAAGACACCAGAAAGTGTGTGGTAAGTTTTATATTTTCTTTTGATTAGATTTTTAAAGTAATTTAAATTTTTATTGTAGTTGCTAGAGAGACAACCCCAACGGGAAGATGTCGTGAAGTCACTTCTGAGGCTGTTGGTGGTAAGTTTTTAGTTTGTGTTCAATGAAATAGAAAATAATACTTGTTTTTGTTAGATCAGTTACAAACTGATACCTCGCCGGAAAATTTATCCGAAATTCCGGTTGAAAATCTGGTTGAGGTCGCAAATAGTAAGTCTATATTTAATAATTATTTTGTTTGTAACCTAAAGATTGTTGTTTCTCGTAGATAGTGGAGAAGCACCCCCAATCAAAAAGGCAAAAATTGATTCTCAGAATACCAATGGTAAGTTTTTATGAAAAGTGAGTTAACTTTGAAATAATTTTTTTTGTTGTAGAACCCCTGAATTCTGCTAAACGTTTATTTGAAGTTGGAGAGCTAAACTCAAACGGTACGTTGTGATAAAAAATTTTTGTTTTAAAACTAATGTCGGTTTTTGTTAGATCGGTCACAAACTAATACCTCGCCGGAAAATTCATCCAAAATTCCGGCTGAAAATCTGGTTGAGGTCGCAAATAGTAAGTCTATATTTAATAATTATTTTGTTTGTAACCTAAAGATTATTGTTTCTCATAGATAGTGGAGAAGCACCCCCAACCAAAAAGGCAAAAACTGATTCTCAGAATACCAATGGTAAGTTTTTATAGAAAGCGAGTTAACTTTGAAATAATTTTTTTTGTTGTAGAACCCAAAAATTCTGCTAAAAGTTTATTTGAAGTTGGAGAGCTAAACTCAAACGGTACGTTTTTGTACAAAAAAGAGTTTGATTTGAAATTGATTTTGATTTGTCTTAGAAGCGGAAGATGAGGAGATCAACGCCCTCATGAGAAAGCATTTTTCTAGCATCCGGACTTTCTACAAAAAAGGGAAAGTGCAATCCATATTTAATTTTTATTATAATCAAAATCTAAAACTGTTAATTCGAAAAATTGTCGACCAAATTTTAAAATTTCAATTCCACCGTTTTAAAATAAATTACAGTTTCGGTTATATTTTAAAAAATATTAATAATAATGAATTACGATACTACCACTCATCGTTCAACAACAGTGTGATGATGGAAACTGCGCGTTTAATTAGCAACCGCCAAGAATTAATAGAGTTTTTGAATACGTTATCTGAAGAATCCTTTTTTGAAAAAATTAACCGCCCTGACAGCAAATGGAAAGTGGTAGACATCCCCAATATTACCTTTTATATCAACCACTTAAAAGATGCCCCACTTGGCGCCCCAATTTCTCTTCCTGATTATATTATGAACAACCATGGTTTAAGGAATGTAAGTTCTAGCGACAATTTGTGTTTTTTTCGATGTTTGGCAGTGCACCAAGGTGCAAACCCCCACTGGTGCGAACAACCTGCCAAAAATTTGTTTTTATAAATATTGTATTCATTTTGACGTTGCGCCTGCAGATTTTGCAGGCGTTCAACTTTTTGATTTTGTCCACTTAGAGGATTTTTTTGAACTGAATCTCATTGCATATGAGCTCGACGGTAAGGTTGCCAAACTGGTTCAGCGGAGCCGCGAGTTCTACCAGGAGACAATGCGATTGAACGTTTTTGAAAATCATCTAAGTGTGATTGTAGATTTTGAGCGCTATTGCGGTGTGTACCAATGCGTACACTGTGATAAGTTGTGGTATCGAAACTGTGACTATTACCGTCATACCAAAAGTTGTACCACCACGGTGCGTGAGGTTTTTCCTGGTGGCATTCACAAAAATCCTGCCTCTATCTTTGAAAAATTGGAGGAAATAGGGATTGTTGTTCCACGGTGTGATCGACATTTCCCTTTTTTTGCTTGCTACAATTTTGAAGCCTATTTTTCAAAAACTAAAATTTTTAATAATTCGATGTTAACACTAGACGCTTGCCACCTTCCTTTGAGCGTTGCAGTCGCAAGCAACATCCCTGGTTATGAGTCAGGTGTTTGCTTCGTGACTGAAGGAGATGAAGAGCGTTTGGTTCAAAAATTAGTTGACTATCTGGAAAACCTCTCCTATATTTGTTATCAACTGCTTGTACAAAAATTCGATTATGTGTTCGAGCAATTGGACAGGAGTGAACACGTGAGGAAAGAAAAAATTTTAAATGAATTTCACTGTTATTGTAAGGAATTGGTTGTACTTGGTTTCAATTCGGCTTCATACGATTTAAATCTTATCAAACCCACATTAATTCAAATTCTTTTGAAAGACATTCAATTTGTAATTAAAAGAACAAATAGTTATCTTTGTTTGAAAACATCAAAATTGCGATTTTTGGACATCAAAAACTTTTTGGCTCCCGGTTTTAGCTATCGAAAATTTTTGGTAGCTTATGGGGCACAACTCAGAAATTTTTACTTTCCTTACGAGTTCATTACTAATCTTGACAAATTAGAAAGCGGATTGCCCGAACACGGTGATTTTTATTCTTCACTTTCGAAGTCCAATATCACCCAAGAGGAATACGATCTTGTGGTGAAAACTTGGATGGAGAAAGGTTGGAGTTCTTTACGTGAAATGCTAATATATTACAACTTACTCGATTGTGTGCCTTTCGTACAAGCAGTTGAAAACCTACTCCAACCTTATCTTGACCAAGGTTTGGATATTTTTAAAACATCTTTTTCGGTTAGTGGGGTAGCTAAACTCCAAATGATGAAAAAAATTGAAAAAAATGCGTTCTTTTGTCTCTTCCCTAAGCGGCATGGGGATTTGTATAAATCACTTCGCTCTCAATTGACGGGTGGTTTAAGTTTGATTTTTTGTAGACTTGCGATTTCGGGAGAAACCAAAATTCGCTCCCACGAAATCGAAAATCCCGAAACCGTAAAAAAAGTGATCGGTTTGGACGCTAATTCTTTGTATTTACATGCTATTGCTCAGAATAACCCCACTGGTTATTTTTGTCGGTATAAAGAAGAAGAAGAGTTTCGGCCTGATCCTTGTTCCAAATTCGGTTTTCAGTCGTATCAGTGGTTAAGTTATGTTGCATACAAAGAAAATACGTTTTTGCAAACTAGATTTAATATGGGGGAGAGAAGAGTGAGTAAGTATAGTTTGCCAGTGGACGGTTATTCTGAGCAACAAAACACTGTGTATCAGTATCTTGGTTGTTTTTTTCATTCTTGTGATAAATGTAAAACGAATCGAAACTCTGACGGTAGTTTGGAAGTTACGCATCCTCTTAGAAACATTCCCCACGAAAATATTCGGGAAGAGACAAAAAATAATAAAAAAAGGTTGGAAAAAGAAGGGTTTCGCGTGGTGGAGATGAGGGAGTGTGAATGGTTGAAGATAAGAAAACAGCCGGAAGTCTCTCGTTTCTTAAAAACCTTAAAATCGGTAACACCTAAAAGTAAATTGTCTTTTGAAAAAATTTTAGACGGCGTTCGAAACGAGAGTTTGTATGGTTTTCTTATCGTCGACATCCACACTCCCGACGAGTTAAAAGAAAAATTTAAAGATTTTCCTTTAATTATTAAAAATAGTTTTATTTCTCTGGATGATATTGGTGACTATATGAAGAATGTGGCAGAGGAGCATGACCTTTTAAAGAAAGAACAAAAATATTTAATTAGTAGTTATTTTGGAGAGAAATTTTTAATTAATTCGGAAATGGCCAAATTTTACCTAGAAATGGGTTTAAAAATCACCAGAATTTATGAATTCATCGAATTTTTTCCGCAAAAATGTTTTGCTCCTCTGGCACAAGAAATTGTAAACTCCAGAAGATTGGCTGATACAGATAAATCCAAAACAGTGATAGCTCTTACTAATAAATTAACTGGGAATTCACTTTATTCTGCTAGTTTGTTAAATAAAGAAAAACATAGAAATATTACATACCATTCGGGGGACACAGTCAACAAAACCATCAACGACCCTCGTTTCATTCATTTAGACCAAATTAAAGAAGATATCTACGAAGTAAAAAGTTTAAAGAACAAAATTGTAAATGATCTTCCAATCCAAATTGGCCTCAATGTATATTTAAATTCCAAACTACACATGTTAAAATTTTTTTATTTGTTTCTCAAAAAATACATTCCGGATCGTCATTTTGAACTGCTAGAAACCGATACCGACTCTATTTATTTTAGTCTTAGTAAAGAAAATCTGGATGACTGTGTCCCTCCCCATTTGAAAGCGAGTTACTTTCGCGATAAATTAAAATGGTTGACTTCGGAGGTATGCCCCAACCACGAAGAAACCTTCATCCAGAGAAAACTTGAAGGTCGGGAGTGGGACGCACAACCTTGTTGCACTTCATTCGAATTATTTGATAAAAGAACTTTGGGCAAGATGAAGTTGGAGTACGAAGGGGACAACCAAATTTGTTTGGCTTCAAAATCGTACTTTTGCGAAGGGAAAACAAAAAAGCAAGTGTGTAAAGGGGTGTCCATCGCTCAAAACCCTCTTACCTTTGATCAGTATGTGCGTGTTTTGGAGACCGGTGAACCACTCCTAGTGGAAAACCGTGGGTTTCGCTCCAAAAAACACAAAATTTTTAGCTACACTCAAAAGAAAAGAGGATTAAGTAATTTTTATCCAAAGAGAAAGGTGTTGAGCGATGGGGTTCATACGGTGCCACTAAATTTATAATTTTGTTTCCAAATTTTAGTTCATCAAAAAAGGCTCACGCACCGTGGTGGTAGTTATTATGCTTTGAATTGTTATATATCGTGATTTTCTGTCAATGTGTTTTTTCATTACAAAAAGGTTATGTGATGACGTTTGCTTTCATTTTGCCCCACGAAGAGCTAGCATAATGTCTTTGCGATTTCAAAATCCAACTAGTTTTGTGGTAAGCGGACCTTCCGGAGTTGGAAAGTCTTATTGGGTCCTACGTTTTATAGACAGTCTAAAACAACTTTGCCCTGAAATCAAGCAGGTTGTTTATCATTACGAGGTGTGGCAAGCAATGTTTGATCGTTACACGGATAAAGTAAACTTTAAACAGGGCATGCCAAGTCTTGAAGATCTAAAAGAAAGTCGAGACGCATTTCTAGTACTAGACGATTTGATGTTTGCCAATTCTGAATTCTTATCCAAAATCTATAGCGTCTACTCCCACCACTTTCATTTCAGTGTTCTCATGACCGTGCAAAATTTGTTTCATAAAAGTTTGCGTGAAATAAGTCTCAATGCACAAATTATGGTGCTCTTTAAAAGTTGTAGGGATGTGAATCAAATTGCGCATTTCTTACGTCAGGTCTACCCCAAAACATATAAAAACGCACTGGAGGCCTATAAAAATGCTGTATCATCCGACAGAGGTTATTTGGTGATTGACTTACGCTGCGAAACACACGATAACCAACGTCTGCGTTCAGGGATTTTTCCAGAAGACACGCATTATCTCTATCAATGAACCGCTTGCGAAAAAACGGACCCACCTTGCGTTTGCTACAAAAAGCCCCTGCACCTTTGCAAAAGCGTATTTTAGACAAAGCATCGCCCGAGTTAATACGTTGTCTTTGTGACTGTGCTCACAACGTGCTGCAAGGAAACGTCGAGATATCGCATCATCACAAGCGGAAATTAAAATCGCACAAAACCAAACTTCGGAAGTTGGCTGATCGTAAGGTAGCGTTAAAAACAAAACGAAGAATTATACAAAAAGGTGGATTTTTACCCATCTTGTTGTCTGCACTCGCTCCGGTCATTAGTGGTGTGGTAGGGAGTCTTATAAAATGAGAAAATTAATTGCGTTGGAACCTGAAGTGTACGAAAAACTCAAAAACAAACACGAAGTCACAGATAAAAAAGTGCTTTCTGAATTGGATGCTAAAATGCAAGAAATCTTAACTTCCAACCGACCCGACAGCGAGAAAGTAACTCTATATAACGAGGCGTTGCAAAAATCAAAGTTATTTCTGAAAAAGTTTCAACCGAAAACACCAGTGAAAAAACCCTTGTCTGAAAGTGCAGTGTTAAAGCGTTTTAAAAAGCGAACCAAAGCCAAAAAACTGTTCAAAGACGCCACTAGCAAAAAGAATTTAGATTGGAATGAAGACGGACAAATGCTTTTAGACGATCGAGTGGTACCGGGATCCCATATCGACGATTTGTTTCAATCTACTCTAAAGAAACGAGACCCAACTTTACCCGGTGCACGCGAGTTTGAATCGATGCTATGGGAGAGCGTTTAGATTATTACGTCCCTAAAAAAGAAGCTTCTTTCTCGGGAGCCCACCGTTTTCCAAAACCAACCCAAGAATGGTTGCAATCGCAAGACACTTATACGCTTCACAAACCCGTACGAAAAAATTTCAAGCGCCGAAAAACAATTGTTCCTGGCGCCAACTTTCAAATGCAAGCCAATCTCATTGATTTTTCTTTGCTCAAGTCGTACAACGACCGATATAAATACATTTTGGTGGTCATTGACGTGTTCTCCAAAAAAGCCTTTACTGCTTACTTGAAAAACAAAACCAGCTCTGACATGATCCAAGTTTTTGAGCAGTTAATGCCTGAGATTGGTAAGTTTCAAAAATTGCAGACGGATATGGGACGTGAGTTTCTGAATCGACCCTTTCAAACCTGGTTGAAACAACGTCACATAGAACATTTTCACACTCAAAATTTCGACACCAAAGCAACCATTGCTGAACGATTTATACGCACTTTGAAAGAGAAACTATGGCGTTACTTTACCTACACCAACAGCCGAAGATATGTGGAAGTGCTGCCTGCTCTGGTTGAATCTTACAACAACACCTATCACCGATCCATTCGACGTGCTCCAAATTCAGTCAACTCTGAAAATCAAGAAGCGGTTTGGCTCACGCTCTATGCCGACCCCGAGTTAAGAAAACCGAAATTGGAAGTAGGTGATCAAGTCAGACTGTCCATGACTCGAATGCGGTTCCGCAAAGGTTATTTACCCGGTTGGACGGACGAATTGTTTCAAGTTGCTCAAGTGTTTCGAGACAATCCTCCTTATTACAAAATAAAAGACTTATAAGGCGAATGGTTGGAAGGAACTTTTTACGAAGAAGAGTTGCAGAAAATCTATAAAAAGGATGACGTGTTTCGAATCGAGCGTATTCTCCAACAACGCAAGCGCAAGAAAGGTGTTGAATTTTTAGTAAAGTGGTTTGGATATCCTGCTTCTTTTAATTCTTGGGTGCCAGAAAAAGACATGGTATGTCTCCTTTGAGAACCTTTGACATTGTATTGTTTGGTGCTCAAGTTTTGGTGATTTACATTGTGGTTTCGATCAGTTTGTACAATTTAACACAAAGCAACGACAACAAAGAACTCTGGATTAGTCTGCTTAGTAGCTCTGTAGGTTATTTGCTCCCGTCACCTATTCTTACCAAACATGTTCCTCACCCTCCCCAGTAACTCGTCTATGGACATTTATCCTGAAAACAAACTTTCGGATTACATGGTTCACTTGCCGAAAGAAATCAATTTGTCTGGATCGTGGGAGATGGGTTTGTCCGAGATTCTGTAACCCAACACTTGGTACAACATTGACACCAACCAATATTACATTTTCTACCAACGCGGTGATTTGGAGTTTGTAGCAGTGCTTCCATCAGGTTATTATCAACAACCTCAATATATCGTGCGTCAGATACTTCAAGAAATGAGACGAGAGTTTCAAGATAAAAACAAAACGCTTGTCAGTGAAGGAGTGTTGACGCAACCAATTGACTTTCTCTTTAATCTCACTTACAATCCTCAAACACAACTAACCACCATGTCCATCCAACACAAAAAAGGAGCACCTACGACCGACCGCAATGGTACCACGAAACCGGATGTGGTGGTGACGCTTTCGAATGAGTTGGCTTCTATTTTGGGTTTTCGAGAGACATGGTATCGGGAAATCGGAGAGTACACTTCGGTAAGCGTTGCCAACGTAGACACCGTGAACGCCATCTATGTCTACTGCAATGTCATCGAACACAGAACGGTTGGTCATACTCTTGCACCCTTGATTGGTGTCCTTCCTGTAACAGGGAAGCCGGGTGCCTATGTTTCCAAAAGATATGACAAAATACAATACCATCCCGTCTTAAAGAAAAATCTTAGTGACATTTACATCTCGCTTCGTGACGATCAAGGAAAACGAATTCGTTTTCGCAAGGGAAAAGTGATTGTGACTTTACATTTACGACCCAAAAAGTTAAATTCGTTATAAAAACCAGATGCAAAGGAAAACGGGTTTATTGTCTGATTGAATCGACGGTAGTAGAAACATGCGTGTCAAATATTGTTGTGATGCAAAAGCTTATGAAAACTATTATTTGTCTCAAGTCGGTCATGGTATGCCTTATTTTGCTGGGGCACGAGTGCAGCAAGGTTATGGACTAGGAAATCTGTTTAGCTCCATTGCCAAAAGCGTTCTTCCTTTGGTCAAAAAAGGTGCCAAAACCCTCGGAAAACAAGTTTTACAAAGCGGTGTCGAGTTTGCTTCTGATGTCTTACACGGTAAAAACGCCAAACAAGCTGCCATCGATCAAGCAAGAGCTGCTGGTTCCAATCTCTTACAAGTAGCTAAACAACAAGTAGGAAAGCGAAAAGCAGCTAAACAACAAGTAGGAAAGCGAAAAGCAGCGCCGAGAAAAGTACAAAAGAAGAAACGCAAGAGGCATCACGACATTTTCTCGTAAACCATGGCGACGTTAGTACATCCCAGTTCGGCAGAATCCACCACTTCTCAACTGGATTTGTTTTCGGTGCCACCAAGTCAAACTAGTTTGGAGGAAGGAAGTTTCATCGAATACCACCCTGTATCTGTATTGACCTCCACAGGTCCTATTGAATTTACGATTAGTGCTGAAAACTCCAACTACATCGACCTTGCCAATAGCTTTCTTTATGTGCGTGCAAGCGTGACTACTGCAGCCGAAGCTGATTTGGAAAAGAACGCGGAAATTGCTCCTGAATGTAATTTTCTGCATACACTATGGACGCAAGTGGATGTTTATTTGAACGGTTCGCTAGTGACACAATCCAACAACAACTATCCTTATCGAGCTTATATTGAAAACTTGCTTAGTTTTGGACAAGAAGCAAAAAAGTCCCAACTTTCTGCTCTATTGTGGCACCGCAACACATCAGAACATTTTGATACTCGTGGAGCTACCAACCTAGGTTACACCAAACGAAAAGCTTTGGCTGAAGAAAGCAAAGAAATGGATATGATGGGGAAATTGCATCTTGATTTGTTTTTTCAAAATCGATATTTGTTGAACGGAGTCGAAGTGCGTTTGCGTTTGATTCGTTCCAACGATCTTTTTTGCTTGCATGGAAACGCAAACCAAGCAGATAACAAAGTGTCTTTGAAAGAAGTGACCTTGTTTGTTCGTAAAGTAAAACCCAATCCCGCTGTACAGCTTGCTCATGTCAAAGCTTTGCAACACGGCACTGCAAAATACCCGCTTCGACGTGTGGAAGTCAAGAGCTTTACTGTGCCGACCGGGAATCGAAGCATCACCAAAGAAAATTTGTTTTTGGGTCAATTGCCCACACGAATGGTGGTCGGTGTAGTGGACAATGACGCTTACAACGGTGTCATCACCAAATCTCCTTTTAATTTCAAACACAACAGCATCAATTTCATGACGATTTACCGTGACGGAGTTCAAATCCCTTCCAAACCACTGCAACCAGATTTCGCCAACGATCGTTTTATTCGAAGTTATGTTCGTTTGTTTACGCAAACGGGTCAATATTATCGTGACACAGGAAATGCTATTTCGCGAGAACAGTACAAAGACGGTTGTGCTTTGTTTGCTTTTGATCTCACAGCCCAAATGGATTCCAGTGAGGTCGGTTTTGAATTGATAAAGCATGGTAACATACGCATCGAAATTCATTTTGCTACTGCTACTGCACGTACTCTTACGGTCATTGTGTTTGCCGAACACGACAACCTGCTGGAGATTGATCAAGACAGAAACGTTGCTTTTGACTATACGGCATGAACACGTTGCAAATCGAACGCTTGCTCAAGAAGGATTGGAAAACCAAAAACATCTTTAAAAAAGTCTGTGCTTTGGATCAATTGAAAAACCTACTTTTCCGTCTGCTTACGTCATCAACTCGGACCCGAGTAGTGAACCTGGAGAACATTGGGTTGCGGTTTATTTCGACAAGCGCGGTCGAGGGAAATATTTTGATAGTTATGGACTACCCCCTACCTTGGTCGGTCTCGAGTCTTACATGGATGCCTACTCCTTATCAGGATGGATTTACAATCGCAAAACCTTACAAGCGTACTTTTCCAGTTTTTGTGGTCATTATTGTGTCTATTTTATTTTATTTCGTTGTCGCGGCGTACCTTTGCATGTTATTGTATCTGATTTTACGTCAAATCTAACTGAAAACGATCGCTCTATCTCTCGCTTTATTCGTGATGTATCACAACATTGATTGTAGACATATCGTTTATCAATAAAATACAAAAAACAAATCAAGGCGTGCTTGCAATAAAATCCACTTTTCGCTTTTTCCTTGGTTCAGGTTCAGTTAAAAGCTTGACAAAGGTCTCCAGTTGTTCGTGGTTGTCTGGAGGCAGGTGGCAGACATCGTCTTTTTGCACTTTTAAAAAGATGTAGTTGTTGAGTAAGTAGAGGAATTGACGTCTTGCAGCTGGTACATTTTCCACCACACAACGCAATTGAAACTGATCCACTGCTATTTCTTGTTTGATGATTTCCATTTTTTTTTGTACTTCACAAGCAGCATCGTCCATATTGGTGGACCAGAATAGTAAAACAACATATTCTTTTGTTTCGGATTTGGGACAAAAAAGGATGTAAGGAAGATTCTCCATCATCACATCAACCACTTGAACAAGTTGATCTATCGAAAACATGACTTTACCTCTTTTGACACTAATAATCACTTTTCGCAATAGCGATGAAGTGGGTATCGTCAGTCCAGATGCAGCAATTTCCTGAAATTTTTTTCGAATGTCTCTAGCTGCACTTTCCATTTCTCTTGCTCTGGTGATAATCTCTTCAAATTCTAACAAACTTTCGTAACAACTTGTATAAGGAGGAACGTAGTCGGGGTACTCGATTTCGTTTGCTTCTTAATAAAGATCGTCCGCTTGACTCGTATATGTTTCCATAATGTGAGGTTTTGCAAATGCGTCTCTTTTTATAACCAACAAAACGGATATTACACAACGTTTTAAAATAGACTTACATTACACTAATCTTGTGCAACGTTTTGAAATAGACTTACGTCACACTAATCTTGCGCAACGTTTTGAAATAGACTTACGTCACACTAATCTTGCGCAACGTTTTGAAATAGTCTTACGTCACACACTAATCTTACATATTCAACATTGGAAGACACGAATTTTTTCAGAGATCCATTGGGAACACAACCAACAAGAGGGGGTGTCTTGAACGCATGTCCAACAAAGCACCATGTGCCCACATGGCATGCATACTGCATTTTTTTCTGCATTTTTACATTTTAAACCAGGGTGTCGAACCGGACCCGAACCGGATCCGTAAACCCGTATTAACCGTTATTATTTTTTGAACCCGAACCGGAACTGAACCCGAAAAAATAAAATTTGCTGAACCTGAACTGGAACTGAACCCCTAAAAATAAAATTTGCTGAACCTGAACCGGAGCTGAACCCGTAGAAAAAAAAAATTGCTGAACCCGAACCTGAACCGGAACTTTATTTTAAATGGATCCGGTTCGACCGTTTCATGCTCAAATTTTAATTTTAAAGTTATTTGTAGAAGAATCAGAATCACATTTTGTTTTTGAAGTTGCCGCAATTTTTTTGGTCACGATACTTGTTGTGTGGCAATACAGAAACGTTATAAACGACTTTTTCAGGCGAGAAGTTAAAGCAAAAACATGTCACTTGCTAGATAAAGAAAGCGAAATTTTAAATATATGCTAAAGCAATTGTTCTTAAGCTTTTTACAGTGCCATACTATTAAAAAAATACATATTGCTATAGAGACGTAGCAAACATAGTGAAACTATCGTAGGTGAAGCAAAATTATTTGACGCCATTAAAAAATCAAAGCTGCACAGTGCAGGCTGTTGGGGAGCCACTCGACTGAAATTTAGTTGCGTGGAGAAGTTTAATAAAAAAGCAGTGTAAACTTATCGAATGATTCGAATTCAGTGTAACTTATAGTTGCCTCAAATGGTTTTCACTAGCATGATGGTATCCCTAACAGTCGAGATTGAGTAAAAAATAATGTTGAGCAAGCAATGCAATAAAGTTAATTAATTTTTGATTTTTCAAAAAAACAAAATTTTTTAAAGAAAATTTGTTGAGATTAGGAAGAGAAGCTATTAACCTTCGCCTTGTAGCGTGAAGTTTAAGTAATATTTTGTAAGCTAACTGCTTTTCTCTTATTTCTCAGCTTCTTATTAGGCTCAAATTTGCATGTTAAAATCTAAAAAGGCCTTCACTTTTGCAGTAAGGTTGATTCGGGATGAGCTGTTCATAGTTTTTAGGCTTATTTAAAAATACTATAGCAGTGAAAATTGGATTACATAAATTTTTCATTTGCATCAATGTTTGCTTCAACTTTACGTCAAAAATTTATCTCTTAAAATTGTTTAGTGAAGATTTGGCTGACTCCAACTTTTTTATTGCCTGAATACATGTATTTCGTCATAAACGTTTTGATAAAGGAACTCGTGCGTAAAAACCTCTTGGGAGTTTTTGTCTGAAATGTGCTTCTAAAATTTTCTACTGAAGAGATAAAGGTTGAGTTGTTTGTCAGTATGGAGATTGCAATTCATAATAGTTACGATTTTTACTTTTTAACTTTGCATTGATTAGATAACGCCAGAATTTATTTTAATTCATTTGTATTTCTTTTAGTCTTTCGTTTATTAAAACTTCTTCAGATACCATAAATAAAACCCAAAAACAGATGATGATTAAGCGCAAAAATTTTTTTACCATTAAAAAATATTCGTCTTCAATAACAAACATTTTTTTGTTTGACTGTCATCGGTTTTTGTTTTTTATTTATAGTATCTAAAGAAGTTTTAATAAACAAAAGTTTATAAAATTGGATGATATTTAACTAGAATTTTTGCATTAATAATAGCTGTTTTTAATTGCAAAACCACCAACCTTTTACTTTATTGATAAAATTTGATGTAGGGGATGCA
The DNA here is from genome assembly GCA_963680785.1 of Diplosoma virens. Classification (NCBI taxonomy): domain Eukaryota; kingdom Metazoa; phylum Chordata; class Ascidiacea; order Aplousobranchia; family Didemnidae; genus Diplosoma; species Diplosoma virens. Next base: position 20,505,954 of record OY796880.1, on the reverse strand, counting down.
ATAATTTTTTCGTTGTGAAAGCTTTTTCTTTAATATTGCCACGATACTGCGCCACAGTTTAACGCCGGTTATCCGAACGCTAAGGTGGTTACAACGCCATAGCATGGTGTGAACGACAGAGTGTCATTCAACGCAGCTTCTGCTTCTAAAAAGGATGAAAAACTTGGCAGCGACGAAAAGAGTGGTAAACTTAAAACCAAACTAAATAAGTGATTGTTCGATTATCCGAAAAAAACAGTTATCCGAACCACGCCTGGTTTTAATTAGTTTAGATAATCGGCATTCTACTGTATACTTAAATCAGCTCTTACGGAACTTGCGAAACAACCTTACCAATTCAACTTCTAATTTGGGTTTATTTCCGTATAACAAAACAGGTTTACCTTTTGTGGTATAATTTCATAGTAGACATATGCTAAATGTTTAATATAATACTACGCATAATTTTTTTCAGTTTTTTTACTGATATTCTATATTAAATCTGGTAATTTATGTTAATATTAAAAAAGATGCCGCGCACGCAATTGAGTAATATTCGAAAGTTTTTCATTTATAAAATATCGACCGATTCATCTGTGTGTCAAATTGATGACTGTGGCACAGCTCTTCGTGGAAACCACGCATCTAATTTACAAAGACACGTAAAAAGATTTCATCAGGAGTGCTTTAAAAAATACAAAGAAAAATATTTCATTAATCTATCAATAAAATCTAAGAAAATACATAAAAATGCTAATGAATCTTTGTCTGAAAATGCTTTATCTTGTTGTCAAACAACTTTGGATAAAAAACTCTTTAAAACAATTCGAGTAAAAATCGATGCTCATTTATTAAGAACTGCTTGCTTGGAAATGGTCACTGTGAATCGAAGACCGTTTAAAATTGTTGAAGATTCAGGGTTTAGAAAACTTTTAAATCTAATTTCGCAAGCGCTCTCCGACAGTGGAAATAAAATTTGCATCAACGCAGAAAATATTCGCGAAGAAGTTGTCATGCTAGCGAGCAAAATAAAAAAAGAAATTAAAGAAGATATTCGTGAAAAGTTTATTTCACTTAAAATAGACATAGCGACACGAATGGACAGGGCTACCTTGCTTCTATATTAAATAACAAGTCACACCTTTCATCGCTAATTAGCAAGACACAACGTCAACTCGTTTTGTTGCTTCTTCCTTTTTTTAACCCGTCTTTAACAACACACAAACTTTTCAACATTTTGTTATTTTGTTCATGTGGCGGTGCAGAAATAAAAGAAAAAACTGAACTGAGCTCATAAAAAATGGAAAGCTTACTCTGAGGACAATAGCGATGAAAGAACTTACCCATCGCCACACGGCTGAATACATTAAAAACGCCGTGGCAGATGTTTTAGAGCAATATGAAATTTCTATAAGTCAGATTTATACTGTTACGACTGACAATGGCGCTAACATGCTAAAATCTGTAAAACTACTATCAAATGAGCAACTTAAAGAAAACGCATTTGCTGATGAAGATTCTCCTGGGACAAGCCAAGCTGCTTCATCCAATAGCGATGTTGAAAACGATGTTTACTCTGATGAGGACAGTGAATGCGAGGCGACTGATTCTTCGGCCTTTAATATTGAAATATTGCTTGAAAGTTTAGCAGCGTTTGATTTTGTTGAATCTACTAGCCGCCCAATGCTTCGAGGTCTTCGCTGCGCCGCGCATACCCTACAATTAGCTGTAGACGATGCTTTAAAACAATCTTCTTTAAAAAGCGACATTGCTAAAGACCGCCATGTGTGTAAAATTTTAAGAAATCCATCTATTATGGTGATTTTGAAAAAATTAAAACGAAAAAAGCCTATTTTGGATTGTGTAACTCGTTGGCATTCTACTTGTGATATGCTCCAGCGACTACTTTCATTAAAAGATTTCTGCCAAGAAATGGCCGTCTCCAATGCTGAACTGCATCTATTGGAGTCACAATGGAATTTGTTTTCCGAAATCGTGACAGCTCTTGAACCAGCCCGAAAAGCCGCCAAGGCTTTACAGCAACAACATCTTACGTTGGGTGACTTTTATGGAATTTGGTTAAGGTGCAAATTAGAAATTTCAAAGGCATCACCAACAGAGTTTTCGCAGTTATTGCTGTCTTCTATAAAAAAACGCGACTTGGCGTTACTGGAAAATGATGTCTTTGTGGCATGCATTTTTCTGGATCCTAGATATAAAGTTTTGTTGAACGAGGAAGAAAAAACATCAGCTATAGCTCATCTTCAAAATACCTGGATTAGCTTGCAAAACTTAAAATCTCAAAGTATAAATTTTACCGATCAAAATCGGCTATCTCCCGATTTACGCAACTCCGGCAACGACGATGATGATTTAGAAGTGATGTTAAAGGCGCATGAATTGGAATCAGCAAAACAAAAGGTATTTATTTTTTTAGCTGTTATTGTATTTACCTAGGCCAAAATTTTGTTTTGTTAAACTAAAGTAAACTCCATAATTTTACGAACTTTGTTCTTCATCTTTTGTTCTTGCTTCAAATTATTTGGCCTGACATTATTGATACACGCAACTAGTAATTTAAATAGTAGCATTTTTATTTTCAAAGAATTATTTTTGATTTCTTTGGCAGGATCAACATAGTGCTACAGTCGTTTTTTGAATAAATTTTCTTAAATTTGGTTTCGCTTAGTTTACTCATACGACCTCTTTATCGTTGTGGCGACTTTGTGACCAATCGCATACTCGTACCAGCTCAAAAAATTGGGGAGGGCAATAAAGTTTTGCCCGAATTTTGTGACATTTGCCCGAATCCTGATTTTCTAGTAAATTGTCTGAGATTCTCGGACAAAGACCAAATTTCGTCCTAAAATCATGGTGTTCTCTAAAAAAAAGGTCTTCACTTGAAATCAGTCTCATCTTTCTCACTTTTTGTCCCAAAATCAAAATGTTTTCAAAAAAAAAAGCTCTTCAGCAAAATTTGGTAGTATTTTTTCGTTGCCCAAAAATTCTGGTTTTGCCCAAATATTTTCTTGTCACTGCCCGAAAAATAATCTTGGAAAGTTGATGGGGCAATTGCCCTCTTCCCCCCCGCCAGGTACGGCTATGACCAAGTAGAATGACGGCAGTGTGGTCGAGTGGTTAAAGCGCCGTACTTATGATCAACATGATCTCGGTTCAAAACCTACTCGCGCCATTCTGTTGTGCCTTTGGGAAAAACACTTTACGGCACTTTCCCCTACTTGGTGGTCTTGGCAAGCAGTTCTAAATTACAGTCATGTCTCTATTAAATTACAAGCGGACAGCAATATCTTGGCATCTCCAGAAGCAGGTCGGGAAAATTGCCTATTCTATGTATTAGCGCCTCCGTCGCTTTCCTGCGAGTCAGGAGGATAAATATGGAGATGAAATAAAAAAGAATGGAAGATCTTTTGCTGTATGGTTTTATGCAAAATGACTAAAATTCGGTTTAATGAACATTTGTTGTAGACCTACTGTATTATCTCATTTATGGTTTATAAAATTATGAAAAGAACTAATTTTCCTGAAGCAAGTTTTAAACTTTACATGTTGCAAAGTGCTCTTTAGACATTAGCAACGACTTAAAGGCTTTTCAACAAGAGCCACGGATAAAGAAAGATCAAAACATTTTGAAGTATTGGAGAAGCCAAAAGAACCAATTTCCAAAGTTGTACATACTTGCTTCCTTATTATTCGGAGTGCCAGCCACACAAGTTAGCGTGGAAAGAGCGTTCTCCAGCTTAAAATTTATTTTGTCTCCACAACGCTCAAGAATGGACTCGAATATGCTCGAAAACGTATTGCTTGTACGAAACAACTACTTACAGTATTTAGGTTGGAACAAGACTCCACAGATGAAATATAAACCTTAATTTAATGTTAAATTTTTCGTTCATATTGTCCATTTTTTTTTAATGTTCAATGGTAAAGAAAATTTATTGTTATACTTTAAATTGTTTACGGAGTAGGAAAAATTGTCAAGTTCGATTAACCTTTGTCAAAGCATTACTTTATTTAACAGATGTGTTTTAACTAAACTTTAAGTAGGTATCGTTAATTTAATGCTACAAAATAATGTTTAAATATTTGTAATGCTATTAAAAATTAATTAAGTTTGGTAAGCATTTTACCTGAAGTAACGTAAATCTTAACATTTAAAAAAAATAAAAGTTCTACCAGAAAGGTTGTTTTGAGTTTGTTTGCTATTTTTTAATGTTAATCTCGTATATTTTAACTAGTTTTAATAATTTTAAATCCACGTTGATTGTTGGTAATTATTTACTAAACAAAAAATGGTTTTCAGCATTTCTTTAGGGGGCAATTAAATTGATTTGATGCATGATATTGTCGGATTTATTAATTTGCAGATTCAATGTTGAAATGTATGGTAAAATAACCAATACTCGAACCTGTATGTAAACAACGTTTATCTAGCGTGCTTTTTCATTTATCAAGTATTACGTTAAAATTAAATTTTTGTTAACTTTCAGGCCTACCAAAATTGTAGCAACAGGACAAATAACTTTTAATGCATGAACCACGTATTTGCTGGTTCATTACAAAAGTTTTGCGTCAGTTATCTTTATGTAGAATGCAACCGAGAAACTATAAGCAAATTACATATATGTATAAGTTACCCCTGCAAACAAAATTTAGTAGCACAATCTGACTTTGAGTTAAAACTAAATAGTTTTGGTCGCCAATAGTTAGACAGCTTGGCAAACAAAACATTATGGAGGAGCCAGAGTATTTTTCTGCCAATATCAAGCTAGTGTTTATCGAAAAAGTCTTTAATCAAATGTTGAGAAACAATTTTGCTGGTTTTACGAATTGAGAAATGATTGTCTCCCGTAAATTTGAATTTGCTTGAATTTAAGACTTTTTTTAAACAATTGGACCCATACCTAATTTTTACCCTTTCGTCGCTATACACTTATTAAAATAAAAAGCAGCAAGTTCTTAGTACCAGTTGTAAGCAAGCAGTGATCAATATACAAAATTGCAAAGCTTGATTTCAGTTATTTTAAGAAAAAAAAAATCTTATACAACAAACTGATTTAATTTTTAATTTATTTCTAGTTGCAATTATTAAATTAAATGTTACCGTTTGAAGTTGCCACAATTTGTTTGAGCACTTGTGTGCCAATAAAGAAACGTCATAAACGACTTTATCAGCCGAGAAATGAAGAAAAAATATGTTCGCTAGATATATGAACGTGCGCCAGGAGAACCAAAAGAGGGACACGCTTTTTTAAATTTCAAATTTTACAAAATAATACATAAATATGCATTAAAAACTTCTAAAAGTTAAGGCTCGTTTCCACTACGAGCGTGGAATAGAGCATTCTTTGTTTGTTTTGATCATCTTTCCGCGCTTAAAATCTAAGTGAAGCAAATAAAGTCAATAAATCAAGTAAAGAGTACAGTGGCGAACAAAAAAAGTAAGACTTTTTTATTTTTTAAGATTTTTTAAAAATATCATTGTTAAAATTGAATTATATTAATATATATCAAGTAATATATCATTAAAAGAGCACAAAAAATTATATTAAATCCAATGTTAATTTATTTTTTTTTAGAAATATACAGTAATTCAATTGCAACTAACTTATTTTTAAAAAATTTAATAAAATAAAATATCTTACTTTTTTGCTCGCCACTGTACTCCATTCCACGCTCATAGTGGGAAAAGAGCCTTTATGCGTCAATTTTTTATTATTATAAACTTGAATGACTAAATGTTAAACGAAGTATTTTTTGTTTTATTAATTTTTTTTACTTCTTTCCGCGCTTAAAGGAAAAACGAAGCAAAAAAATCATTAAAAGAGACAAAGAATACTCCAATCTACGCTCGTAGTAGAAATGAACCTTAATGACGTTTCATAACTAGTAAACCTTCTGCGTGAGGGCCGCCACTAAAAAATTATCAAAAAATTCTTAGACAGGTGTATCAGCGGGTAGTCGAAGAAAGATCTATATAAACTCATGTAAACGCAATCTATAAGAAAGTTTTGAGATCGCAAAAGAACAAAAAACTTCCGTTTCCGCTTTTGGCGCTCGCAAGATCATTACTATAAATTTATTGGTAAGACTTGGTTTTTACAACCAAGACCCATGCCGGTGAATTAGTTTAATTTAATTTTTTTAAAACTTGTACCAGAATTTTTTTAAAAACCCTTTTTAAGAATATTTTTTGTGTTTCCGACTGTTTGCCATCACTCCTCCAGGAAGCGCGTCTGCGGACGCCCATGATAACATCAGGTAAGAAATTGTGTTTACAGTCTAACGCTTGTAAGAAATAGATAAAAAATATATATTCCGAACCCGAACCGGAGCTGAACCGGAACTGAACCCCTAAAAAAAGAAATTGTTGAACCTGAACCGGAACTAAACCCGAAAAAAAATTTTTTGCTGAACCCGAACCGGAACTGAACCCGAAAAAAAATTTTTTGCTGAACCTGAACCGGATCTGAACCTTTAAAAATAAAATTTGCCGAACCTGAACCTGAACCGGAACGTTATTTTAAACGGTTCGATTCCCTGTTTTAAACATTTGTCGTCTTTTTTAAAATCTAATACAGCATTTAACAATTCTTGACGATTGGAGAAATTGCATTGATTTTTTTCCATTTGATTTAATAGCGCATAACGGATCTTGGTGTCCTCCACCCCAATACTTTTTGCATATTTTACATGAGGATCAAACAGCATAAGATCCTCTAATTTTTTATTTCTTTGCTTTGCCGCCGCATTGTTTCGCATTTGATCAAACAACATACTACGTAAGTGGTTCGCTGCAATAGTTCGAGTTGGATTTTTTATGCCTGGTCGATGCAAATCCGAATGTTTCTGACATACTTTCTCCACATAGTTTATTCCTTGTTTTTTCAAAACAAATTCACACATAGGGAACCACTTTGCATGTTCATACCAAGGATTGTCATGCGGTTTCCAGTAAAACAAACCTCCACCACAATAAAAACAAAGAACACGATTGCCAGAACCTTTATAATAAAAACCTGCATCCACCATTTCGCGTGGCGTTGGGCGCTCCTCATCACACCAAGAGGCAGGAAAGGTTCTCATGCGATCCTCTTCATCACACATAAGCGGATTTTGCGGAGAGGAACAACGAAACATTTGCGCTTCCCATTCTCTTCTGATAGCTTCGGAGTTTTGAGTATCAGATATCGCTGCAGCATCAACACAATCTTGATCCATATTTTTAGAGTGATAAAATATACAAAAACGTTGCTTTATATACCTACCGTTATGGATTACATCATAGTTTTGCAAAAAAACCTATACAAACAAACCTGGTAAAAACCTAGGGAATTCCCCACAAAACAACTGCTTATCGTGCAGTAAAACTGACTTGCCCAAACTCACCCGGTTGGCAAACAAACTTAGAACCATTGATTTTCTTAGGATTAAACTTTCTATTATCTTGGTTGGGAATAAAACTCAGGACCACTGTTTTTCTAAGGATTAAACTTTCTATTATCTTGGTGGGGAATCAAACTCAGGACCACTGTTTTTCTAAGGATTAAACTTTTTATTATCTTGGTGGGGAATCAAACTCAGGACCACTGTTTTTCTTAGGATTAAACTTTCTATTATCTTGGTTGGGAATCGAACTCAGGACCACTGTTTTTCTAAGGATTAAACTTTCTATTATCTTGGTGGGGAATCAAATTCAGGACCACTGTTTTTCTAAGGATTAAACTTTCTATTACTTGGTTGGGGAATCAAACTCAGGACCATCGATTTTCTAAGGATTAAACTTTCTATTATCTTGGTGGGGAATCGAACTCAGGACTACTACGTTTCCCAACCCTCCTCCTCCTCCTCTATGGCACCCCCGGTGGACAAAACCCTCCTCCTCTCTAGCGCCTCCAGTGGATAAAAACCCTCCCCTCTCTAGCGCCTCCAGTGGACAAACCCATTCTAGCGCCTCTAGTGGACAAAACCTTCTCACCTCCTGCTCTCTAGCGCCTCTAGTGGATAAAAACCCTTCTCACCTTCTCTAGTGGACAAAACCTCCTCACCTCCTCTTGCTCTCTAGCGCCACTAGCGGAAACACCAACCAAATGACGCATTACATACTACTCGCGACCCATCCGCATAGTCTTGGCGACCCATGGTTTGAGAAACACTGATATAGGCTATTTTGCTTTATTAAATTTACCTTCATGACATGTAAAAAAAGCAGATTTTTTTATGTTTTTATTTATTTCGGGGAATTAAAGAACACACAGCAAAACCGTACATATGTACCAAACCATACATTAAAGAATAAACATACGAACAATTAAAGAATGCAAAGTTAAAGAACAATAACATAAGAACAATTTAAGAATGCATAACTGCTGATTTTAGGCCAAACATTTTTTCTCAATCTTGGAATTTTTTTCCTTTTTTTTCCCGGTCATGGTCCGACTTATTCGATATCCGAGTTATCCGGGTCCGACTTAACAAGAGTAACCTGTAGTTGAAAAACAAGTAGTAGAAATTATAACGTATACTTGTAGTACTAGTTTAATTAGTTTTGCACTTTAACCCTAATTTTGAACGGTTTAATAGTTGTGTTTTCAGCGCTTTAATCATTTTGTCAAGCGTTCTTATCAACAAAACGCTACTGAGGCAGCTTTTTCTCTTTTTGTGAAAGTATCTGTTGAAGTGAGTAATTCTTAACAAAAGGCACACCTTTTTTGAAGGGAGTTTAAAAAATTCAGGGGTTCAGTTTTAATTACACATTTTTAGCAATGCATAAATTTTGCCAACTACGTCGGCAGTGTGGTCGAGTGGTTAAAGCGCCGTGTTTATGATTAACATGGTCTCGGTTCAAAACCCACTCGCGCCATTCTGTTTTGTCTTTGGGAAAGACACTTCGCGGCATTTTCCCTGTTTGGTGGTCTTGGCAAGCAATTCTAAATTAAAGTTATACTACGGCATTTTTTTTACTTCACCGAAAGAAATTTATTAGGAGACTCCAAAAAACTTTTGAAACTTTAGGAGGTTATGGGTCAACGCACAATCAAATGTTTTTCGGCGACTTCAAGATATCTTTAAGAGGTCATGTTTGTGGCAAAAAAAATGGTTATCTTCCTGAAAATTTGAGGATTTAAGCTCCTTCGCCCCCTGGATCCAATGATAAAAGCTTTAGCAACCATGTGAAATCGAAGGCTCTTATTCAAAATCAAATTTCTTGAGACTTTTAAAACCTAAAGAACTGATTTGTCTCTAAATAAGCATATTTCGCAATTCTAATGTTGAAGGAAACTGAAAATTTTGCAAGTTTTGGATAAACAAAACATTTTTTCGTCGGCAGCGTGGTCGAGTGGTTAAAGCGCCGTGATTGTGATTAACGTGGTCTCGGTTCAAAACCTACTAGCACCATTCTGTTGTGTCCTTGGGAAAGAGACGTTATGGCACTTTCCCCTGCTTGGTAGTCTTGGCAAGCAGTTCTAAATTTTAGTTATATTTCTAAAAAACTTCTTCTTCTTCTTCTTTCGGCCTTTCCCATTAGTCAGGGGTGGCCACAGCGTATCATCATTCTCCACATCTTTCTGTCTTCAATGTCCGTCTCCTTCACACCAACTTCCTTCATATCTTCTTTTACCACATCTAAAAATCTTCTCTTTGGTCTCCCTCTTCTCCTCTTTCCTGGTAACTCCATTTCCATCATCTTTCTTCCTACATACTCTTGGTCTCTCCTCATGACATTTCCATACCACCTCAGCCTGCCCTCCCTCATCTTCATTCCCCACCGTTCTACCTTAACAGTACTCCTAATGTGCTCGTTTCTAATCTTGTCTTTTCTCGTCACTCCCATAGCAAACCTCAACATTTTCATCTCTGCAACTTCCATCTCTTCCACTTGTTTCTTTGTGACTGCTACTGTCTCAAGTCCATACACCATTGCTGGTCTTACCACTGAACTGTACACTTTTCTTTTTACTTTAGCTGGTAACCTCTTGTCGCAGATTACTCCCATTATTTTTCTCCATCCGTTCCATCCTGTCTACACTCTATTCTTTATCTCCCTCTCACAACTACCACTTTCTTGCACCGTTGATCCCAAATACTTAAATTTCTTTACTCTTGGTACTTTTGTATCCTCCATCTTGACTGTTTCGTCGTCATTTCCTCCATTTATGCACAGATATTGGGTCTTTGACCTACTTACTTTCATCCCTCTTCTTTCCAATGCATACTTCCAGGATTCTAATCTCCGCTCCACTTCTTCCCTGGTCTCTTCACAAATCACAATATCATTAGCAAACAGCATTGTCCACAGTGGTTCTCTTCTTACTTCATCCGTTAGCCTGTCCATTATCACTGCAAACAGGAATGGACTTAATGCTGATCCCTGGTGCAGTCCAACCTTGACCTTGAAACTTTCTGTAGTTCCTACTGCACACCTCACCACTGTTTCGCTTCCCTCATACATATCCTGTACTAGTCGCACATAATTTTCCACTATTCCGGATTTTCTCATACAGTACCACAGCTCTTCCCGTGGAACCCTGTCGTAAGCTTTCTCTAGGTCCACGAATACACAATGTAGCTCTTTTTGACCTTCCCTGTATTTTTCCATTAACATTCTTAAAGCAAACATGGCATCGGTGGTTCCCTTTCCTGGCATAAATCCATATTGCTGTTTGCTGATCTCCACTCTATCCCTTAACCTGGTTTCAATAATTCTTTCCCATACTTTCATTGTGTGGCTCATTAGCTTTATTCCTCTGTAGTTTCCACAGCACTGTGCGTCCCCTTTGTTTTTATAGATTGGGATAAGCACACTCCTTGTCCATTCTTCTGGAATCCGTTCACCCATTAATAGTCTGTTGAACAGTCTGGTCAAAAACTCTATCCCCATCTCTCCCATGCACTTCCAAACTTCTACTGGCAACTCATCTGGTCCAACCGCTTTACCTTTTTTCATCCTTCTTAGTGCGTTCTTTACTTCTTCTCTACTGGCACAATTTACCTCTTCATTAACCACTTCTGCTTCCTCTGTCCTAGGTTCTCTGTTATTTTCCTCATTCATGAGTTTCTCAAAGTACTCCTTCCATCTCTTTAACACTGCTTCTAAATTTACCATAACATTACCGTTTTCATCCTTTATGACCCTCACGTGCTGTACATCTTTCCCTGCTCTGTCTCTCTGCCTAGCCAATCTGTACAACTCTTTTTCACCTTCTTTTGTTTCCAATCTAGCATACAAATCATCATACACACGTCCCTTTGCCATTGCAACTGCCTTCTTTGCCTTACTTTGTATACCTTTTTAGTATTTTCATTTCTTATTTTGTCCCATGCTTTCTTTGCCTCTTTCTTTTCTTTTATGCTTTTTTGAACTTCCTCATTCCACTACCATGTCTCCTTGTCTCCTTTTCGTTTACCAAATGTCACTCCCAGTACAGTTTCAACTGTTTTTCTTAGCATTTCTGCCGTTTTGTCCCACTCATCAGGTAATCCATCCTTGCCTCCCAGAATCCTGGTCACTTCTTGTCTAAACGCTTCTTGATAGCTTGTCTCTTTCAGTTTCCACCATCGTATCTTTGGCTTTACTTTCTCTGCATTTTTCTTTTTCACCATAGGAGCCATTTTGCATACCACCATACGGTGTTGCTTTGCGACACACTCATTCAATATTACCTTACAATCGCACATTTCCTTCAGGTTCCTCCTTCTGCACATCACATAATCTACTTGGGTACTTTTTCCTCCACTCTTATACGTCACCCTGTGTTCATCTTTCTTCTTGAAATAAGTATTGACAATCGCCAAATCCATCCTTTTCCCAAAATCCAGAACCATTGATCCTTCCTTATTTCTTGTTCCAGCACCGTACCTCCCCATTATTTCCTCATCCCCGATGTTTCCTTCGCCCACATGTCCATTAAGGTCTGCACCAAGAACTATCCTCTCTTCTTTTGATATACTTCTTTTGATATTATTTCTAAAAAACTAAAAAACCAAAAAAAAAAATTTTTAACGCACAGCTATATCTTGGCATCTTTGAAAGCACGTCTGGTTAATTGTTTGCTAGGTATGTATATGTCCTAGGTATGGCGCCTCCGACATTTTCCTGCGAGTTGGCAGGATAAATATAGAGATCAAATTCAAAAAGATTTTTTTTCAGAAAAAGTTAGCTCAATGTGAATGAATGCTTCAAATTGCCTTTTTTAAGTAGAGCATTGTTTTTTTTGGTATTAAATAAAATTAGTACCAACATTATTTCAATAAATTAGTGCCTCACCAACCACGAGCTTCATGGCACGTCACTAAATTTAACTGATCAACAGAAAACCTGCATTCTTCTATTGGTTGAAGTGAAGTCAACTATAAAAGCAAAAATAAAGATTTACTTGACAGCCACTTATATGATGAAAAGTATGATAATTTTACGGCAGATTTAAATCGGGGTGACTTACGTATACCTAGAGATTCCGTATGTCACTAATGCGTAGTTGATCATTCCTGCAGAAATTCTTTAGGCAAAATTTTAAAAACAATTTTAAATCTATAAACATCGAAAAGGCTTATCGAAAAGGCCAAGATTAGCAACCATTCTGTTCAACAACTATTGCCGTCTTTACTCTCCAAAATTTTTCCAAGAACCGTGACAAAAAGTGTTAAAATTTACAACAAATTCATTAAATAATCTTAAGACGGTCATTGGGAAAGGCCAAGCAGTTAAAGATAGCAATTACATAAAGTAACTCTTTTTTTATGAAAATTTGGAATTCTAATCAAGAATTTACAATTCAAATTTGTATACAGGTAGTGAATATCAAAAGTACAGGCATTGCTATGAAAGAACCAATCAGAAATCAGTAAAACTAATTAAGAAAGAAAATATTGAAAATCAAGCCTGGAATAAATTACGTTGAAAGTACGGTTATCAATGAACCAATCAGATATAAGTCTAGCCAAAAGAAAAAAAAAATTTTTTGAAAATCTTAAAAATCTTGTCTTGATTACGTAATTACTTCAAAATACATGGCCTTGAATAAATTAGCTTAAGTTACATCGAACATACGGGCATTTTTATTAATGAATCAATTATTTTTATAGTTTATTAACCAAAATCTTTATTTTTTATACTTGAGTTTTTTTCAATTGCTACATATTTTATTTCGCTTAGTCAGAAATTCAATTTTTGTCAACACTTTTCTGATTGGTTCTTTTTGGATGTTGCTTCAAGATACGTTTCGAAGTAATTTATTCAAAGTTAAGGTTTTAAAATTTTTAAAGTATTTTTCGATGTAATTTATTCAAAACCAAGCTTTTGAAATTTCTTTTGTTTAGTGCTAATTTGTGATTGGTTCATTAATAACAACGCCTGTACTTTTGATGTAATTTATGCTAATTTATTCAAGGCCATGTATTTCAATGTTATTTATTCAAGACTAGATTTTCAAGATTAAAAAAAAATTCTTTTTTAACTAGTACAGATTTCTGATTGGTTCATTGATAACCGTACTTTTCATTTAATTTATGCTAAGTTATTCAAGGCCTTGTATTTCAATGCTATTCAATCAAGGCTATTCATTTTAATATTTTCTTTCTTGATTATACTGATTTCTAATTGATTTTTTCATAATAATGTCGGTACTTTCGATGTTCACAACTCTTAATTTAGCTTGGAATTCTAGATTCTTGGTTAGAATTCCAAATTTTCAAAAGAGTTACTTTATGGAATTCTTATCTATTCCTACTTAGCCTTTCCCGATGACTGTTTTAATTCAGTCGAAGGATAGTCTGGAACCATTTCTCTGAATATTTAGCGACTATCTTGATTTATTTTTATACCTTTTCTTTTGCAATTCATGATACAAATCTAGTTTTTGCTGGTTTTTGGCTATTTGGTTCTTGGATATCAATTTGACTACCGATTTGTATTTCATTCTTTTTTGATATTTATTTTAAAATAAAATAAAAAATCCTTTTGATCGAATTTCCATAAAACAAAAGTCAACAATCTTATTCAAGTGCTAAAATAGTACTGAAAACAACAATAAAACATCTTTTTAATTCTTTGTTTGTTTGAAGATTGTAAAAAAAGAATTTTCTTTTTCAAAAAATTCTAGTCTCATATGCAAGTAGGGTCGTTATAAATAAATATTTTTGACCAAAAAATCAAACTTACAAAAAGAAAACAAATAACTGATGTAAGAATCGAACTTTAGTTTCTTTCATAATTACGATCATATTTATTGCTTTTAGCACCAAACTGGAACCGTTCATTGCACTTTAAAAATCACTAATTTTTAATTTTAGTCAAGTATTCTGAACACAAAATCAACTTGCGTTTGGTGTGGTGTGTTCAACTTTATTTGTTTTTATCTCGAAATGTTTCTTTGTTTATTTTAAAAATTTCACGAACTGATAAAAATATGGAAAGAAAGAATGAAAGCAGACAAGGTAGAAGCACTTTGTATTGTTGTCGCAATATTTTTATATAACTTAAACCTGTCTTATATTTTAAGTTCGATTGAACCAAAATGCAGAGCCTTTTACCTTCAGCAATCCTTTTTTATTCGCGCCCCCAAGGGTGAGTATTGTACGACTTTATTTTGGTACTGCTTAGATATTTTCGCACCAGTAAGATGCTGAGTTATACGAGTGTGTGTTGAAATAGAAATAACATGGGAAAAAAATAGAACACTTTAATAAAACTGGCTGTTGCGAGAATGCCTAAATAGAACTTCTTTTTGGTAAAAAGTATGATACGATATCTTTCAGAATTAACCGTTGATTCTTATGAAAAATTTTTGCTATTTTAACTTTTATATTCATTAAGTGACTAGGAGAAATTTTCGTGTTATTGAGTAAAGAAACAAATAATTTTTAGTTTATCACTCCAATGTTTGAATTGAAACCAAAACCATGTCGAAAAACCAACAATATTCATTTGAATTCTTCTGGAGGAAAAAGTTTTTTCGATGAAAATTCGTACAATCCGGTTAATTTTACTTTTTATCCAGCAAGATGCGAAAAAGGTAAAAATTTCTTGTCATCAATTTTCGATATCGTTGATGAACAAAATGGTGATTTAGTGTTTGAAGAACTAAGTTCATTGTATGAAGGGTTAGCTATGTTTTACTGTCATCCCTTGAATTAGGAATTCAAGTTCCAGACAGCCGCCATCAAAGAAAAAAGAAAAAAAAGAGAAAAGTAAAAGATTGGACTCGTTAAAAATAATTTATATAAAAATTAAAAATTAATTGTTTTAGGCATTTGAAGTAACTCCAAGCCAAGCCTTCTCGACAAGCTTATCCGACCTCAAAACTTGTAAACATAGGTGGTTTAAAAAAATATGAAGTAGTGTATAATTATTTTATTATTTTAGCGAAAGATTTAGCATCAAGTAAAAGTCAGAAAAATATGGAAAACTTCTGTAAAAAAAAATGCAAAAAAATAATCCATCGTCGTTTGCCAGAGGTATGACGAAGGCTAAGTAAAATTCGATTGCGACGCGTTGTTGATTTTCAGTATGTTTCGCTTATATTTGGAATTTTTTTAGATAATTACTGGTATAACGTATACAAGTCCTTTGTTAAAATGGCGGCTGCGGCGTGAAAACAGTCAAGCAAACTACTGTAGATGCTGCAATCGAACATTCAGCTGACCAAATTTCGACCAATTGCAAAAAGACAAATTATGATCTTATAGAATAAAGAATTGAAGTGTAGAATAACTATAGTGGGGTCAGCATGTCAAACAAGAAAGTAAAGTAAAAGCAAACTCATTTTTGAAAAAGAGTCGCATATTTTATCTATTAAACTTTGGGTGTGCAATTCGTGTGCATTTATAATCATGGTTGAATTGTTTCTTTTCGGCGGTGTCTTGAGTGTTAAATTTTCATTGTGTCATTAAATCGTTTATTTGATTTAATATTCCAATTTTCATTTTAACGATGTATTCATTTTGTTGGATGTACAGTATTTTGATTTTTTAAAATAGAAAGCTACTTTGTCAGCCCAAGAACGAAAAAGCTGACCTGGTCGAGTTTACATTGCTTTAATTCGCTTTTTAACTATAACTGCATCTGAACGTCGATGAAAAAAATGAAAGTCTAATTTTAATATGCACGTTCGTTGAAACTTTGCATTTCAATAGATTCTTCAATCGCCTTTTCAAGACCCAAGATCTTAACAGTCATTGAAATGTTTTGAATATCCTGCATATCCCCGCTAAATAAAGTTTCTCTTTTCTTATTTTGATGTCTTAAGGTTAAAAAACGTATGAAAAGAAATTCTGCACGTTAGTATAGAACAACAGAACAGGAATTTGAAAGGAACAAATTTTCTCGGTTGACTTTTAAAGAGCGTTATATTAGCATCATTACCTGTACCTCTATCTTATTGACTTCCGGGATAACGTCTCAATCTTTAACTTAAGCAAGTTATATTTTTACTTACCATTTTGAA
The DNA here is from genome assembly GCA_963680785.1 of Diplosoma virens. NCBI lineage: Eukaryota > Metazoa > Chordata > Ascidiacea > Aplousobranchia > Didemnidae > Diplosoma > Diplosoma virens. The sequence goes on along the minus strand of OY796880.1, from coordinate 20,489,512 downwards.
ACATTTGCCAAATTTAGCTAATGCAGTAGAAGATGTTTTTGATTTTGTTTTCCTTAGCTCATGGATGTCCAATCTGCGGCCCACTTGATGTTTTGTGTCCCACTTCTTACTCAAAATTTTTTAGTTATATCTTTATAACTATATCGAATTCAACATCCTTGCTGTCATAATAACATAATGATAAACAAAGTGAATACGTCAGTTGATTGCTGCGTCGAGTGACGTTCAATGAACTGATTATAAAGACTTTTGTAGGCGGAGTTTAATAAGACACGCATCAGTTTCAGCAGTCACATTGTTTTGCGATTAAGTTAAAATTGAATGTGTTAATTTTCTAACCATTTTTTACAATATCAACTGATAGTTGTTAATGACTTAAGCGGTACTACAGATAGTAATTTTGAACCAATGCGGAGTGATTTAGAATACAATTACAGTAGTAGCAGGGATGTTTCCTGTGGTAAAAAAGGGAATCGTGTAGATTTATTGAAGGGGTTGGAAAAAGGATCGGACACTTTAGACATTCTTGATCCAGTCTAGAAATTTAACATATAGATCAGGGTCCAGGATTGCACCGTTAGCCAAGGAGAGTGTCGTACCTAGTACGCGAAACTCAGCTGGCTGGATACCTGAAAGTATTGGTAAGTGGTCCGTTGGAGTGTGACGAAGGCACCCAGTGACAATGCGCAAGATGTCACACATAGGACATGTCTATGAAGCCAGTGTGAACGATACGACACCAGACTGATGCGCAGTACTCAGCTGTTGAGTAGACCAGAGATAGAGCAGGTGTGCGCAGTGTTTTGGCACCAGCACCCCATCCTAAGCCCGGCAGTGTGACGCGAGAAGATAGTTTTCTGCGCAATGCTACTAGATAGTGACGGAACGTGACCGATCTGTCCAGTTTTACCCCAAGATAAGAAGGGGTTGGACAGAACGGTAAAAATCTATTGCTGTTGTGGACTTTTAGCTCAGGGTTGGCCTCTCGGTTATTTAAATGAAAAGCTGCCGTCACCGTCTTAGTGTGACTGAGCTTCAACTTTCAAGTCGAGAAATACGCTGAAAGTGTAGCCATGTTTTGACTTACAGTCCCCTAAAAGGTCTTTCAGCTTCCAGAGGAGTGCAACAATGCTAGATAATCTGCGTTAATAAATTTTTTGGAAATCGTGGAAGGCAGATGTAGACGTAAATATAAAGAAGTTGAAAAGGAGGTGAGCCAAGACCGATCCCTGAGGAAAGCATGCAGATAAAGAATCCTGCTTTGCTTGCTGTCACCAGCAGTAAGGGTGAAACTTCGGTTTCGGACAAGGTTTGTGATCATTCTGACTATGTGCTTATCCGGAGAAAATCTCAAGCAGCTTGCATGTAAGGCCACGGTGCCAGACGGAGTTGCCGTCAGATCGACAAATTGACAGAAAATCCTCAATGTTTTCTGTCAATAGAATGACTTGATTCCTCTTGACTGTTTGTGTCAAAATCCAGCCTCTTTTTAGGGAGGAATGGATCAATAATTGGTTCGACGCGGAGGTAAAGAAGTCTCCGAGGATCGTGTAGGGGAGACAGAGCAGGGATATTTGTCGATAACCCTCCAGGTCCCCTACGGGCTTGATCGGCTATGGGATCGCGATTACAAGCCTTTTTCTCTAGATCTTGGGGATTTGGAGTCGGTGCAAGCAGGAAGAAAGGCACTCACGTAACTGGAATTTCAAAGCAGCTCTCGCATAGACATTTTTAATACTAATCACGTTATGAAGTTTTTAGTTTCACATTTTATTTAAATTCTTATTTAGTAAATGAATTTTAAATTTATATTTAATACTCGTCATTTGATCATGGCATCTAATATTAAAAAGAGGAATTTTTATATACATGTAATACATGTAGTTTTGCGGCTCGCTGAATGTACTTTATTTTTTATCTCTGTATTTATTCTCTTGACTCGCAGGAAAGCGACGGATACGCTATACATAAGGCAAGCAATTACCCCGAACTGTTTCCGGAGATGCCAAGATATTGCTGTTCGCTTGCAAATTTAATAGAGATATGACCGTAATTTAGAACTGCTTGCCAGGACCACTAAGAAGGGGACAGTGCCGTCAAGTGTCTTTCCCAAGGACACAACAGAATGGCTTGAATAGGTTTTAAACCGAGACCGTGTCGATTACGATCCCGGCGCTTTAACCACTCGACCACGCTGCCGACGATACTTAAATTTATAATTTGGTCCATTATGAAAAAAGGTTGGGCATCTCTGCCTTAGACCAATTGCTTCAGATGTACGCCGTACCACACAAATTTGAACCCTCTTTCAATCCTTTGAGCATGGTAATTTGAACATATTTTGCAGTTATACATATAATCATTTGAAATATATACACTGTAAATATGATAGTGTGGACAGATGTAGCAGTTATAAACGAAAAAATACTAAGTAAAATTTATTTTTTTATACTTTGAATTTGCATTGCTAATATTCACTAGCTATTTCTAAAGGTACTAAAAAAAAATATATGAACATAATTAGCAGTTTCAAAGAAAAATAATTTAATATGCAGGAAAAATAAATGTAACTAGATTTAATGAGACTTTTGACTTTGCTTTGCTTTCAACAAATTTAGTTTTTAGGGTCAAATTAGTAACTGAGAGCAACAGTTAGTTCTTCAAATTTGAATCGGATGGTCGCGACCTCAATTTGTTCTTGATCGTTTGTATGGATTAAAATGCTTGCTCGCATTTGTATCGGTATGTTGTTCCGAAGCGACAGACATAACTTGGGGCGAATTTTTAATTCTGGAAAATGTTCACATGATAGTGATCGCCACAAGTTATTGATAATGATCCCCACAAGTATTTCAGATGCACTTGGGCGTGAAGCAAGTTTGTTAAATTTGCGTTTCTGTACTGAATTTGTTTTTAGATTAATAAGTTCCATTTGTATATTACTAGACATCTTCAGAATGTTTTGTTAAATAAGTGAAAATGGATTTATAAAAGCAAGGATGCAACCTCCTTCAAAAAAAATCACTGTAACGACTATCAAAGGCTTTTTGTAGTATTACAATTTTTTTCAATGTAACTCTATTCTGTAAAGTTAATATCGTCTTTAACACATGCACTTTTATCTTTAGGTATGAAAGTTGGCTCAAATCCTTGTTTTCTAGCTGAGAGACAAACTATTTTAACTTTATTTTAAATATACTTATAATTATTAATGGTTCTTCACGCAACTTTCTGAGTTATTCTATTTAAATGAAAACATTTATATAGGTTAAAACACTTCACAAAAAATCTAAAAATTTAAAATCGCAACAATCTGTTTTGTCAAAAAACGGCTTGTCAGTTGATTGTCTAAAACATAATGCAAGCAACACAAAGCAAAAATAAATACGCAAATATGTTCAATGGGAAATAAAACAAAAATAAAAATTAAAAACTATAATGATAATAATAATAAAATCTTGAAAAACTACTGAACGGCTTTTCCATACTAATAAGGTGCAACTGTAGAGGTATAAAGAGATTTTTTCTCACAGGCAAGCGGCGTGAAATAGATAAAGAAGATCAGAAGATATGGAAAGCGGGTTCGATGCCAAAGGTGATCACAAAAAATTGGGACTTTGGCATCAAACCCGCTTTTTCATAACTTCTGGTGGTCTTTATATTAGGTGCCCAAAAAAGTCTTTGCCGATTTTTGTTGACTTATTTTAGGCCCCCTTTTTTATTACTGACAAGCATAGTTATACAGGAACCAACTTGTACTGACAAGTAAATTGTTGAATGATTTCAGTTCTGTAATTTTTTATGACTAATGTTATTTTATTTCTTATTTCAGAGCCTTAAAAATGACTGATAGAAAATTGATAATTCGTGCTTGTCTGTTGTACGAGTTTTAACTTTTGTTGAATGTGAGGGTTCATATTTTGATGAATAAATACACTTAATACTTTAACTATGAATTTTTAATTTTCTTCATAAAAATCGGCAAAAACTTTTTTGGGCACCTAATATATCTTGGTTTTATCTATTTTACGTCACTTGCCGATGAAAAAAGATTTTTTTATGTCTTTACTGTAATTATATAATGCGTAACCGCGTAGATATAGAGGTAAAAATAACATTTAAAAAATTTCTACTATATCTAAATCTTATTTTTAACTTGGAGTACAATTATCTATCTCCATTCATGATCAATACTAAGCTTTTGTTTGAATAAAAACTTTTTATGATATCCTATCATGAAAGGTTTCATACTAACAAAGAAAGTTTCTTAATGTTGTATTTAGGGTAGTTGCTACTGCATATGAAAAAGCTTGATCGAGAAAGAGTTTAAAGAAATGGTTTTTTAAACAAATTTTTAAATTTCATTTTATCTCTCGGTTGTTGTAAAAAAAACTTTTTTTAGATGTTTTTTTCTTATTACTTGACTATATTTTTGATTCAATTGTGGCATTATATAAACTTTATCACTATTCACAACGATTAACGCGGCTCGCAAAAAATTTTTTGGTTCTACGAGTAGTTTTAGCAGTTTTGAAGTGTTTTATATTGCGCAAGCTTGGGTTACAGTGCTTTCAGACAACGTTTACAAGGTATTCGAAGTTAAGATAAGTTTTTTGTTTTTTTTTAAAAAAAAAGGACTAGCTGTGCCTGTGATCAATAGCATGCAAGTAAATTCTTTGGCTGGTAGGGTCAAAAAATTTTTAAAAAAGTGCACTTTTGTCGAAAAAGCACTCTCAACGGAAAAAAATTGAAGAAGCAGACGGAGGCTAAGCTTTGTGGAGAAGTGCAGAATTTTTTGGTTTTTACTTGGGGTTAAAAAAAATTTGTGTGATGTAAGTAAAGACCAAAAAATCAAGTTTTCAACTGGATGTGGTGCGGCCACTTTGTTTGTTTCGTGCCCAAGACATTACTATTTGCACTACATGTGAGGTGCATCTTGTAAAAACCCTAAGGCTAAGTGGAACATGAAATTTTATTTCGAAGAACATTATTGGTCCCTTTGTCACCCGCGCTAAAAAAATGTCACATAGCAGAAAAAAGCAATTGCCACCTCTTCCCGCTCCTCCGTTTCCGGCGCCCCTAGTGACCATGTTTATAATTCATAATACTTTTGTAATTTGCATAACAAAAATTCACTCGCAATTTATAGTGCTTTAGAAAAGATTTTTTATAATATTAGTTTTTTTTAAGATACTATACAAAATTCAGTAAATTTACTTTTTTTAAAGAACATACGTATTTTTAAAAAGGGTTGAAAAGGGCTGAATTTACGACGTTGTTAGTGAAGCCGAAAGGTTTGCAAGTTCGCTTTTTTTTATTAACTCTGTTCAATCACTTTTAAAATCTACTAAAATTCTTTTTGAAAGTTTGTTTACTGAACTTCATGAAAATGTTCTAAAAAATGAAGTTCGCTTTCAGGTAAGCCTTTATTACCAAAGATTGCGGATAAAATTTCGTTATTAGCTTTTTACTTAATTTTATTTAAAGCAATCTCACGTCATCCCAAAAGCTAGTTCGGTGGAAAAGAACCTTTTTCATCCTGCCTACGGCGTAGTTGATCAAGTTCGATTCTACGGTTTGAACAACTTGAGGCGATCCTTGTAATAATAATTCCACGTTGACTGTCCTCAGTGTGCTGCTCGGTTGCCAAGCAAACTGTAGCGCAGCTGGACACTGGGAAACTTATCGCACAGTTCTGTGTATAAAACAAGTATCATTAAAAGTTTATTTTTTTAAGAAAATTGAAATTAAACTGGCTAAATTTTTCTCCATTACAACAAACTCCCATAGTGCAGTTCAGGAAACCTAGAAACTACTCATTAGAAGGGTGGTATTTCCTCAAAATTGAAGTTTAATTTTGTTGTAAAAGTAGAAAGTGCTGAAGGTTGTCAGCTTCAAATGCACTTTTTTTATAAATTATTTTTTGTGTTTCAACTTTCAATCAATACATACAAGTTTTGTTTTCTTTTTAAAAAAAATTTTTCAACTTAGATTTAAAACGAGTGAGAACCGAACTTGTCGTCATTGTAAATCATTTATTAAAAACTGATAGCTTTAAGCGGAAAACCTTTCTTAGTTTTAATCAAAAATCAAACTACAAAACTGACTCATGCTCGTTAAGTTTTGTTCATTTTCTTTGATTTTACCTTGCACCGTTGCGGTATCTATATGATTTTATAATTCAAGGTTATTGAACTTAGGTTTAATGATTTAAATATGGAAGGATTATCGTATACAGGTAAATGTACTTTGTGTATAAAGTAAACTTTTGAATCTTAAAGTTTCTTTATTTAAGTTCCCCAGATTGAGACTTCATCTGCGAGCAATTATATTCAAGATATGATAGTAAGTACCCAAAATTTTACTACATTCAGCTTGCCATAACTCTGCATTATGATTAGCTTGCAAAACAGTAAATCTTTTTCTCATTTGTACTCTATAATGGACGAAAAAAACCTTGCAGGCCTAAGTAAAACAAGTCATTAGCTGCCAGTTTCGGTTAACCGGGCTACGCAAAGTATAAGACAACTGAATAGTTTTGTGATATTTTAATGGTCCAGTGACAGACTGTACTAAAGACGTCTACAGAAAAAACCGTGTTATATTTACCAACAAAAAGAAATTGTTTCAGGTTTTTCCATTTTTTATATTTCGGTTCCAGCTCCAAAGTCAACCTCCGCAGATGGCTCCAACTTCTTCACAGCCGAGAAATCATACTGCACAACCGAATTATTGTTTCCCACACTCTAGCTGCTATTCCCCACAGCCATCCGAGTATTACCACGATCCAAATTTTTACAATTTTTTTCCGCCCCCAGCTCCAATTGACTATCACAACAACTCAAGTGAGCGATTTTATGCTGTATACAAACGTTTCCAAACGTTTTTTATAAAAAAATATGTTGATTTCTGAGAATTCATAATTTCTAATATTTTTATTTAAGCAAATGAACTTGTTCAATGCGACGCTCGAAGAGATCAAAATAGTGTAAGAATTTTGTTTTTTACAAGTTGTGTGAATTTAAGAAAAATTTAAAGTGAATTTGCCGAAAATGGGATATCACAATATACCGATTGATCAATCTTTGGAATTTCAGCCAATTGAGGGAATGGCAGCTAGTCTTCGGCTTTCGACTAATACATCAAGGACAGAAGAGCAAGAAAATCCTATTAAATTTCTGTCCACGTCTACTTCTTTGGATCAATTCTCTGTAACTGAAGCGAAAAAGAAAACACAAAAGGTAACGTTTTAGTTAAAATTGCATGTCTGTTAGTTGAGGAAGCATGTAATGCTTATGTAAACGTAGGAATTGTGCATTCATGTTGTCTTTACTGCAAGATAAACGGTAAATGTGTGTGTTTTTTAGTTAACTTTAAAATGTGACTTTTGGATAATACGTAACAATGGCCTTAAAAAATCTAATCGTAACGCTGAAGCAGATTTTGGCGAAATAGTTCTGGGTTGTATTTTATTGCTTTTATCTTAATGTAAAATATCGCTCTTGACAACTTGTAGGGCATTTCGCAATTCCGCAAGAAAACATACGATTGTTAGTAGTAAAACATTATGATTGTAACCATATGATTGCATTTTGGAATTCCGCAAGAAAACATTATGATTGTAGTAGGTCGTTTTTCACAGAGTCGGACGTTTTCTCGTTTAACGCCAATATTTTAAATTGGATCTCTTTTACTTGACTACAATGGCTTTTGCCATCTAATAGATTTAAGGATGTCAACGTTTCCATAATCGGATCAAAAGATAGTTTAATGATCAAGTATACCCCTTCAGTGGGATCTCTAAGAAAATGAGAATGATAACAGTCTTGAATATTTTTTAAAAAGGTCTTATCAGTTTGACAATTGTAAAAAATGCCTATGACGTGCTAATAATAATAATAACAATGTATTTGTACAACGCTCTATACTTAAAAAAGTTTTATATAGTCTCAGAGCGGTGGATTTAGTATAGGCTAAGAATATACCACGTTGACATTCTACAGTTATGTTAATCGATTTCCAGATATTTTCCGCACAAAAAATTTCTTCGCGTGCTGCGATCTTACTGACACAGAGATAAATAAGTAAATCAGAAGGAGCTTTGCATGTGCACAGCTACAGATCGAATAAGAGTTTATAGCATTATTTAACGAGATCTCTATAGCTCTACATTAAAAGCAATGCAATAACAGTTTAGTATCTTTTTCTGGCATTTCATGCGGTTTCACGTAAAATTTTTTTACTTTCGACCAAGAAAACCACCACGGCAAAAAAATATTTTAGAAGAATAGATTACATGTATGTTCATCTCTGCAATCCCCCCCTCTATAACAATAGTAAATGTTTGAAAATCCCCTCCCCCTTTTTGTGTTTACATAGTGTGTGATCATTTCGTGTTCTTCATTTTCTTCATCGACTCGATTTAATTCAGAACAACTCGATTGTGACATAACAATATCTTATATAAAGGCCGGTTTCCACTACGAGCGTGGAAAAGAGCATTCTTTGTCTCTTTTATTGATCTTCGATTGAAGCGAGCTCAAAAAAAATCAATAAAACAAACGAAGAATGATTTTTTCCACGCTCGTAGTGGAAACGGGCCTTAAGATTGGAGGTGCAGAAAAACATGATTTTTTAAACAAAATCAAATTATTGTTATCATTGTCAACTTAATGCTTACATGATCATTTTTGTAAAAAGATTAAACATTACTTAAAAATATAGTTAAAAAGACACTTGCTTTATGAATGAAAAAATACTGTTTCATATTACTGTGCTATGACTTTAAATTCAATTAGTGGATCTAACACAGGGCTCCCACCAGTCCTGGGTTTTTCTGGTCCCATCTGAATTTTAACAATTCCTTTAAGTCTAGAATTTCCACAAAATATATAATTATATAAAAATGAAGAGATCACAATGTAACCGATCAAATGTAATTTGAACGAGTTAAATAGGAACAGTAAAAAGCGAAGGAACAGTAAAAAGCGACTAAAACAGTAATTAATGTGAAATAAAGTAATTAATGTGAAAAAATTTATTTACGTATTATAAATTTAGAATGTTTTTTCACATTAATTGCGTTGATTTAGTTATAGTAGCATATCTTGATTCTCACTAATTTGTTAGTACATAATTGTTTTAAAATAGCAGCAAGCTCTAAACACATGGGATTGAAGCAAAGCGTGGTTTTTTTTATACACCATTTTTCAAAAATAATGCAGTTTGCCAAACTCGTTTTAAATTTATTTTTTAGAAAAAATATAACATCTGGGGTGTTTTAAAAAAATTTGGGTACTATGCAATCTGGGTTTTTATAAAAATTCATTTCTGGATCCTCGGTCTAATTCTAACACATTTCGCAAAAAGTCTTAACACCTTTTTACTTTTGTGAATTTAAACAATTGTTTTGTGGTACAGAATGTAGAAAGCGGTGCCCGACACTCATCACGAGTAAATGTCGGAAGGTGGAAAAATACAATTGATTATCTTTCCAACACTATAAAAGGCAATCAACTATATTTTTCGATAGGTTAAGGCGTCACAACACGTGAACAAACTCTTTTTGGCGGCAGAAAATTGACTTGGATAATTTGATGTAAATGGCTTTTATAGCAGACGAAATGAAAATAATTTTTTATGATTATAATATTGGGCGCCCATATGCAGAGGTGGATTCGAGACACGGTGCTTTGAGACAGATATGAAACTTGGAGCATCGAGATCGAGAGGAGACACGAGACTTTACCAAAGTTGTTTTTAAGCCAGGGTTGGGAAGTTGAGTCGGAAACCGGAGTTGCATGTTTTTGGTTGGACTCGGAACCAACATATTTTTTTTTAATATACTAAAGCTGGACTCGGTTTTTGTAGCTGGAGTTGGTACTTATTATTTTTATTTTTTATTTATTTTATCTCTATATTTATCCTCCTGACTCGCAGAAAAGCGACGGAGGCGCTAATACATAAGGTAGGCAATTACTCCGACCTGCTTCCGGAGATACCAAAATATTGCTGTCCGCTTGCAATTTAATAAAGATATGACTGTAATTTAGAACTGCTTGCCAGGACCACCCAGCAGGGGAATGTGCTGTAAAGTATCTTTTATAGAAAAAGTGCGTCACAAATGTGCTTCATTATTTATCGCTTTGACCGTCAAAGTGACAAATAAACAAAAGTCTTCCATTCGTGTCCAGACCTCCCTAAAATGTCGGGACTATTTGAGAAGTGTAGGCACTTGTCTAAAGCTATCGTTTGTCATTTCCAATACATATAACGTGCTTTAACTTAACAGAAAAAAAGTGCTTTGGTCAGCAGTTGGGTGTAACCAGAGTAAGAAAAAACTACATATAACGTGCTTTAACTTAACAGAAAAAAAGTGCTTTGGTCAGCAGTTGGGTGTAACCAGAGTAAGAAAAAAAATTTTCAATTTTTATCTAATCTTAATTGTATTGCTTACTCTTAATTGCAGACAAGCTAACTCTGCAACAGTAATTACGATTGCAAAAAGCTATGTTGTATTTTTGAATTTTAAAAGAGGCATCGCTTGTCTCCTGGGTCCTCCCTGGTTACTACAGTAAATGTAGAGTAGGAGAAATTTCTTTTTTGACTTCACAATCCTGGTTCAAGTCACATTTAGCAAACAGGGAGGATCCAGCAGATAAGAAGCTATATCTCCTAAAGTTTTTCGATTAAAAATTCAACTTTTGAACATCTGGAAAAACGACTCTGTCTTCATTCTAAAACGTGCAACTCTGGCGATTTTAATTTCAAAATCTTGGAGACCTAATTGTCAAGTGGTTAAAACGCATTAAAGCGCCATGATTGTAATCGATATGGTCTCGGTTCAAAACCTACTCGGACATGCTATGGTGTACCTAAGAAAAGCACTTCTACTGTACTTCCCCTTCTTGCGGTCTTGGCAAACAGTCTAAAGTTTTGTCATATCTCTGTAAAACATAAAAACCTAAATATAAAAAATTCAACAATGGGCCTACAGCAATATCTAGGCCAGGGATTTTCAACCTATGGGCCATGGCCCAGTAGTGGGCCACAGTGGTTTTTTTAGTGGGCCATGGAGCATAAATCAAAATGAAAGCAATATGTATAATATATAGGGGAGACCGGGGTTAGTGGGAAAATTTTTCAAAACTTCATTTACTTAACTTAGGTTCGGTGCATTACAAACTGGATGCGTTTGAAAGATGCAGTGTTAAGTCCTGTGAAATACTACAAATGACTATAACAGTAATGTCTCAAGTTTTTAAGTAACTTTTATTTTTGTGATCACATGTCAAGCTTTCCAACAAACCCCGTCACTGGGGCTAGTTGAAAAACAAAAAAGCACTAAGTTACACACAAGATAACACAGAGAAACCAGTGTTTATGCAATTACTGTGGATTATAGGATGTTAAGTTAACATCAAACACGTATTTTTGTTGGCAACGTTTCGTGCCCCTTCTATTCACAGGATCTGGCAGTTTTATCACAACATCTTTTATGCTGTGAGTAAACTTTGCTAAACTTTGCTTCCTCTGAATTTTCAGGAAACACAAATGTAGCGCATTCATCGGTTAATGTGGAGTGTCTGCACCGTTTCAGAAATCTAAATGTGATATCACCATCTTCAAAAACCTCAATCACATGCCCAATGTAGTGCTGTGCCTTTTTTTGTCCATCAAACCTCACCAATGCGAAGTCACCCTTTTGAATGTGACTTAGCTGGGTTACTTCAAACGACTGATCATTTGCAGCTTTCGTCGAGCAATCTTCTTCAACCATCACATCTTCATCTAAAGCTGCAGTATCTCACCAGGTTCTAAATTGCTTTCAGTAGAATGCAGCAAGCGCTTCTTCACTTTTTGCTTTTTCTCACCATGCTTTTGCTTCTTTGACTGCTGAATCTCAATCGCTAGCTTTTCAGGTGTGTCCGTTAATATTCTTGTTTTGCCACGCTGTATTCTGCCCTTTCGTTTCCTTGGAGAAGCCTTTTTAAAAGGACGAACACTTTCAGGTGTAGCATTATCTCCAGAAGTGTTTTGAGAAGTTGGAGGCATTTCATCCACGGTGATCACTGGCGGTTGGTTACTACTGCTGGGAGTGCTGGGTGTTTCAGTTATTTCCATGGGCCGATCTGTTACATTTGATGGCATGAATTCTTCGTCACTGAAGATGTCACGATCAAATGGAAAAATTCCAGAGACCCTAAACCCAGATTGAATATTGGTAGGTGTCATTGCCCTTGGAAACGCTCTCCCAACCATGTCTGCAATTTCGTATATAGACATGGTTTTGCCAGGGTTTTCTTGCATCCAACTGTTACAAGCATTATTATAGTAACGCTTAAACGGTCCATAAACTGCTCTGTCAAGAGGCTGCAGTTTGTGGGAGCAATGTGGAGGAAAAGAGAGCATTACCACTCCATTCTTCTTGGCATAATCGATAACCTCCAGATTAATATGGCTTTGATGGTTGTCTAGCAGCAGTAAAATTTTATCATCTGGAGTTGGTTTCACATATGAAACAAAGTGTTTCATAAAGTCAAGAAAGTTTTCAGAAGTCATCCATCCACTAGGATGAGCTCTCGCAATTGAACCTGGTGGAGCTCCTTTAATGAAGTGGTCCTTGCAGTGAACTCTCGGGAATATGAGCATCGGTGGAAGAGCATTTCCAACAGGATTAATGGCACAGCAGAGTGTGACCAGTATGCCTCTTTCTGAAGATATTATTGCACCAACTTGTTTGATACCTGTAGCTGCAATGATCTTTTTTGTTTTTTGTACTGTGGTGCATCCAGTCTCGTCCAAGTTCCAGATTTTCTCAGGAGTAAAACAATACCTCTCCAATAGAGAAGAATATTTGTCGTAAAATGTGTTTACATTGTGCCGATTGAAAACGGAGAGAGAGAGACACACAATTTGTCACACAGACAGACAAATCGAAAGATATAAGAGACACAGAGACTCGCTAGATCTCTCTCTCTCTCTCTCTCTCTCTCTCTCTCTCTCTCTCTCTCTCTCTCTCTCTCTCTCTCTCTCTCTCTCTCTCTCTCTCTCTCTCTCTCTCTCTCTCTCTCTCTCTCTCTCTCTCTCTCTCTCGTCCTATTTGAACACCGACCGTGAGGGTATGGAGCCAGCTAAAACTTCTCTCGCACAGAAGAGGTTACCCGACACAGTTTATATCAATATTGTAATTTAATAAAGTTATCGTAACTGGTCCGGCGGTTTTAGACTAATACTTCACAGTCTGAAACAAGTACAATATAATATTAAAATATAAAGTTAATTTAGCAAATAGAATATCGGTTATTATCTTCCAAATTAATAGATTAAAATTGATACATAAAGAACACAAGCATATCTCAGCTAGCACCTCGCCATGTGCTTAATTCAGTTAAGACAAAGAAGAATTACGCCACCGTGTTGCCAACAAAAAAGATACGTGACAAATTAAAAGTTTAAGGGCGAAATAACACGTATATCGACAACACCGATTAAAACTTGTTGCACGACTGAGGGAGGTATTTTCTGGAGTTCGCAGTGCTAATTCCGGATGTCGTTTCAAAAATGCAGAAAACCAATCCGCCCCAGCCTGCTTTGCATTGACCCAGGAGCTAGGCATAGCCAAACCTGCTTGGGCAGCATAATTGTAGGCTAATTTCCGCACATCTTCTGGAGTTAGCCCGTAGTAAAGTGCTGAAGCTTTCAATAAATATTCAGCGAGAAGAATCTCTTGACCGGGAGTGAAAACGGATCTGTTATTAAAATATCCGTACCTTGACAAAGTTACTTTGTTGCTCCCATCATTGTTTTCTTTGCTGTGCTTCAAGCAGTATCTTCTCAAGGTAACGTGTGGGATTTGAAATTCCTTGGCTACTGCATAACAAGCCCGTTTATTTATCAGCACCTCTGTCACTGCTCTTTCCATTATATCTTTTGGTACCACTCCTCGTACAGTTTTTTTTTGTAAGTGCGCATATTTCCGGATTGCTTTAGTTTTACAATTAATCTAACAGGTGCAATATTTTCAACTTTGATAGTAGACTATGCCAACATATTGCATGAAAAACAAGAAAACAACAGAAAAACATAAGATGTTATGGAAATGTACACATGAACATGACAATTAACCAATATTAACCTATATGGATAAATTAGAAAGCTCTTATTTATTGCTGGTTGGTAAAACACCAGATGGGGTTTGTTGAAAAACTTTTCAACTAACCCCATCTGGAATTTTCCAACTAACCCCACACTGATGCTGTGTAAAAAGTTCTCCTGAAATGCTGCCATGAGCTAATAAAATGAATTTGCAATGCTGCATAATGTTTCACATTACAAACGGCTACCATACACTGAAAGACGTTTCATTTTATCTAAAAACCACTGACTTATTAAAAGTTTATTAAAAGGTCCAAAATTTACAAATTATTCACAAAATCATAAAATGCTTTCCTCTCAAAAAAGTTGCTGCCTGATCTGCCAAAAAACAACATGGCGGAAGAAGCATTACATTAGCTATCACAAGGTGGCAGTAAAAATCAAAAATATTTTTTCGGGGAGTTACAAATTTTAATTTTAAACTAACCCCGCTTCCCAACTAACCCCGGTCTCTATGTATAATTAGGCTTGCCATCCGCCCATTTTTTAGGCATTTTTCTGGCGTCCTGTGCAGTCAACCACATGAAGACTTTTTTTTTAGAGAACATTATGATTTTGGGACAAAAATAGGGAAAATTGACAGCAATTCCAAGTGAAGACCTTTCTTTTTTTTTTTTTTTTTTAGAGAACACTATGATTTTGGGATGGGACTTTGTTGACCAAAGTGGGTTGTGAAGTTAACTTGGGTTGAAAAATAGGCCACGGTACAGAAAAGGTTGAAAACCACTGATCTAGGCATTTCAGGAAGCAGGTTGAGGTATTGTTTGTCTTATGTGTAGCGCCTTCGTCGCTTTCTGCGAGTCAGGAAGATTAATATAGAGATGAAATATAAAATAATTTAGCATAAATCGAAGTCTCCAAAACCAATAAGGACTCCCATTCCCAACTCTAGCGAATCTAAAACAACCGACTCCTGATTGGGAATCCGACTTAATTAAATCTAAAAAAAGTACTCTGAAAACATGCGACTTTGGGGAGTCCGACTCCAGAACCTTTCTTATAACGACAGGATGTTACAAAAACTTGTATACACGCTAAATAATTGTAAAACAAGACAAGCTTAAACTTAAAAATCTGTCAATGCACAATGAGTGTATTAAAAAGTTAAAATCGATTTCGATTACAAGATCATCATCAGTTAATAAAAATTTTAAAACAACAAATTTGGATAAAATTGAGCCTAATAATTACACTGCAATGAAAAAACTATTTTGGAAACTTTAGACACACTGTGATAAAGGCCAAAAACCAAAGTGGCGTCAACTATCTTTTCACCGCGTTACCGCATGACGTCAGTAACTGTTGGTCACTACTATACTGTAGTAAATTGAGAAAGATATATTTAATTGTATGAGTTTAAACATCGCAAACGGCAGAAAATAAAATTATTTAATTTCAGGTAAAATTACGTAAAAATCAACGGTCTTTACACCAGTCCAAATTTCTTTTGTTGAACAACCAATCGGAAATGCATGGTTTATAAATCAGCATACTTATCACGAAGAAATTTTAGTTAATAAACCATGCATTTGCGATTGTTTTAGGGTTATTTTTGTTAAACAACCAAAAAAAAGAAATTTAAAGTTTTGGGAGCAATACAGTTTTGCAAAACAAAGTTTATTACTTTGAACTATGTCTAAATTACCGATTTTTGTACCAAAAGACTGGTAATGACTTAAAAAAGCCTTCGCTTCAAATCTTGGCAGTTTTTTTCTACGCAAGTAGTTCGTTTTCGATACCAAAAAATTTGACTTTGCTCAAATAATTTCTTGTTGCAGCCAGAAAATTTTGGTTTTGCCTAAATTTTTTGTTACTTTGCGATACTCCAATATACGTTGACAGCACATCGCAACAGTTATAGGACAGAGTTCGTCAACAAGAGCCAAAATTTATTACAAACGATCAATTTTCTAACTCTCGCAACACCTCCACTCGTTTTTGCTAATGCTCAATTCCAGGCATGTTCAGTGCATTCGCAATTGGTCAACACCTTTCGGATAACCCTATGTGCGCCAATCATAAAAATTTACTATATCATTTGGCCGTTCTTTTGATTTCATCTGCTTTAGAAGCCGTTTATATTAAATTTTTTTAGCCATTTGTGTCATCAAAAAAGTTTTTGTTTACAACTTAAATCTTGCGCTGATTACGTGCCATAACGATCACATTTCTTCGTTTAGTGTTTGTCTTGAATTTACACTACAAACAAGGTTGGCTTTAATTAGCAAAAATCGTACTACTCTAAATTTTAACACATCAAGCATATACAACACATACAGTATCTGGCAGTTAAACTAAAGTGTAAAGAGACACAGAAACAACTAATGAGAGATAAAAAAGAGTGGTCAGTGACAGGGCTGGGGAGCCAACCCAATTAATTTTAAAGTTCGGCTTCGACTCCAGCTACAGAAATGCTTGACTCTAGCTCCGGCTCCAGCTCTGGCTCTAACATGATAATATACAGGGTGTCCTCCACATGATAATATATAGGGTGTCCACAAAGTCTGGGTACATTGGGATTCTACAATTTTATTTATTTATGTTATTTTTCATCCCCAGATCGAATGATGGCTCTGTCTAAAGAAGAATCAAGTTGGTACTCTTCTTTCTTCTTTAGACAGAGCCATCATTCGATCTGGGGATAAAAAATAACATACTATGTACCCAGACTTTGTGGACACCCTGTATATATAAATATTGGACAATAGGAGGTAACTAGATGACTATCATAAAATCGATCTTCAAAAATTTACAAACTTGCGCTATCCAAGAGCTTAATATTACCCAAGGTTTAATGGGTTAGAGTTATACTGTATATTATCCAAAAGTCCTATCAATTATATATCTCAAACAAAAGAAGACTTGATATATCCAGCACATTTACATACAAAACAAATCGTCCAAATACAATCATCACCGCATATGTCAATGCTCACTAGCGTTTATGGCACGCACCGACCAAAGACCATAGACGAGAACTGATTGAATAACTCAAATCACATCACATTGATTGCAAACGCTCAACACGTCGACAATCCAATCAAACACAACTGCCTACTTCATCAGGACTTTCCCCTCCCTCACAACAGATCATTTATTGTTACTCTCCGCCCTGAGTATACATTACAAGACCAAAACAACGCCATCTCACTTCACTAAAACAATAACAAATTACCAATAATCGAAGACAGCACAATTTGCACTCACTTGCCAAGCTCATTCAGCAACGTAATCACACTTGCAAACGAAACAGATCACTCCAAATCATTACTTTAACAATCATATAAACAAACACAAACAAACACCCGAAAACAACTGTGGTAACATTTACCGTGTTAGAATTTACCGGTCACCCCTCATGTTAGAATTTATCGGTCACCCCTAAAACACCTTGGATTACTTTTCATAAAATACCTCATAAATATGTACAATACTGCTCCCAACACTAACACAATATTACGTCCAAACCATTTCCCTTTTAAAACCAAACAAGGACCACAACATTGGCACAAGCTACCGACCCATATCACTTTTATCACCCATTGCCAAAGCATTAGAGAAAGTGCTATTACCATAAATAGCAGAAAACATTCCAGTTATTTCTCATCAATATGGATTTAAATATAAACACTCAACATAGACTGCTTTGCATAACATCTTTCACCGAATCACAAAAGGCTTCAACAATCCGAGGCAAAATCGCACTGTAGCAGTAGCTTTGGACATGAGCAAGGCCTTTGATGCAGTGAACAAAAACAAATTTATACTGTACTTAAGAAACATTACGAACATCGTTACGTTTATAGCCAACTACATTTAAGGACAACAAGCATGCACTCAATACAATGGCACACTCTCAAAATTTAAATAAATCAACCTCTGGAGTACCACAAGTTGGAATTCCGTTTCCAACATTATTTAAAATTTACATCTCTGAGATTACCGTACTCCCAAAAGACGTGCAAATCTCAACATATGCCGACGACATAACATGGCACAACCTATTATTTAATTTAAACAATCAAACACCACCAACAAAAAAACATCCAAAAACTCTTGAAATTACTTTTGACCCTTTTAACTTTATGATGAGGTGAAGCAACCTTGCTTCTATATGATACAATAGATCACACTTTTCATTGCTAAAGCAAGTCATAACGTCAACTCGTTCTGTTGCTTCTTTTTCTAACCCCGTCTTTCAACAACTCACGAACTTTTCAACATTTTGTTATATTTTGTTCATGTGGCGGAGCAGAAATAAAAGAAACTGAACTGAACTGACCTAAAACTAACATTTTCACAATACATAAATTTCACCGTCATTAAAACAAAATAAACGCTTAACATTCTTAAGCATTTACTTCAAACAAATAGGGTAAACAAAACGAACTTGTCGGCAGCGTGGTCGAGTGATAAAGCGCCGGACTCGTGGCCAGCACGGTCTCGGTTCAAAAGCCACTCGCGCTATTCTGTTGTGTGCTTGGGAAAGACACTTTACGGCACTTTCCCCTGCTTGGTGGTCCTGGCAAGCAGTTCTAAATTACAGTCATATCTCTTAAATTACAAGCGGACAGCAATATCTTGGCATCTCCGGAAGCAGGTCGGGGTAATTGCTTGCCCTATGTATTAGCGCCTCCGTCGCCTTCCTGCAAGTCAGGA
The DNA here is from genome assembly GCA_963680785.1 of Diplosoma virens. Classification (NCBI taxonomy): domain Eukaryota; kingdom Metazoa; phylum Chordata; class Ascidiacea; order Aplousobranchia; family Didemnidae; genus Diplosoma; species Diplosoma virens. The sequence continues at coordinate 20,470,696 of OY796880.1, read as the reverse complement.
GGATAAATATAGAGATAAAATAAATAAATAAAAAAACTAATCGTCTCTACATTTAAAGCTGTCATTCGCCCATATTGGAGTATGCAAACACCATATGGAGCCCTTCATACTCGTATTAAACGCCAATATGAAGAAACTGCAAACCATTCAGAACACAGCTTTGTTCATTGCTACTGGCTGCACACAAGATACAAAACCAATGGGAAACCCTCTCAAACTCCATGCTACTCATCTTAAACAAATGACTCAAACACAAACACACTTTTTATATTACCTTAATGCACGTTTAAATCCACGAATTAATTAATTGACTTTCAAATCTAAAAAGTATATTGTTAGAAGCTGGACCCAGCAAAAATTTTGATGGCTCCGGCTCCCCAGCCCTGGTCAATGACGTACAAGATTACTATTATCTTGAAGTGGTTATTTGGGGATCAAAGCTTATGAGAGTCTTATAAAACAAACAATCATTTGAACTTTTTCTTACACTCCAACGTTTACTCCTAACGAGTGTCGGACGAAAACCTTGCCACACTTAAGCTAGAGAAAGCGTATGCTTCTTGGCTAAATGAAACTGCTTTCAATCATGAATCTCTAAAGCTTTAAAGTCTTAATGGGTTATTCTATACAACATAACTTAAGTGTTGCCATATTGGCCTTTAAGTGTTTGACTTTCAAATTTAACGTTTGGCGTTTTTTAAAATCAAAATCCAGTTTTTTAAAAATTAAAGTTCGTAAGCAAAAGTGTTAAATTTTATTACTTTCTACTTCGTCAATCGACTTGTTAAATTGGTGACGAAAAAAATATTTCGGAAACAGATTAAAAGTTATAACTTTTTTATTTTTATTTTAGTCTTGACCTTAAACTTAAGACGCTAATGCAGAAAAATCAATTTGGCTTTTTTTTTACGTTTGGCTTTTTTTGGACAGTGTTATAGCAACTACATCGCTAATACAAGCTATAATAAAACCAAAAATAAAAGATTCAAATGCAGTCTTCAGTTTATTTATCAATCTCAAGTAATGTGATTCGGGAGTCGACTCCAAACCGATCGATCGTCAACTGCCGGACGCGTCCAATCTTTCATAAACAACTTGACGAGAAACCATCACGTGACCAATACGAAGCCAAGTGGAACATTCCAACGGTTCGTTAGATAAGTTCGCTGCAGTGGTGACCCTGATATACAAACTCGCACCTTCTTCATCAACAACGTCAACCAACACGCAATCAACACACTCAAAAGCATGAAGGAGGAGGACGAATATAGAAGCCAAAAAAAGATTCAAATGCAGTCTTCAGTCTATATTTTAATCTCAAGTAACACCATTTGGGAGTCACTCCAAAGCGATCAATTGTCAACTGCCGGACGCGTTCAATCTTTTATAACCAACTTAACGAGAAACCGTCACGTGACCAACACGAAGCCAAATAGAACATTCCAACGGTTCGTTAAATAAGTTCGCTACAGCGTAGTTGACCTTTTTTGAAAACTTGATCTAGCAGCCCTGCTCCGAAACTTAAACATTGTCTAAGTTATTGCTCATCGCTCGTAGTTAAAATTATGTTATTAGACAACAAACTTTTAAAAAAATTATATGTTACGTATATAATAAACTAAAACAGGTTATAGCAAGTCCATGATTTAAATTAAAATCAGCTTTACACCTATTGTTGTAATAATATTGCCAACAATCTGAAGCCTAAACCAACTCTTGTACCAGCTAAACCAGTGCTTCTCAAAGGTGAGCCACTTGGGTCGCTAAGGAGAAATTCAAAATTTCAATGCAGAAAAAATAACTAGAGAAAGAATTGGGGAGGAATTTGAGAGTCTTGGTACCATGAAATCGTAATCATAGCCACACAAGCACATGCATTGCACAAAAAAAATTAATACGTTCTTCATAATCATAGCCGTACCAGCTCGATGGCAGAGGGCTTTTTTTTAGCTCGTTCTTAGGGATAAAAATCCTTTTTTCTTGGGGGAAAATTTCTTTTAGAGATCACATGGTTTTAAGCGACAAAAATCAAGAAAACCAAAAAAAATTTAAATTTCAGTTTTGCTGATTTTTAACTTCCTAGAATTCGGATCACAAATTTTGATGAAAACAAAAATCCCAAAAGTTTTATTTTGAACATTACGGCATTTTTTTGGTTGGGAGAAATGATGGTACCCGAGTCCTAAAAAGAGAGATGCGGGAAAACTAAGAACATTGTCTTAAATACTGCAAAATACAATTTTGTTAACAACATGGCCGAACTAGTCTGTGGAAAAAATTTTTCGAAGCAGCAGAAGTAATCCAAGAGTGGAAACCTAGATTGTCTTTTTTGAGAGATGAAGAGATGGCTACTCAAATATCGTTGGAGGAGGGGCAACAACAACAACAAGAAAGATACAGGAAGCAATCAGATTCCTTTAAAATTTTTGAACGAGCCAGCTTCTTTTAAGCAAAATAGATTTAACAAAACAAGTCAATTTAATCTTGTTTTGAAATAACAAAAATTGACCAAGAACACGAGACAAAAATAGTTGCAAAAAGAAATGGAATACATTGAGGGTGATAATGTTGATTGGGATGAGGAAGATGTCGAAAATGCAGCAGATATTTAACTTCAACGGCCCCAAAACAGATTGGGATTGGTTCATACAAGCAAAACCTTTGTGCATGCAGCCTGTACTGGAAAGGAATATGTACTGCAAAGTTGGTCATTAGCAAAACAACTTGGTCTTAAATGAGTTTTGAAACAAAAATTTGCAGGTGTATTTCATATCACTTGATTTTAACTAGCTCGCTGTTAACACTTAAGCACTTTTGATCTTTTGCACAAAAAATCATAATTCTAAAAGCCACTCTTAGAAAAATACTTAAAAAATTTTTATTGGTGATTAAGGATTGTATTGGTTGCCCAAAACATAACTCCTGTTCATCTCTTCAATTGGAGGCCGAGTACCACACGCCCCCACGGACTCTGCAAAACGTCGATCATGTAAATTCTTTCTATTACAAAATAAGTTCAATAACATTACTCTATTAAATCAGCTGAAAAAGTTGTTTCAAAATTACCATACAGCGCTGTTAAAGTAGGTTATAGGCAAAGTTTACTGCAATCTTGGTATGATATGCACACGCACATTGCATTAGTTAAAATTTACACGTAAATAACTTGGGAAAAACTGTACAGTATTGTTGCTTGGTTTAAAGTGTCCCACTTTTTCAAAGCCAGCGCCAATAAATTTGCAACAAATAGTTTCTGCTGTTCCTGTACCAAACAGCAGTCGTCATAAATGACATTTTTAGGAAAACCCCTAAATATTGCTCTAGTTTATTCTGGTTGGTATGAAAGATTAATTCTTAATAGTAATAAATCGGTCTCTTTTTAGAGGAGGTTTTCCATGTCAGCAACTGCAGGCGTTAATGAGTTCATTTTGCCTATTGAACTAGAGATTTTTGTTTAATTGTGGTACCCTGCTGAGCCATTCCCACTTGAAATGTTTTATGTTTGTCGTTCATTATTATGAGATACCAACATCCACCTCATTTCATATTTGATTGGCTTTGGTTATAGTTACAATTAAACTCATTTTCTGGGTCAGATACATTAGCATATATAGTCATCAATTAGCCGTGTAGCCACTTTGCCTGCGCTTTTTCTTCGCTCTAAATCACAGTCTATCATTTTATTATCAAACCAATTAAACTATCTGCGTATAACAAGTCAAAACAGCCATTTATTGCCCTTCATTGGAGTAGATCCTAATTTATGTCGTCCAGCTGAAATCTTTTTAATTAATAAGTTAAATGAACCCGCGAAAAATTTATATATACTTTAAATTGTGTAACGTTGCATTACAGAACAAATTTTTCAGTCTTGAATTGCCTGACCTTTAGTTTTAAATTTGCTTGAAAATTAATGTTAGAAAGTTTTTGTCATGAACTCAAACTTCGCTACGTAATCACGTCACAATAATGAAAAGTGAGCCAAAAATACCCACCAAAAAAGTTTGCCAATTACTTTTAACTTCTAAACAGTTTTCCGTTACACCAGCGATGGCTTTAATAGGGAGCAAACGGAGCGGCCACACCGAGCCCCCCCCCTAAAACACATCAAAAAGTGGCTCCCCTACACAAGATACTGCTCTATTTTCTCATAGTAGCACCAGGAAGGTGACATGTCTGAAATAAAGACTTTTTTAGAGACCACTTTGTCTTCATTACACTAAAAAGTAATCTCTCCAAATAAAAAGGGAGATCATACTGTTTTGAAACACTGAACAGTGGCCTCCCTAAAATGAAGACTAATTTTTTTAGAGATAACTTTGTTTTACTACACTAAAAAGTGGTTCCCCCTATAACAATGACCTTTTTTAGAGATTGATTTGCCTTGGAACACTAAATAGTGGCCACCCCTTTTCTTGCACCGACCCCCTTTTTTGTAGGGCCATTACTGGTTACACCTGACGAAGTGAGCAGTAGTTTACGAAAACTTGTCAGATTAAGAAAACTACACAGGCAGTGACTTACGTGCATTTTTTTGACCATTTTACATTGGTAGAACAACCTGAAATAGGAATGACTCCAAATGGCGTCAAAAAAAACAAAAGATTTAACCGTAGAATGGTTACCCTCTAATTTGTTAACGTGGAAGGTACCCTAACTTAAATAATAAATATAACTCTTCGTTATTGCATTTTAAATGAAAATTGCAGTTGAAGAAGTACCTTAGAAAACCCTTTTAAAAAAGTAACAAAAAGTGACTTCTTATAAAAAAAAACAACTTAATTTTCCAAAAGTAGGCAAAAAATAAATAATCTTATCTTCTTATCCTCCTCTTGGATGATGGGAGCATGCCCTGGCCAATTCCTTATCTTCTATCTCCACCACAAACTGTATGGGTGACGCAAAAAAAGATGTTTTTTAGTTGGAAAATAAGGAATATCTACATATATAATTTATATTTTATAACATACAATATATATATAAAACGTATATTTACAAATTTTTCAAAATTTTTGGTCGGTGTTCATCAGGAAAGTGCTCAATGACGTCGAGTCAGAGCGGTTAGATAATTAGCTTACAGACCACAAAGTTTTTTAATTTAACATTAATTTTATTTGCCCCAACAGACTGTTTCGCCTGCCTGGGCTCGTCAGGGAGCGGTTAAAAATCTAGAAAACAAAAAAAAATAAATAAAAATACAGCTTAAACAAAGCGCTTGAATGCCGGCGAAAAAGCGTAAAACAAGAGAAAAACTACGGTTGTAATATTAATCGATAAATGAATTTTATTGCCAAACAAAAAGTTTTTTTTACGTGACTTGCTCTATTGTTTGAAAATAATCGGTAAATATAAAAAGTTTGCATTAAAAATGCGTTAAAAATTTGATTAAATAGTTTGCACATTGGAAATGCGATAAAAAGATGCCAAAGAAATGCGTTTAAAAATGACAATTATTAGGGTACGAATTAAAATTAAAACAGTAAATTTTTTTTACAGGGTATAATTTAAGAATATTTTTAGTTCGATAAGTATGTAGTATAGAGATGGTTTGTTTTATTTGCTGATCAAGAAAGTGGATAAAGGTGTGATGTAGAAATAAGGTAAACCGAGTTTGTAAATATATTTATTAACTATTAGCGTAATTAAAACTTCGTAATTTAAATTTTCTTCGATGTCGACATTTTGAGACCAACTCCGAGCGTTTATTCAGTAATTTATTTGGGTCAGCCTGGAATATTTGTAATTTATCTGATAAGCATAAGTTGCATGTTTTTGAACCACATTGGTATGGAGTTGCGTGTTGTACGATTTTCCATCTTATTTCTGGCGATAGTCCTGATTGTTTTAATTTCCAAACGGCTTTAGATAGTTCAGTGGAGTTAATTTTTCTACTGTCTTTTAAAGGATTGGTTATGGTTATTGTATCGGAGTTTAAATGATGTTTCGCAGCTGCCGTAATAAAATATGTCAGTTTCACCAGTTTTTAGGGAGGCTTTGTAAACTATTGAGTTTCTGCAACATTTTCCGTTAAGTGGGCAGTTTTTATCTGATCTGCAGTTGCATTGTTTGGCGTCTACTTTGTTGTTCGAGTTGTTTAGGCGTGAAGTGTTTTGCTTATTTATCATAAATTTCACATTTGGCATGCAACTATAGCTCAGTTTTATGTTGTTTTAGTTAAAAATTTTGTGGTATTTGTTGCTGGGTGGAAAGTGTTTATTGAGAAGGGTAAAAAATTCTTTGCCAATATTAGTGGTGACTTCATCATTGAAAGGAGGGTTGAACCAAATAATCTTTCTTGTTCTGTTTCTTGATCGGTTTTTTGAGGTTGGGTTGAATTGATCTGTTTGTTTTGGTTCTTCTTTTACATAGGTTAATTTTTCTCTGTATCCGCTTTTTTTAAGGGCTAGTTAATATTCCGGGATTGTTTTATCAAATTCTTGTAAGCTGTATGAATTTCTTGATGAGCGTGATGAGATCATTTTGGGTAATTGTTTTTTTATATTGGGAGGGTGATTATATAAAGGGGTATGTCTCCGGGTTTGCGGTATAGCCAGTAATTAAATTTAGGGTGATATCTAAAAAATCAGTTTGTAAAAGATTAGATTCTGTTGTTATCTTGAGGCATTGTTTTGAAAAATTGTCGATATGTTTTTCTTGATTCTTTCAATGATTGGTCCTGATTTACTGTTATTATTGCCAAGCCATCGTCTCTGTATAGTCCCAGGTATTGATTTTTTATGGTTTTATTTAAGTTCGTGTAATAGATATAGTCCAATTAGTTCACATATTTTTGTCTCATCGTATGAGCCCATTGTTACGTCAAAAAGGTTGCCGTTTTTCTTTGTCCACGTACTTTGATTTTCTGCAGTGCATAATGAGGTTGATTGTGTCATGATCAATATTGACGTATTCTTTTGCAAAGTTAATAGATTTTTTCAGTAAATTTTCGTTTATGGATGGGTAAAATTCAATAATGTCAAACTTTATAAATTTGCAATTGTATTTGTTTGGTATGTTTTTGAACCAAGATATTACCTCGGAAGTATTTCTCCATTGATGAAGGTTTGCTTTAGAGCGAATTACCTTATTTATTTTGTCTAAACATTTTTTACTAATTATTCCGATTTTGCGGGGTTGATGAGGTGGCATTTTGGGTTGTTAACAAAATTAGGTTTGTGGTCTTTGAGAGTGATGAATGCTTTTCGAGTTGGAAAACGTTCAATGCGGTCGTCAAGTTTGAGTTTGCTGGCTAGTGCTTTAGCTGGTTTGTTAATTTTTGCATCTTGTTCAATCTTCTGTTTTTTGGTAGTTTGCTGTAATGTTGTCCCGGAGTAGTTTTTTGATGATTTGAGATTCGACAACTACAAATTACAAATATTTCAGGTTGACTCAAATAAATTACTGAATAAACGCTCGGAGTTGGTCTCAAAATGTCGACATCGAAGAAAATTTAAATTACGAAGTTTTAATTACGCTAATAGTTAATAAATATATTTACAAACTCGGTTTACCTTATTTCTACATCACATTTTTTTCCACTTTCTTGATCAGCAAATAAAACAAACCATCTCTATACTACATACTTATCGAACTAAAAATATTCTTAAATTATACCCTGTAAAAAAAATTTACTGTTTTAATTTTAATTCGTACCCTAATAATTGTCATTTTTAAACGCATTTCTTTGGCATCTTTTTATCGCATTTCCAATGTGCAAACTATTTAATCAAATTTTTAACGCATTTTTAATGCAAACTTTTTATATTTACCGATTATTTTTAAATAATAGAGCAAGTCACGTAAAAAAACTTTTTGTTTGGCAATAAAATTCATAACCGTAGTTTTTCTCTTGTTTTACGCTTTTTCGCCGGCATTCAAGCGCTTTGTTTAAGCTGTATTTTTATTTATTTTTTTTTGTTTTCTAGATTTTTAACCGCTCCCTGACGAGCCCAGGCAGGCGAAACAGTCTGTTGGGGCAAATAAAATTAATGTTAAATTAAAAAACTTTGTGGTCTGTAAGCTAATTATAAAACTTATATTTACGTTTATTTTTATTTTTATATGTAAATCTATTTATTTATAGTTAGATTTCGGCCCTTGGCTGGTGTGGATGTGACTACCACCCTTCTTTTTTGTTTTTTCCTCTTACCCCGACATACCTCCTCCCCATCATCATCATCACTGCTGTCTTCACCTGGTATAGGAGTATATTCCTCATCGTTATCACTGTCATACAATACAGCAACTTCAAGTTCATCAAATTCACCCTCAGATTCACTTTCAGAAATTAAATCTGTTAAACTAGTAGTGTTCATTACTTTCTCAAGTTGTTCCTCTGTATATGTGTGCTTTCGTTTTGCCATGGCTCATTTATATTCAACATATTTTATCTAAAAATACCTGAAAAAAGAAAAATATATATTGGAATAAGGATTTACAATTTATAACAAATACAGCAACAAGGGGAAAAAACACCCAGTTGACAGTTGACACAATACAAAAACGGCAATATCGGGACAAAAACATCGGTGACACGAAACACGAAATTGGTAACTGTAGGAGAAATTTACCTGAAATGAGCCAAGGAGCAAAAACTAATAGAAACAATTGGACCACACAAATCACCCTTAGTCATGCAAAGCATTGCAGCTACTGGGAGTGTCAAGTCGGAGTCATATTGCCAAACATATGAGTTACACAAACCCTCAATTACACCGGGTTAATTCCACCCTGGTAACCGTGTCTAGGGTTAAAAAACATTAAAAGCTTTTTAAGACTTTGTAATTTGCAACAATGTTATTTGCTAGGTAGTATCGATAAACTCGTATTACTTAAAATACAAAACTAGGTACAGAGATCATGTAGAAATGACCTACATACAGGGGGGTGCGAAAGTAGGTATACAGTGATAAATTACCGTCCATGGTTAAATTTCCGATTTAATAGAAAGAATAAAACGAAATGATTAAAAGTATCGGCTTTTTAATAAAGCGAGATATGTTGTTTTCACTTCAATGTAACATGTCACTAATTTCACAGATGTGACATTACTTTATACCAGTGGCGTGCTGTGAGGGCATGCAAGTCATGCGTTGCATGACCAAATTTTTAGGGATTACATCCCAAACTTTTGCGCGATGAGGCATATATTTTTTAATTTAATGGAAAATAGTACTGATTTGGAATGAAATTAAAGAAATTTGAGGCTGATCTGTAGTGAAGACCTTTTTTTTAGGGAATGCTACAATTTCAAGCCGAAAAGGATAAAAATTGAGAGAAATAGAAAGGGAAGACCTTTTTTTTTTATGAGATACGACAAAAAGTGCATTATTGTGGAAGGATTTCAAAAGATAACCTTTTGTTAGAGATTACTGCATTGTTACGACAAAAGTGCATTACTAGGGAAGGATTTCAAGTGATAACCTTTTTTTTAGGGATTACTGCATTTTTAGGACAAAAGTGCATTGCTGTGGAAGGATTTCAAGTGATGACTTTTTTTTTAAGATCACTTTGAATCTAGCACAAAAATTGGTCTTGAACACCATGATATTAGGACTAAAAATTAGAATCTCACCCAGAATTTTTTTTCCTACTAGTAATATATTGCATGTTTTACTCATTGACTACCCATAAAATACCCAATTTCATGACCCCGTTTTGGCATGCCATTGCATGACTAGTCTCGAGTTCACCGCACTCCACTGCTGTATACCTACTTTTGCATCCCCAATGTAATGACGTATACCAATAAGTCGCCTTTTCCTTGTTTGCAATATGCAGTACCAACAAACAAAATAAAATTCTAACCAAACGATAAAATCCTGTACCATCTAACGAGTAAAGTTATTGCTTCTACAAAGTAATTCAGTATAGTTTTAATATTATGGTTTTTAATATTTAGGAAAAGTCAAATCAGTTAGGGCACGCAATCCTTGGGCTCAAGTATCACCAAACTTGTTTAGGCCTACGCTTTTTAAGTAAAGTTTTATAAGTAACCTCAACTTCATTAATTAATGTTTAGACTTCGCACATTCCGTCCACAAAAGATGTCATGAAATTGGAGCGTAATTGGGCTTATTTCTATTGTCGGTTTTGTCTGCACGGATGGACTAGTCAAAGAGTTTGGTGCGTCAAAGGAACTGCAAACGTAAGTTCTTTATAGTTTTGTAACCAAAAAGAGATGGTTGCTTTCCGGTATTTCTTTTTAAAAGTTGTTTCAATCAATTAAAACCTTAAGATGATGTCAGGGTAGACAAGTGAAAATGTAATTTTTGGGTGCTAATTAGCACTTATGCCTTTATAAATTCTATAATAACTTTATGCCTTTTGGGCCATAATAGAATCTGTAGATTTACAGGGTGTTCATAAAATCCGTGTGCAAAAAAAATTTCTAACTTTATTTGTATTTGCGATGGAATTAATCTGCAAAAAGGATTAGAAAGAAGTAAATCTATATTTTTAAGGTTTTATTGAAATTTTATTTAAGTTTCCACATGTCCCCCATCATTAGCAATACACCAGGTAATACGATTTTGCAGTTCACGGAAAACATTTGCCAAATGATTTACAGTAATGCCTGAAATTACATTAGTTATTTTAGCTTTCAAATCTTCTAATGAACTAGGTTTGGTTGCATACGGAGTTGTTTTCACATATCCCCATAAAAAAATCTAATGGAGTCAAATCTGGCGAACGTGGAGGCCAATGAAATGGTCCACCCCTTCCGATCCATCTGTTAGAAAATTCCTGATTCTAATATGCAGAGCAAAGTGACAAGGGGCTTTATCTTGTTGAAGCATTGCATCATCTTTCAAGTTTAATTGTTTAAGCTGCGGAATAAAGTAATTCTGCAGCATATCTAAGTAGCTGTCAGCGTTAATAACACGATCTTCAAAAAAGAATTGCCTTATAACATGATTTTTTCCAAAAGCACACCACACATTAACTTTGGCTGAGTTTCTTTCATGTTCGACAGTTTTATTTGGTTTTTTAGTTTCCCGAAACTAGAAAAAGGAAACTTTGTATCAATTTTTGCAGATTCCTTCTATCACAAATACTAAAAGTTATGAACTTCTTAAATTGCACACGGACTTCATGGACACTCTGTATAAACAAATCTGCAAATTTAGACACAGGCTTGTTGGTCTTAGCATAACCAACTTCTATTTAGGTTTTTATTCAACAAACTTGCAACTTTTGCAATGAGATCGTACAGCCGCAGTTCGTGAAAACTTTTCGAAGCTATTTTGAAAGAAACGATTGGACTTTTACTCGACCAAGACTAGTTAGTGAAAGTGCAACGCCCATAAAATACTGTGGCATTTTTAAACAAAAAGAAATGAAATAAAAGTTTTTATATTATTTATCCACTTTTGTGCTTCTTTAACTGCAAAAAATTGCTGTAGCAACAGTTTTCTGCGGTTTAAATCAAAGATTAAATTTGAATAAATAGTTAGAAACATTTTGTTTAATTTTTACCCCAGCACAATATAATCACAATTTTCGCGGTTTCGGCAGGAAATTGTCAACAATCCGTAAAACATTGGCTGGGTCAGTTATTTTTGAAAATAAAACTTTTCTAAAATTTTGACAATGAAATAGAAGCAATTAAAGTGCTAATGCCGGGGTGCATAACTTTTTGCCATTGCTGGCCGCATTGCAGAGTAGTTTCAACAAAGTAAATTTAGGAAAATTATTACTTCAAAAGAAGTTGCATTGATGCCGTTTGCTCTTGCGGAAAAACATAATGAAATGAAATATGATAATTTAACAGCATTCGCAAAACATTGTACTAATGATTGCCCTGTTAAAAAAATCCGTAAATTTTATAATACTAGAAAACTTACGTAAATTTTGACTGTAAAATGATTTTACGTAAAAATTCGTAAAATTTTGAAATTCACGCCAATTTCAAAATTAACCAATAGTAAAATTATTTAGTTGACATTAAATTTTATATACAGTAGTTAAATTGACGTAAACTATTTTACCAACAACTTTTTAAAGTTTACATAAAAATTCATGCCTGAGGTAAAATTAACCATCGTCTTTAAATCTGTTTTATGGCTACACCTTCCTTAGATGATTTAGTCGAACCAAATATAGGGGCTACGCTCAGTGGCGCAAGCCGGAGCTATAACCAAAGCGGGGAGAAGGAATTACGAAAAGATATGGAGACAAGTGGCCAATTTTTCTTTTGCCCGGCAATATTTTCAAAAGGCAGGAACAACACGGAAGCAGATAGTTCCCTTTTACGAGTTGCAAAACAGAGGCATATCATTAGATTTGTCTCTACAGTTATATAATTTCAAACAAAATTAATCCAATAAAGCACCAAACTTAATCCAAAAAGAGCCATTCAGCAAATGTCGTGTAATCGAACCCGCATTATGCGCGCGCGTACTGTCCTAGTCACACGTCATTTGCCTGCATAATTCGTGGTGTGCTTGCGGCTGCCTTGGCAGTTACGCACGTGGTAAAATTTCTATGTTTTCAGTTGTTATCACAGTTGGTAGATGCAGCGTTTTTCAGTTGAATAAAGCTAATGTTTATTTGCTTACATTAGTCTACAACAATTTATTCAACTGAAAAAAAAATAAATAAATAAAGTAAAATAATGGATAGCAAGTTTATTAAACCAAGCGTTTTCAATGCCGATCCTAATTCGAAGCAAGCTAGTAAAGAGTGGAGGCATTGGTATTGCACATTTTCAAATTTCGTAGATTCTTTTCCTGCTGAGCCTGCAATATCTAATGAAGATAAATTCAAATGTTTAATTGCTCATATCAGCAAAGATGTATACGATTATGTGAGTGAATGTCGCACCTATCAAGAAGCGATACAAACCTTGGAAAGACTTTACGTTAAACCTTGCAACATCATTTTTGCAAGACATTTGCTGATGACATGCAAGCAGCAGCAAGCGCAGTCGTTGGACGACTATTTGCAGAAATTGAAGCAATTAGCAAAAGATTGTAATTACCGATCAGTAAGTGCTGATGTCTGTCGAAGTGAAGCAATTCGCGATGCTTTCATATCTGGTCTACTATCTACATCGATTAGATCTAGACTGTTAGAGAATACAAGAGAAGAATCGATGACATTAGAAGCCATATTCAATCAAGCCCGATGTTTTGACACGGCTCAGAAAAGTTCGGAGAGTTATACTGCGACTGATGGTAAAGCTATTGAAGTTAGCCCGGTTTCTGCAATCGAAAATTGTGAAATGAGACTTGCAAAGCTTGAGCCGTTCTGTTCCGAAACGCCATCTGATGCTTGTGTAATTCGACAGCAGATGAAGAAATGCGAACGCTGCGGTGCAAACCAACTCCACAAAAAGTTTCAATGTCCCACCCAAAGAAGTAAGTGCTTTAAATGCGGTAGCTATGGACATTTTGCGAGACAATGTCGTTCCCGGTTTAAAAAGTCTAACTGTTCAATTGTTTCTAATGATAAAGATAATGATGTAGCAGTTATAAACGATATCGCTGGCGTCCCTGATATTGTAAATGTGCGTATATTGGTAAACAATGTTGCCGCGAATGCTCTAATTGACACCGGTTCAACGTTGAGTTATGTTAATCAAAAATTTGCCATTGCAAATAGATTTCAGCTTAGTAATGAGAGCAACGAGATTGGTTTAGCGGTAACCGGAAACTGTTTTCAAAGTAAAGAAGTTTGTTCGTCTACGATTCGTTTGCAAAATCGAACTTACTGCGATGTAAAACTGCATGTTCTTAAAGATTTACTCACCGATGTTATTGTTGGGCAAGATGTTTTAAAGTTACATGATCACGTTCGATTTAATTTTGGTGGTCCAAGACCTTCGTTGTGTATTAATGCGCTGAAATGTATTAAGACGAATGTTGAACCACGATTGTTCGAACATTTAGCAAGTGACTGTAAACCTATAATCACGAAATCGCGTAAGCATTCTTTGGCAAACGAAAAGTTTATTGCTGAAACAATAAAAAACGACTTGAAAGAAGGAATTATAGAACCAAGCTCTTCCCCTTGGCGCGCACAAGTTCTTGTCGTGACTGGAGACAATCATAAAAAAAGAATGTGCATTGATTATAGTGAGACCATTAATAAATATACGTTATTAGATGGCTATCCACTGCCTAACATGCAAAATTTGGTAAATAAAGTAGCGCAATACTCCCACTTCAGCACTTTAGATTTGAAAAGTGCCTACCACCAGGTGGAAATTCCAATAGAAGACCGACCGTATACAGCTTTTGAGGCTAATGGAAAGCTTTATCAAAGTAAAAGAATTTCGTTTGGTCTGACTAATGCGGTTCCATGGTTCCAACGGATAATTGATGACATTATCGAACGCAATAATTGTAAAGGAGCATTCGCATACCTCGACAACATCACAATTTGCGGCAAGACAAAAGAAGAACACGATGCGAATCTTCAGCAATTTCTTGAAGCAGCAGCGAAACATAATCTAACATTTAATAAGAACAAATGTACTTATTCGTCCGATTGTATTTCGTTATTGGAGTACCAAATCCATGATCGTACACTGCGCCCAGACCCTGAGCGTGTTAATTGGATATACCCGTACCAAAATCAAAAAAAGAGTTAAGCAGGGCAATCGGCCTCTTCGCATATTATGCGAAATGGTTGCCTCGCTTCTCTTGTAAAGTAAAACCCTTAGTAGAATCGCGAATGTTTCCTTTGAATGAAAATGCTGTACACTATTTTATCAGCTAAAAAGTGAATTAGCTGATGCGACACTAGCAAGTGTAGATGAAAATGCGCCGTTTACATTGGAAACCGATGCTTCCGATGTTGCTGTATCTGCAGTTCTACAGCAAAATGGTCGACCCGTCGCCTTTTGGTCAAGAACACTCAATTCAAACGAGAAACGTTATGCAAGCGTGGAAAAGGAAGCTGCAGCTATTGTTGAAGCGGTCCGGCGATGGTCGCACTATTTATTGCCTCGCAAATTCACTATAATAACAGATCAAAATTCTGTAGCTTTTATGTTTGGTAATTCTCGGCGTAACAAAATTAAAAATGATAAGATTATGCGATGGAGAATGGAATTGAGTCAATATTGTTATGATATCGTTTATCGTCAAGGGAAATTTAATGTTGTTTCTGACGCATTGTCATGAGTATATTGTGCTGCTACAACTGTAAATGCGCTTTATAGAATTCATGCGGGTTTATGTCACCCGGGGATAACTAGAATGTATCACTACATCCGACAAAGAAATTTGCCATATTCGCTTGACGACGTAAAAAGAATGACTAGTGCCTGTGCAATTTGTTGTGAAATTAAGCCAAAGTTTTTTAAACCGCCTATTGTAAATTTAATTAAAAGTTCGCAACCTTTCGAAAGATTAAGTATGGATTTTAAAGGTCCTCTGCCTTCAAAAACCAAAAATCATTACATTTTTACTGTTGTCGATGAGTTTTCACGATTTCCCTTTGTTTTCGCCTGTAAAGATACCAGTTCTCGCACAGTTATATCGTGTTTAAGATCACTGTTTAGCTTGTTTGGTTTTCCTGCTATTGTGCACAGTGATAATGCAAAGTGTTTTGTATCGAAAGAGATAAAAGAATTTTTAAACGAACGGGGAATCGCGAGTACATTTTCCTCCGTGTATAATCCTCGTGGTAATTCTCAGTGCGAACGTTTTAATGGAATAATTTGGAACACCATAAAACTGGCGCTCCGCACAAACGGCTTAGAAATCGCTAATTGGGAGATGGTTATCCCAGAAGTTCTTCACTCATTGCGATCATTACTTTGCACAGCTACAAATGAAGTTCCCCATGACCGTTTTCTAAAATTTCCCCGTCGTTCAATGTTTGGTACCAACGCTCCAATCTGGATGAATGAACCAGGACCTGTGTATGTGCGTAAGCATGTACGAGATAAGTATGATCCTATTGTAGAAGAAATGGATTTGCTCAACGCTAATCCGAATTACGCCGTCGTACGATCACCCGAAGGACGCGAGGTAACTGTTTCTTGCTAGAGACATTGCACCTACTCCAGCCGGTCCAGGAGAAGCAAATGAGTCCCAGAGTCTTTCGCAAAGTAACGAAATTCCGTTTTCTACGTTAGAAAGACCGGACAGCGGTTCGCATGATCTTCCAGGAACAAATGATTCGGATAATCAACCTGAGCTACAAACTCCATTAAATTGGCGCTCCAGTCGTCAAAGGCGACCCCCCGATAGATTAGAGTACAATTAGTTGACTGTTTTGTTTGGTGTTTATTTTCTTCGCCCTACTTATTTTCGTGTATGCATTTCTTTGTAATGTAATCTTTACTTTCTTTCGAGCGGGGGTGAATGTCGTGTAATCGAACCCGCATTATGCGCGCGTGCTGTCCTAGTCACACGTCATTTGCCTGCATAATTCGTGGTGTGCTTGCGGCTGCCTTGGCAGTTACGCACGTGGTAAAATTTCTATGTTTTCAGTTGTTGTTATCACAGTTGGTAGATGCAGCGTTTTTCAGTTGAATAAAGCTAATGTTTATTTGCTTACATTAGTCTACAACAGCAAACAACTGTAATTTAGCAAAGGAATAGTTTTTTCTTTGTTGAAAAGGCAGTCTCAACTCAATAGAAGTTTGGTTTTAGCAAAGATGACCAATGGTACTGACGGAATCATCAACTCTTTCAATTAATGGTAGTCTTCAAGAAAGTCTTTAAAAAGAGTGTTCATTTAAAAAGAGTTGATTTAAAAAGACTATCGACTTAAAAGATTTAAAAAGACAGCAAACGGATTAAGTCATTAAAAGTCTGATGATTAAAAAAATTCCATTCACCATGCAGTTTCCTGATAATTCCAGAGAGAAAAGAAAACGCTGCATACATATGGTCACGTGCTCTTAATCTGCTGCACACCTGCTTAATTACAATTAACAAAACCAACAATTACGGAAATCACAAAACAGCTGGCAAATGAATAAGTTATATTACGTGGGCCCTACCGACTATGCAGTTATTACTGGTCATGAAAAGATTACGTCATACTGAAATTTAATTGCTATAGATTTATGACGTTAAGATTACCAATCAAGGTTTTATTTTTTCGTCCATTACACAGCAGATAATTGTATTGAAATGCACACATGTTGTCGAAAAAAAAAGGAATCAGCGACAAAATGATATAAGTTGAAATTTCTTTAAAATGCATGGTCGCTGACCCTGAACATTCACATACACTTACAAAATCATAAACAGAACACCAAAGTAATTTTAATTGAGCATAGAAATGAAGCATCATGCTATCAACCTGCAACTTAATTTCTAACAATTTCAACCAAATTTTATCAATCAAAGTATAATATAAGAAAAATTGTTTTTTTCTGTTATTTTTTAGTAACCCATGTTTAGGAAGCTCACGGGTGCTACACCTTGCCCAAGGGTGACCTGGAGGAAGTTGTGACAGGGTTTCCTCATTCGTCCCAACTTATCAAAGATAAGCTCACAACCGTATGTAGTTTATTCTCATACCCAGGAGATTGCGAATGAAGTGTGACAACGCCCTTGCCTATACGATTCTAATGTAATCTAACAGTACTTAATTGCGGCAGCGTGGCTGAGTAGGTAGGAACGCTTTGTTGATAAAGAACATGATTACAAGATTTTTTTAGCATGTTCAACCCAGGTAATGTTATTGCTCTACAAGATGATTCAATAACAAAAGAGGGCTTTATAAGGAAGACTACAAATAGACTAGCTATGGCTCTTTCATATGCGAACCGCAAACGCTGTCATTCAACTTCTGATTTCTTTTCCGTCAATTTTGACTATGTGAGACTGGCTTCTCTATATTGCTGAAAAAAACAAGGCCAAAAATTAAAGAATAATAAAGCCAGGTCCATAGTGTGCTTTGGCAACAACAGTGCCACGAAGAGAATAACGTTTTTCCAAGATGCAACACCAATTATCTTACTGATTTTGTTTTGTAGAGGTTGCATTTAATTAATAAGTTTTTATTTAGCTGAGTAATTGTTTTTGATCATTTTTTTGTTAATGAGCGTTTATGAATGCATTAAATTGCCTGCTTAAGGCTAACTAAAATTTTTCAAAGAAGGGAGGCGTCATGAAACATTGGGTTGCGTTATGAAAAAGGTTGAAAACCACTGTGCCAGAATATACGTATATACACGGTGGTTCAAAAGTAGGTGAGCAGTAAATGATAACACTTATTTTGAGATTACATGTACAATTATATTTCGTAACACAATTAGATTTTATTGAGTATCGAGTACATTGACAATTAAATTTTATTGAGAACAATAATAGAAAAATAAATAATTGTAGTTGTAAAATTTTCAATAAAATAGCTATAAGGAACACAAGTGTAATAATATAACTGAAACATAAACCTATTCCCCATAAGGTCCATCTATTTTTGAACCACCCTGTACTGTATATTAGGATGCTTTATATTTTCACCATTTTTGAGATTTAAAATGTATGTGGTTTCAAATGGTGGGGTTTTGGGTATAAAGTGGAAACCCATAACTTCATACGACATCATAAAGATGTGGCACGAGACGGTTAAAATTCTCACTTAAGCGTTTTTAATGTAATTTGTGTATCTCGAAAATCACTTGTAAAACGATGGAATTGGTATCAAAATGTGGTGAAGGGGCAACTTCCTATGACCACTTAACACATGTCATAGCTCTATCTGCAACAAAAAAAGTTATTTAGAAAAAAACGTTTTCTGCAAATTTTCGATTATATTGTAACAACCAGGGCGTCGAACCGAACCCGAACCGGATCCCTAAATCAATATTAGCTGTTATAATTATTCAAACCAGAAAAGGAACTGAACCCGAAAAAATAAAATTTGTTGAACCCGAACCGGAACTGAACTCGTAAATATTAAATTTGCCGAACTTGATCCTGAACCTAAACTTTATTTTAAACAGTTCCAGTTTAGACAACCTAATTTTTTTTCATTCGTTTATATCGACTTAGAATAATAACAATTTTATATTTAAAGTTACCTCAATTTGTTTGGTCAGTTGTTGTGTGGCAAAACAAAGACGATATAAATGACTTGCTAGACGATAAATTAAAGAAAAAATGGATTACATGACCTTGTGAGCTAAACAAAGAAATCGAAGTTGCCAATACATTGTATGCTAAAGCAGTAAAGTAAAATTTATTATTGAAATGGAGACACATCAAAGATAACCAAACAAGCTAACGGATAAATATCAGATCTTAAAACTTTTATGCTTATTTTTAACTTTGTTATATATCTTGATGCAGTGATGCACAATTTTTTGCTGTTACCGGCCGCAGTACTGAGTTAGTTTTTACTAATGGCAGCTAGTGAGTAAGTATATAAAATTATGTAGTCTATACGGCGTATGAAATAATAAGTTTCGATGAGAACAATGCGAGACCAGCGTAACTGCATAAAGCATCACTAGGCCAGAAGGACATACTGGGGCCAGTTTCCGATACGCTAACCACATTGAGTCAGCTAACTCGAATCGAAAAGACAAGCTTTGCCCTGCAGTTCCATTTCAAACAAATAAGTAAGAATTGTCCAATCAATAAACAAGCAAGTGCCGACAGTAGTTAGGCTCGGGTCATTTGACGTGAATATAGGAGGTCCAACGGAAGTCGCACCCCCTGCGGAACGGGGGTGCTTCATCCATCCAAGGCTAAGTCCAAGTCGGCAAAGGTTAAGTCCAAGTCGGCGTAGGCTAAGTCTAAGTTGGCGAAGGCTAAGTCCAAGTCGGCAGAGCTAAGTCTAAGTCGGTGGAGGCTAAATCCTTGGCGGAGGCTAAGTCCAAGTTGGCAAAGGCTAAATGCAAGTCGGCGGAGGCTAAATTCAAAGCGACAGAGGTTAAATCCAAGTCGGCAGAGGCTAAATCCAAAGCAACAGAGGCTAAATCCAAGTCGGCGGAGGCTAAATTTAAGGAAGTTAAATCCAAAGAGGTTAAATCCAAAAAGGTTAAACCGGTGGAAGACTGTAATCGATTAATTTGATAAAGACCAAAGTTATTAATTGAATAACATCTTAGCATCAGCTAGCGGTGGTTAAAGATCTAGATGAAATTAGGTAATCAAGTTTGATTACCTAATTTCATCTAGAAACAGGTTCCATCCACGAATGTAAGGAATCGAATATTGTTCAATGAAATCAAAAATCTAACTAATGGATTCTTGGTCAATTAATTTTCGATGGAAGTATATTAGATAATATATTTGAAAAAACAATCAGAGAAATAGACCAAGAACATACTAGTATGACGATCAACCTTATACTCAACCTGTCAAGGAATTATTTAACTCAATGTTATAACTACAGTAGAAAACAGCTTTCTAACAGATGCTTTTTTCAAAGTCTTATAAATGACGTAATTATGTTTAAAAGTACATTGCTAAACAACAATAAACTTTCTAACAAATTTGTAACTAATTTAGAGTCTTGTAAAAAGTTTAAAAAACAAAGAATGACCTTGAAAAAACATCTTAGTAAAAAAACAATTAGGTTTATAACAAAGACAAACAAAGTCTTGTAAAAATAAGTAGAAGCATATATTTTTAAACCGGAATTAGCTTTCTAACCAACAATTTTTTAACAAGTTCATAAGCAATTATCCTGAAAGACCTACCTCTAAAAAAAAAAAATTAAATTTCTAACCACTGAATTTTTATCAAACAAACATAAACAAGGATCACCAAAAACACTTGACCTTCTAACAAATGTTGTACTTGTTGAAAGTCAAACGAGTTCAAAGTCTTGTAAAAGTATAATCTGTTATTTAAAACGACTTTCTAATGATTTTTATCAAGTTCACAAGTATAAACAAGGGTCTGAAAAGACATGTCACTAACAACACTTGACCTTCTAACAAAAGTGTTACTTATCGAAAGTCAAACGAGTTCAAAGTCTTGTTAATTTTAATCTGTTATTTTAAAACGACTTTCTAATGATTTTTATCAAGTTCACAAGTATAAACAAGGATCACTTCAGTAACAACAAATAACTTTCTAACAAAGGTGTTACTTATGGAAAGTCAAACGAGTTCAAAGTCTTGTAAAAGTATAATCTGTTATTTAAAACGACTTTCTAATGATTTTTATCAAGTTCACAAGTATAAACAAGGGTCTGAAAAGACATGTCACTAACAACACTTGACCTTCTAACAAAAGTGTTACTTATCGAAAGTCAAACGAGTTCAAAGTCTTGTTAACTTTAATCTGTTATTTTAAAACGACTTTCTAATGATTTTTATCAAGTTCACAAGTATAAACAAGGGTCTGAAAAGACATGTCACTAACAACACTTGACCTTCTAACAAAAGTGTTACTTATCGAAAGTCAAACGAGTTCAAAGTCTTGTTAACTTTAATCTGTTATTTTAAAACGACTTTCTAATGATTTTTATCAAGTTCACAAGTATAAACAAGGATCACTTCAGTAACAACAAATAACTTTCTAACAAAGGTGTTACTTATGGAAAGTCAAACGAGTTCAAAGTCTTGTAAAAGTATAATTCGTTATTTTAAAACGACTTTCTAATGGTTTTTATCAAGTTCACAAGTATAAACAAGGCTCTGGAAAGACACGTCACTAACAACAATTAATTTTCTAACAAAGGTGTTACTTATGGAAAGTCAAACAAGTTCAAAGTCTTGTAAAAACTATAATCTGTTATTTTAAAACAACTTTCTAATCAAGTTCACAAGTATAAACAACGATCTGGAAAGACACGTTGCTAAAAACAACAAGTAGCTTTCTAACAAATTATTTTAATTATTATAACAACTTCGAACCGAGTTCAAAATCATCCTTATAAACACATTAAATCGTTTATGAAATAGTATTAGAGAGCTAGTCAGCCAAAAATTTTTAATTGGTTACCCACGAAACTTGACAAGACCTACCCTCCGGTCAAATTATTGATGTTAAATAGAGATTTTGCTTAAACAGTATTCTTTCATTTACTAGAAATGGCGTCATACTGAAGAAGGTATATAAGCGCGGTTGCTGAAGCTTTTAATCATTCACAATGTCGTTCACATGTGATATATGTTCTAAAGTGTTCACTTAAAAACGCACTCTGATGAGACATATTGCATCAGTGCATAACAACGAAAGTTATGATTGTATCTTATGCAAAAAATCATTCAAACGAAAAGATTATTTACGACGACATCAATTACTATTCATAGTAAAACGTATGAGGTGACTTGTTCAAAATGCGAAAAAAAATTGCAAGAAAAGACAACTTGAAGAAGCATATGAAATTTTGCTGTTTCTGCAGACAATGTTCTAAAAATTTTGAAAATATTAAAGAATTAAAACAGCATAACTGTACTAACTTGTCGGGTAAAGAAGCAGCATCCACAAACAAAACAGTGTCCAGTTTGGAAGAAGGCTCCAGGACAACAAGTTGTAGTTCGGAAGCGTCAAGTAAAAAGAAATCTTTAAAAATAAAACGTCATAGTAATATTGAAGCAGCAACATACCCTGCAGCCAAAAAATCGAAACATGATATTGTTGAGGACGAGCAAATGGACGAAACAGATGACGATATAAAAGAATTTACAAAGAAATACTGGTCCAGCATTCGCAGTTTTAGCAGGAAAAACAAAGTGCAAAATATTTTTAATTTTTATTACAACAAGGATTTGAAAGAAATGGTTCAAAACAACGTTCCCTCTAAGAGCTTGCTTAGTGTGCGCGGAATGAAAGGCCGTGTGAGCAGTGGTGAATATTACCTGAGCCAAGGAAGTTTTGGTTTTCTGTCCCAAAATAAAAGTGTTCTCTAAAAAAAAAAAAAAAAAAAAAAAGGTCTTCACTTCGATTCCTTAATCCTTGATTTCCTATTTTGTTACCGAAATCAAACCTTGCCAACACTTATACAGCAAAAGCATGTCTTGCCAAAACTTAGGCAGTGCGCGGCAAAACGAAAGTACTGCGCGGGGGTTCTCTCGTTACTGCGCGGCCGCGCAGGCGCGCAGCTTAGAGGGAACCGTGGTTCAAAATATTACAGAAGCAATCATGAAGGAACAGAAAAATCGCTTTAAAATCAATTATAGTTTGGCTTGTGTTTTAAGAAATATTGAAACCAATGAGCTTCGTTACTTTCACACTTCCTATAATAACCATTTAATGTTGAAAACTGCTTTGCTAATAAGTAATAGGCAAGAATTACTTGATTTTTTAAATTCTGTTTTATAGAGAATATAACAAGACCAGACACAAAATGGAAAATAATTCAAATTTCAAACTTTACCTTTTATATCAACCATTTGCAAGACGCACCATTAGGAGCTCCCATCGCTTTACCGAATTTCATCATGAACAAACATGGACTGGCAAACGTCTCAGCAGAAGACAACCTTTGTTTTTTCCGATGTCTGGCCATGTTCCGTGGTGCTGACCGCCGTTACTGTAATCGAGCTGCAAAGCAATTGTTTTTTGAATACTGTACCCATTTTGACGTAAGTAAATTTTCCGGTGTTAGTTTATTCGATTTTGTTGAACTTGAAAATTTTTATAAGATTAACATTGTTGCCTATGAATTAGAAAATAACAAAGCAAAAATAATTCAGCGTAGCCGTGAATTGTATAACAAAACAATGAAAGTAAATGTATTTAAAAACCATTTGAGTTTAATTGTAGATTTTGAAAAGTATTATCATGTTTATCAGTGTATGCATTGTGATAAGTTGTGGTATCGTAATTGTTATTGCTACCATCATACCAAAACACGTTTGACCACAGTTCACGAAAGCTTTCCCGGAGGCGTTTACCATAATTCTTATACAATATTTGAAAAGCTGGAACAAATTGGAATACAGGTTCCCAAACAAGATCGTTTTTACCCATATTACGCATGTTACGACTTTGAAGCGTACTTGTATCGCGATCAACTGCCTGAAAATGGACTCCAGTTTTCGTTTGAAGCTCGTCACGTTCCGATGAGTGTTGAAATTGCATCCAATGTCCCTGGATTTGAAGAAGGAAAATGTTTCATAACGTCTGGAAATGAAAAAGAATTAATTCAAAATTTAATAGATTATTTAGAAGCCATATCTCTGTCCGCTTAATTGCCGTCTTGTCAAGAAAAAATTTAGACCTGCTTTTGAAGCTCTAGAAAACAGTGAAAATGTAAGAAAAGAAAATTTAATGAAAGAGTTCGATTCCTACTGCCGCGAGTTGATAGTCCTTGGTTTTAATTCTTCTTCGTACGATCTAAACTTGGTAAAACCTGTATTGATTGAACATCTGCTGAACAAAATCGATTTTGTAATTAAAAAGGCCAACACCTATCTCTGCATGAAAACATCCACATTGCGTTTTCTTGACATTAAACATTTTCTTGCACCTGGTTTTTCATACAGAAAGTTTTGATTGCATACGGGAGCGAATTGGAAAAATTCCATTTTCCGTATGAGTTTGTAGACGGTTAGAAAAATTAGAAAGTGGTTTACCAGATCACCAAGCTTTTTATTCGTCTCTTACAAAATCGAATATTTCTACAGAAGAATATGCTCTAGTTCAAAAAACATGGTCGGAGAAAGGCTGGAAGAGTTAAATTACAGACTGGATTCCTGCTCTAGATACGACTTGATGGCCTATCAGTGGTTGTCTCTCATGCAAGAAAAAGAAAGAAACTTTATTCAAAGCAGATACAACATGGGTGAACGTTTCGTTTCAAAGTACAGTTATAAAGTAGATGGTTTCTGTGAAGAAACCAATACAGTATATGAATTCGAGGGGTGTTTTTAGCACGGTTGTGACGCGTGCAATGTAAATCGTAATGCAGAATCCTTCGGGAAATACACCCAATCAAAAATATACCTTTTAGCCAAATTAGAGAAGCAACCCAGGAGAAGAAACGAGCCCTTGCAGCGGAAGGGTTTTGTATAGTGTCCATCAGAGAGTGTGAATGGTTGAGAATGAAAAAGCAATTAGAAATTTTTTTCTTTTTAAAAACATTGAAATGTGTATAACCGAAACATCAACTGCCATTTAAAAAGATTGTAAAAGGTATAAAAAATAAAGAACTATTTGGTTTTCTAATTGTTGATATTCACACCCCGGAAGATTTGAAACATTTTTGTAAAGATTTCCCGCCAATTATCAAGAACATAAACATATCAAGAGAGGATATCGGTGTCTACATGCAGAAAGTTGCAGAACAACATGATTTATTAAAAAAACCGAAAAAGTATTTAATCAGTAGTTACTTTGGAAAAGAAATTTTAATCAACACGGAAATGGCGGAATTTTATTTGAATCTAGGACTAAAAATTACCAGAATTTATGAATTTATTCAATTTCACCCTCAAAAATGTTTCGAAACCCTGGCCAACGAAATTGTCAACTCTCGAAGAGAAGCCAATCTGGACAAATCGAAAACGGTCATAGCATTAACAAACAAACTAATGGGAAATTCTTTGTACTCAGCAAGTCTATTAAATAAGGAAAAACATTGAAATATAACGTACCACTCAAAAGACACAATTAATAAAACTATCAACAATCCTCGTTTTGTTCATCTAGATGAAATCATTTCCGATGTGTATGAAGTGAAAAGTTTAAAACAAAATATACGTCACGATTTACCGATACAAATTGGATTAAACGTATATTTTAATTCCAAACTACATATGTTGAAATTTTTTTATTGCTTTTTGAAGAAGTACGTACCTGAACGCTGTTTTGAGCTTCCAGAAAGCGACACAGACTCCATGTATTTTGCCATCAGTCGTCGCTCTCTAGACGATTGCGTCCCGGAAGATGTCAAAGGAAAATATTTTCGAGCAAGACTTTGCTGGTTACCTGCTGAGGCGTGTCCGCAACATACAGAATCTTACATTAAACAAAGAACCGCTGGTAAAGATTGGGAAAAACAGGAATGTTGTCAAAAATATAATAACTATACATAAAGAACATTAGGTTTTATGAAAGGAGAGTATTCCGGAAACAAACAAATCTCATTAACGTCCAAAACATATTTCTGTCTCAGGGATCAAAACAAGCAAGTTAGTAAAGGGGTCTGTATTCACCAAAACCCATTAACTTTCGAGAAATATCGTAATGTTTTACAAAGCAACCAACCTCTTACCATTACAAAGCGCGGTTTTCGCAGTTACCAAAACAGAATTTTTTCGTATGCGCAATGCAAAAAAGGTCTTAATAGCTTTTACCCAAAACGAATTGTTTTGGATGACGGTATTCACACAAAACCCTTAGAAATTTAAATTATACATTTTTCTTAACAAACTGCTGTTTTATCATTTTACTGTCTTACTATTTTTAATGTAAATCTTTTGTTTTATGCGCAGACATTGCTGTATCTAAGTACTTTTCTGTTTTCGCTCGAGGCTATTACAGAGATCAAACCGAAAACGGTTTTCACTGTAATAACAGCAAATACAATTTTTTGAAAGTTGCCTCAAATTGTTTTTCGCCTTAGAAAACTTTTTAAGAAATTGATATCTTTTATAAACTTGTTACAAGTTTCATTATATAGTATCTGAAGTTGAACATGAAACCTTTAGCTCTTTGACGGCGGGAGTCACATATTGTGACAAGTCACGTGATCTCAGGTGAGCAAAAAAATCAACTCGGCAAATATTTTTGGCCAAACCTCCTGAAAAACCCTCTGTTACGTCACAATACCCAAGCAAATGCGCACGTCCGTTTATATACGGCTGCGCTTTGATGCGAAGTCAGAATTTTTAATCAGCAAAAAAACATCTAAAAGCTCTGATACAAACCGTTCAGAGATAAGTTGTTCAGTTTATTAAATTATAATTTACTAATCAGGTCATAATTATAAAAAAAGTTTTTTTTTGTATGAGACTAAGATTAATAAAGCTTTATGAAGTAAAGAATATATACGAACACTATCAATCAAGTAAATTTTAGAAATAATATATTTTCAAAAACTGGTTTTTGGTTATATAGTTTATTTCAAAAACAGATTTTTGAACACCAAACGTTTTATCTAAACTGCAGGTTCCTCTTTTTTCTAAATTGTAAATAATATGCTTCAATAGCTCGGAATCGGACTGCAATATCTTGGAGTCTCCGGAAGCAGGTCATAATACTTGCTTGACAGCTGCTCTATGCATTAAAAAATTCATTTATAAATTTTTATTTCCTAAAGTTGCAAATTGTATATCAGCCAATGGAAAATATTATGCTAAAACATATTACCTGGTGTAGTCTTATGCTTCAGCAAAAATACATCAGACGATGAAAATTTGTTACATAAGAATTTATTCAGTTACAACTACCTTACTTTCCTGAACAAGCTAATATAAACTATGAGCTTGCCGTTTCTTCTTTATAAATTGTCACAAAAAAAATCCGAAACTTTTTTTCTAGATCAAAGTCAAAGCCGCGCAAAGATTCAAACAATGGCTCGCAAGCACACACACTCAAATAAAGTTCAAAATTTGGTTCTTCTAGTTAGTAATGTACCGCGCTCGTCATAATCTCTTGAGAATATAATCGAAAGTAGCGCCGCCATTTTGCAAAATATTCAGACGAAACTTTTTTCGCTCGATAGAGTAGAACTCTAGCGACACGTAGCGACTTGAAAATTTGAATTATCTTGTCGCTAATCAAAATTATTGGGGAAAAAGGGATTTTTTGAAAGGAAAAGTGGGGTCTTTTATTTTGTTTATTGCAAACTTGTTTTTGAACAAATTTTTAAACATTTTATATCATTGTACTCAGGAAAAAATCATCTTTTCAATGATATAAAATTTAAACAATTTTTTTTATAATCAATGGGGAAATTATAATTAAATATTGCTTAATTAGTGAAAAACACCTAAAATTGCGCAGCTAGTGGACAAAAGTCCCGCCGCCAAAGAGTTAGAAATTTAAATGTTTGGTAAAATATTTATACATTTTATCATCTTTTTCTCTGCTGTTTTTACTGTAAATCGCTCGTCTTTGATTAATGTACATAGTTGAATCTCAATAATTGCTGTTTTCGCCCTAGGTTATACTAGTAGATGTAACCAAATTTTTTTCGCACGAGATTAAATAATGCTGAATGTGACTTTTATAATCTGAATTGTATTTTTTCTACAGAATGTTTTTTACCTTTTTTAAGAAAGTGATATCATTTATGAACTTGTTAAAAATTTCACTATAGTATCTGAAGTTAGCTTTTTATTTACATGTACAATTGAATCTTATTCATTTATAACAACAGTTTATACGTAAGAATGTTTATGACATAGTTTATCAATTAACGTCACAGTAACCTATTTTATATTGTAATATGTGACAATATAATTACATGTTCTGCACTTGATTGCTCAGTCGCTATCGTGATGTCGTTGCAGTTTGAAAACCCAAGCAGTTTTATTGTAGCTGGACCGTCGGGCGTCGGCAAAACCTTTTGGGTACAACGATTTGTAGATAGTTTAAAAGACTTTTGTCCAGAAATAAAACGCGTGATATACCACTACGAGGTTTGGCAAAAACCATTCAATCAATACGTCAATAAAATCGACTTTAAGCAAGGCGTTCCAAACATAGAAGAATTAAAAGAATATTAAAACGCGTTTGTCATACTCGATGACTTAATGTTTGCCAACGCGGAATTCTTGGCTAAAATCTATAGCGTCTACTCGCATCATTATAGATTCAGCGTGCTCATGACCATGCACAATTTGTTTCACAAGGGTCTGCGCGAGATAAGTTTAAACTTTCAAATGATTGTTCTTTTTAAAAACTGTAGGGACACCAACCAAATCACACATTTTATGCAACATATCTATCTGAAAACCTATAAAAGCGCGTTGGACGCTTATTGTTGACCGAAAACGACAACCTACTGGAAATCAATCAAGACAGAATCGTTGCTTTTGACTACACAGCATGAACACGCTGCAAATCGAACGTTTGCTCCGAAACGAAAAAATCTTTAAAAAAGTCTGTGCTTTCGATCAGCTGGAAAATCCTGTTTTTCCTTTTGCCTACGTCATCAATTCCGATCCGAGCAACGAACCTGGAGAACATTGGATTGCTGTTTAATTTGACAAGCGCGGTCGAGGAGAATATTTCGATAGCTACGGACTAGCACCTGCTTTCGTCGGTCTCGACTCTTACATGGACACTTATTCCCTAGCCAGTTGGATTTACAATAGCAAAACCTTACAAGCTTTATTTTCGAACGTTTGCGGTCACTATTGCGTGTATTATATTTTATTTCGTTGTCGCGGTGTACCTTTGCATGCTATTGTATCTGATTTTACGTCTAACCTAACTGAAAACGATCGTTCTATCTCTCGTTTTATTCGTGAATTATCACAACGTTGATTGTATTTTATTAATAAAATAATATTATTATATCTGATTTTACGTCTAACCTGACTGAAAACGATCGTTCTATTCGTGAATTATCACAACGTTGATTGTATTGTATTTTATTAATAAAATAATATACATCAAGGCGTGCTTGCAAGTTTTCGTTTCGGTCCAGGATTCTTGAGGAGTTGGAGAAAGTTGTTTAGTTGTTCCTTGTTGTCCGGTGGTAGCTGGTAGACTTCGTTGCTTTGTGCTTTCAAACACACGTAGTTGTTTAGCAAATATAGAAATTGACGTCTCGGAGACAGTACGTTTTCCACAACACAGCGAAGTTGAAAGTGATCGACAGCCATTTCTTACTTGATAATTTTGAATTTTTTCTGAATTCACATTCGAAATCGTCCATGTTGGCAGACCAGAACAACAGGATGACGTACTCCTTGGTGTCCAATTTAGGTCGAAATAAAATGTGCGGTAGGTTGCCCATCAACAAGTTAAGGACTTTGGAAAGCTGCCTGATGCAAAACATCACTTTTCCGTTCTTCACACTGATAATCGCTTTTCTCAGCAAGGTCGAGGACTGAATTGTCAGTCCATTTTTTTCATTTGCGTTTGGATATCTCTAGCCACATTTTACATTTCCCTTGCTTGTGAAAGGAGTTGTTGTTGTTCCATCATTGTCTCATAGCAGCTTGTATATGAGGGAGGGTGCTTGATTTCGTTTGCTTGACGGTGAAGTTCGTCTGCTTGGTTGGTGTAGCTTTCCATGTTGTGTGCTTTCGAGACTGTGTACGTTTTCATAACCACAAAAAAGAAAAAAAGTTTCAGGCTTTGTACACACGGATTTTTTCTGTCAATCTTTGTGAACATAACCAGCAAAAGTGTGTGTCTTGCAAACAGCTCCAACAGTAAATCATATGCCCGCAAGGCATGCCAACTGCGTTCTTTTCATTGCTCTTGCATTTCATGCACTTGTCCTCGTGGTTTAAGTCCATAACAGCATTGAGGAGCTCTTGACGGTTTTCGAAATTGCGGTCGTGTTTTTCCTATTGTTGCATGAGAGCATGACGAATTTTGGTGTCTTTGACTCCTATAGTCTTTGCAAATTTTACGTGGGGGTCAAACATCATCATTTCGTCTAGGTTTTGTTTTGCTTCTACAAAGAGCATGGAACGTATGTGATTTGCTGCTGTAGACAGGGTCGGGTTTTTTATCTGGGGTCTTTTTAAATCCAGGCGTTTGCTACATAGATTTTTCACGTATTCCACACCTCGCTTTTTCAGTACGTACTCACACAAAGGAAACCATTTTGCATGCTCGTACCAAGGGTTGTCGTAGGCTTTCCATTGAAACAATCGTCCTCCACAATAAAAGCAGCAAACACGATCACTGTATTTTTTATAGAAAAAACCTGCATTGACCATTTCCTGAGCTGTCGGTCGTTTCTGATCACACCATGAATTGCGAAAGGTTTCCATCCGATCTTCTTCCCTGCACGTGTGGCGCTTTCGGGGAAAATAGCAAGGAAATTCCTCGGGGTTACCAACAGCAGCAGAGTCAACGCAATCTTGTGACATTTTTAAATAATGATAAGGAAATCAAAACGCTCTGCTTTATATACCCTCGCAATAAACTTTTTTATATACTCTGAACCAATAAAAAGTTTTGAAAACCATATTTTGAAGAATTGTTTCAAAAAAGTATAGTTTTACAAGACTTTGAACTCGTTTGACTTTCGATAATTAACACCTTTGTTAGAAGGTTAAGTGTTGTTAGTGACGTGACCCTTGTTTATACCTGTGAACTTGATAAAAATCATTAGAAAGTCGTTTTAAAATAATAGATTATACTTTTACAAGACTTTGAACTCGTTTGACTTTCGATAACTACAACATTTGTTGGAAGGTCAAGTGTTTTTGGTGATCCTTGTTTATGTTTGTTTGATAAAAATTCAGTGGTTAGAAATCCAATTATTTTTTAGAGATAGTTCTTTCAGAATAATTGCTTATGAACTTGTTAAAACATCGTTGGTTAGAAAGCTAATTCCGGTTTAAAAATATATGCTTCTATTTTTACAAGACTTTGTTTGTCTTTGCTGCAAAGCTAATTGTTTTTATTAATGTGTTTTTCAAGGTCATTCTTTGTTTTTTAAACTTTTTACAAGATTTTAAATTAGTTACAAATTTGTTAGAAAGTTTATTGTTGTTTAACAACGTGAGTAGTATGCAATGCGTCATTTCTTACACGTTGTGCCGGATCTGTGCCGGATCTGTGTCGGATTTGTGCCGGATTTTGTGCCGGATCTGTGTCGGGTTTGTGTCGGATCTGACGGGGGATCCGAACCCTAGCTCTAACCCTAACCCTGGCTCCCACGAGTTCAATTCCCAGGCAGAGCGACGAAGTCGCTATGAAACATAACTTATGCCGCGCAACGAGTTTGATTCTGACCCAAAGCGACGAAGTCGCGTTCGTCGTCGTCGTCATCGTTTGAAGGGCATCCACTCCAGGCCAGACACAAACAGAACTGGGGCCGAGGGTTTATCCTTTTACTACCCCAAACTGCTGCACTGCCTGGATCAGATGCTGGCAGTGATGTTATTAAGCCAGCATCGAGTTTCGTCATCCAAAACCGTCAGACCGCGTGCTCCATGTGGTGCCCGATGTATGGGGCACATTGTTAGTACATGGTCTGCGGTTTGCTCTGAAGCGCCACACTCGCAATTCGGTGAAGGAGCGAGACCCCATTTGTGCATGGACGAATGGAATCGCCCAACACCAGTCCGCAGGCGGTTGAGCTTAACCCAAGCTGCTCGGGGTAAGCCCATCCCAACAGGCCTGACACTGGTCCCGGGCACAAAAGCACGGAGCCTGGAAGCACTTTCACAGTACTCCGCGTTCCATTTGTGATTTGTCCATTCAGAGGCGCGGATGCCAAGTCTGGCAAGATTGTCCAAGAGATTCCGCGCACCTGGCACAAACGGGCGTCTGGATCTTAGTCTCACTTGGCCAGTATCTGAGGACCCATTTAACAGACCATGCAAAATATGATCGGGGTCCAGAGATCCACGGTAACCCAAGGAGAGTGTCGCTCCCATTCGGCGAAGCTCAGCTGGCTGGATGCCTGAAAGTATAGGTAGGTGGTCCGTTGGAGTGGGACGCAGGCATCCAGTAACTATGCGCAAGGCGTCATTCAAGACACTGTCAATGAGGCGAGTGTGAGCACTGCGACACCAGACTGGCGCACAGTACTCAGCTGTTGAGTAGACTAGAGACAAGGTGGCTATGCGTAGTGTTTTAGCACCAGCACCCCATCCCGAGCCCACGAGTCGCCTCAACAGTGTGACGCGCGATGATAGTTTTTTGCGCAATGCCACTAAATGGTGACGAAACGTGAGCGATCTGTCCAGTTTTACCCCAAGGTATGTAGGGGTTGGACAGAACGGTAAAAGTCTACTATTGTTGTAGACCTTTAGCTCACGTTTGGCCTCTCGGTTGTTTAAGTGAAAGGCTGCCGTCACCGTCTTAGTGTGACTGAGCTTCAACCTCCAAGTCTGGAGATACGCTGAAAGTGTGGACATGTCTTGGCTTAATGTCCCCTCCAAGTCCTTCCAGTTTCCAGAAGAATGCAACAATGCTAAATCATCAGCATAAGCAAACTTTCTGGAAATCATGGAAGGAAGATCGTACGTATAGATGTTAAATAGGAGGGGAGCCAAGACCGATCCCTGAGGAACGCCGTTTTTAAGACGGCGTAGCCTGCTTTGCTTGCTGTCACCGGTGGTAAGGGTGAAACTTCGATTTCGGACAAGCTCCATGATCATTTTGACCATGTGCTTATCCGGAAGTAGTCTCAGCAGCTTGCAGGTAAGGCCACGGTGCCAGACAGTGTCATAAGCAGCTGTCAGATCGATAAATACGGCACCGGCCTTCTTTTTAGCCTCGAAAGAATCCTCGATGTTCTGGGTTAGCAGAACAACTTGATCTACGGTTGACTTCCCGCGTCGGAACCCAGCCTGCTCTTTAGGGAGCAGTGGATCGATTAATGGTTCAACGCGGGCGTAGATAAGCCTCTCGAGGATCTTGTAGGGGACACAGAGCAGAGATATCGGTCGATAACTCTTTGGGTCCCCCACGGGCTTTGCTGGTTTTGGGATCGCAACCACAAGCGCTCTTCTCCAGATCTTGGGAATTTTGAGTCGGTGCAAACAGGAAGAAATGAAGTCACGTAACCAGGACTTCAAAGCAGCTCCAGCATGGAGTATAAGCTCGGGGCAGATGGAATCAGGACCCGGAGCTTTACCTGGTTTTAAATGTTGAAGGGCAGCAGCAAATTCTCTCTGTGAAAAATTGTCAGAGATATTTACTGCGTCTGGTGTTGTGGCCCTCCAAAGGTCAGACACTTCTTGAAAGACAAGTCGAGATGACTTGCGATCGACAGCCTCGTATTT
The DNA here is from genome assembly GCA_963680785.1 of Diplosoma virens. NCBI lineage: Eukaryota > Metazoa > Chordata > Ascidiacea > Aplousobranchia > Didemnidae > Diplosoma > Diplosoma virens. The sequence goes on along the minus strand of OY796880.1, from coordinate 20,436,945 downwards.
CCCATTTCTAACCAGCTGAGATGCAATAGCATCGGCTGAAACGGGACAATGACGAGGAGAGTGTCGTGACCTACCAGTAAGGTTGTTCAAAATACTCCACGCTTTTCGACTAGAGTGTGAGAAGTCAATGCTCCGAACTGCTTCGGACCATCGATCCCTTCTCTTTCTGTCAAGCTTGGCAAGCAGAGTTGTAGCAGCCAAACTTGAGTCGTCTCCCTGAGGAGACTGCAGAAAGGTTTTATAGAGGGATTCACACTCTGCATCCCAACACGGAATATAGTTGTTTCGATACCCGCGTGGGATAGTCTTCTTGGCTGCTTTCTTAATGATGTTACAGAAGTCCTGGTAAGCCGCATCCACATCAAGTGAATCAGGCGGCAACAAAGTCTTTGCGAATTTATTCGTCAAAGCAATGTAGTGACTCCAATTGGCCTTGCGGAAGTTCCATCGCTTAACAGGCATGCTTGGCAATGCCATAGCAAACCTTGGTGGTGTAATAAGCGAGGGTCGATGTTGTGACCTGGGGAACTTGTCAAGGACACGTCTATCCGGTAAGCGACTGTTTGGACCTACGCTAGCGAAAGCTAGGTCTGGATTGGTGCCAGTGTTCCAGCGGCCGGAATAAAAACTGGCAGCGTCCTTGGCATTATATAGGAGGGCAAGACAATTAACACTTGCCCATCCAGCCAAGCACTCACCGTCCGGACTGTTGTCATCATAACCCCAGTCAGCATGACGACAGTTAAAATCGCCAGCGTACAGACAGGGGTGAGGAAACACTGGAAGATCCAGGGTTCGCAATCGCGTTGGCGGTGGTTTGTAGACGTTGACTATTTTATAGCCATCAACGTCCACACACAGCCACTCGATCTCCGATGTCGGTGGAGATTGGTCCAAAAGCGTGTATCTCAGTCGCTCGTGAACAAACGTGGCAAGGCCATGCTTCCTGCTTAAAGAAGACCCAGCTAGTTGGTAGTGTGGTAGCACCAACTTCTCTGCATCAGTGCAGTGGGTCTCCTGCAGTAGGATGACGAGTGCCTCAGACTGCATAGCGAGGTGATGAAGAACATTCATCTTGCTTGCAGTGAGGCCTTCGATGTTCAGCTGAAGAATAGTGGGTCTTCGGAACTTGTTGGCAATGTGCCCTGAAAAGGGCAGTTTTATCCTGACATTGCCCCGTCCTGAAAAGGACGTTTGCCGATTAACAGACCCACACTGAACATCGGAATGGGTGGATACCCTTCCGTTTTGGTAGGTTCGGTTTCGGTCTGTCATTTTAAAATCAATGAGCAGACTTACTCACGGCCCAGGCTGCGTGAAAGCACCTACCATCTGGGCCGAAGTCGCGTTGAAACCTAGCTTATACCGAACAACGAAGTTGCGAGTTTGGTTCTCACCCAGAGCATCAAAGACGTTATTCTAAACTTTCAGCTGTCTTTCTATTGCAAGAACACGGCAGTAGTCTTTCAGCTGTCCGTAACAAGTTTGGAGCAGCTGTCCTTCTATTGCAAGAACACGCCAGTAGTCTTTCAGCTGTTCTTAACAAGACTGGAGCAGCTGTCCTTCCATTGCAAGGACATGCCAGTAGTCTTTTAGCTGTACTTAACAAGATTGGAGCAGCTGTCCTTCTATTGCAAGGACACGTCATCTTGTCAAAAGACTTTATTCTAAACTTTCAGCTGTCTTTCTATTGCAAGGACACGCCAGTAGTCTTTCAGCTGTTCTTAACAAGATTGAAGCAGCTGTCCTTCTATCACAATGACATGTTAGCAATGAAAATGTGTCCTTGAGAATAGTTACCAAAGATGGTGCAATCTATGACGTCATCCAAAAAAGGTGTATATAAATACAGTTGCTGCAGCCGCATGGTATTATTGTAGACAATGTCGTTTACTTGTAGCATATGTTCAAAAGCATTTACGTTAAAAAGTAATTTGACCAGGCATATAACGTCAGCTCATAATAATAAAAAATACGAGTGTGTGTTATGCGAGAAATCGTTTTTATGAAAGGATTATTTACAAGATCATAGATTATCTATTCACGACAAAACAACCAAGGCGACGTGTTCAAAGTGCGGAAAAACCTTTGCAAGAGTATACAGTATGAGAAGACACCAAAAAACTTGTTGTAGATGCAAGCAATGCTCAAAACAATTTTAAAATGTGAGTTCTTTAAAAGAGCATAATTGTTCAAAGACGGAAGAGGTCCCTAATCTTTCCCCCGACAAAGAAACAAATTTCACTAACCAAGATAATTGGGAAGCGGTCTCCAGAAACAAGCAAGCAATGACAAGTAGAGATGGTGTTGAAGCAGGCTCTACCAGAAACGAGCAAATATCGCCAAATAGAGACGGGGTTGAAGCAGGCTCTACCAGAAACGAGCAAATATCGCCAAGTAGAGATGGGGTTGAAGCAGTCTTTACCAAAAACGAGCAAACATCACCAAGTAGAGAAGGGGTTGAAGCAGGTTCTACCAGAAATGAGCAAGCAACGTAAAGTAGAGATGGTGTTGAAGCAGGTTCTACCAGAAACGAGCAAGCAACGTCGACCAAAGTCAACAAACAAAGTAAAAGAAAGTCTTTAAAAATAAAACGTCGCGCTCACCAAATTGAAGACGAAGCAGCGGTTCCGGTAGAATGTCCCGCAGCTAAAAAGAAATCGAAACACGAAATCACGCAAGAAGAAGAGATTGAAGAATCAGATCCTACTTTAAAAGAGTTCATTAAAAAATATTGGTCGAGCATTCGAAGTTTTATTAGAAACAACAAAGTGCAGAGTATATTTAATTTTTACTACAATAAAGATTTAAAAGAATTAATTGAAAAAATTTTGGAAATCGTTTTGAAACAACAAAAAACTCGCTTTAAAATTAATTACAGTTTGGCATATATTTTAAAAAATATTGAAACGGAAGAATTGCGATATTTTCATGCTTCGTATAATAATCATTTGATGTTAAAAACCGTTTTGTTGATAAGTAATAGGCAAGAATTGCTCGATATTTTAAATTCTATAGCTGAAGAAAATTTCATGGAGAGCATAACGCGACCAGATACCAAGTGGAAGATCGTTCAACCTTCTACGTCAACCACTTGCAAGACGCGCCGTTAGGGGGATCTGTCGGATTACCCGCTTTTATAGTGAACAATCGCGGACTTGCAAACTTTTCGGCGGAAGACAATCTTTGTTTCTTCAGATGTCTGGCCGTGTTCCGTGGTGCTGACCATCGAGGTTGTAATCGCGCTGCAAAGCAATTGTTTTATGAATACTGTACCCATTTTGAAATTGAGAAATTTTCCGGAGTAAGTTTATTTGATTTTGTTGAACTCGAAAATTTTTATAAAATTAATATTGTTTCCTATGAATTGGAAAATAGCAAAGCAAAATTAATTCAACGTAGCCGCGAATTGTACAAGGAAACAATGAAAGTAAATGTATTTGAAAACCACTTGAGCTTAATCATAGATTTTGAAAAGTATTGTCATGTGTATCAATGTAAGCATTGTGATAAGCTATTGTATTGAAATTCTGATTACTATCGTCATACGAAAACATGCACAACTACAGTTCACGAAAGTTTCCCCGGAGGCGTTTACCATAATCCGCATGCAATATTTGAAAAGCTTGAACAAATTAGAATACAGGTGCCCAAACAAGATCGTATTTACCCGTACTATGCATGCTACGACTTTGAAGTGTATTTGTGTCGTGATCAGCTACCTGAAAACGGACCGAAGTTGATGTTTGAAGCTCGTCACGTGCCAATGAGTGTTGGAATTGCATCAAACGTCCCCGGTTTTGAGGAAGGAAAGTGTTTTATAACGTCTGGCAATGAAAAGGAATTAATTCAAAATTTAATAGATTATTTGGAAGCTATATCTCTATCCGCTTACCGCCTTGTGAAGGAAAAATTTCGAACTACTTTTGAAGCTTTGGAAAGCAGTGACAACATAAGAAAAGAAAATTTACTGAAAGAATTCGATTCATACTGCCGCGAGCTGATAGTTCTTGGTTTCAATTCTTCATCGTACGATCTAAACTTAGTCAAGCCTATTTTGATTGAACGTCTACTGAACGAAATTGATTTTGTAATTAAAAAAGCCAACACCTATCTCTGCATCAAAACATCGACGTTGCGTTTTCTTGACATAAAACATTTTCTTGCACCCGGTTTTTCATACAGAAAGTTTTTGATTGCATATGGAAGCGAATTGGAAAAATTCCATTTTCCTTACGAGTTTGTGGATAGTTTAGAAAAATTAGAAAGCGACCTACCAAATCACCAAGCTTTTTATTCGTCTTTGACAAAATCGAATATTACAACAGAGGAATACGCTGTAGTTCAAAAAACGTGGTTGGAAAAAGGATGGAAGAGTTTGTGTGAAATGTTGGTTTATTATAATCTTTTGGATTGCGTACCTTTTTTCAAGCTGTTAAAAATCTACTAATTCCCTACAAACAACAAAATTTAGATATTTTAAACGCTCGTTTTCAGTTAGTGGAATTGCGAAACTAAGAATGATGCAAAAAATTGAAAAAGATAGTTTTTTTGTTTGTTTTCAAAAAAACATTCGGATTTATACAAAGCTTTGAGAAGTCAACCGGAGGACTCAGCATTGTTTTTTGTCGGTATGCTGCAGCAGGAGAAACCCGAATAAGAAACCACGAAATTTCGAACCCGGAAACAACAGAAAAAATTCTAGGTTTGGACGCAATTTCCCTTTATCTACACGCCATTGCTCAAAACAACCCGACAGGGTATTTCTGCAGATACAAAGAATCAGAAAATTACAGACCGGACTCCTGCTCAAGATACGGATTGATGTCCTATCAATGGTTAAGCTTCATGCAACAAAAACAAGGGAACTTCATTCAAAGTAGATATAACATTGGTGAGCGTTATGTTTCAAAATACAGTTTTAAAGTAGACGGTTTTTGTCAAGAAACAAACACAATATACGAATTCGACGGGTGTCTTTGGCATGGTTGTGATGTATGCAACGCAAATCGTAACGCAGACGATAGTCTTTAGGAAACACACCCAATCAAAAATATATCTTTCAGTCAAATTAGAAAAGCAACGCAGGAAAAAAAACGAGCGCTTATTGAGGAAGGGTTTCGTGTAGTGTCTATCAGAGAGTGTGAGTGGCTGCGAATGAAAAAGCGATCCGAAATTGTTTCTTTTTTAAAAACGTTAAAATGCGTGCAACCGAAATATCAACTATCATTTGAAAAAATTTTGAAAGGTATTGAAAATAAAGAATTGTACGGTTTTCTAATTGTTGATATCCACACCCCGGAAGATTTAAAGCATTTTTGTAGAGATTTCCCGCCAATTATCAAGAATACAAACATAGCAAGAGAGGATATCGGTGTTTACATGGAGAAGGTTGCAGAACAACATGACTTATTAAAAAAACCAAAAAAATATTTAATTAGTAGTTATTTTGGGAAAGAGATTTTAATTAACACAGAAATGGCAGAATTTTATTTAAATCTAGGACTTAAAATTACCAGAATTTATGAATTTATTCAATTTCATCGACAAAAATGTTTTGAAAAGTTAGCCAATGAAATTGTCAACTCGCGAAGAGAAGCCGATCTCGACAAATCAAAAACAGTCATCGCGTTAACGAACAAATTCACCGGAAACTCACTATACTCAGCAAGTTTATTAAACAAGGATAAGCATCGAAATATAAGTTACCATTCCAAAGACACCATCAACAAAGCAATCAACGACCCACGTTTTATTCACCTCGACGAAATCGTTTCCAATGTTTACGAGGTAAAAAGTTTAAAACACAGTATATGCCACGATTTACCAATACAAATTGGCTTAAACGTCTATCTAAATTCAAAACTGCATATGTTGAAATTTTTCTACTGTTTTTTAAAAAAATGCATACCTGAAAGATGTTTTGAGTTTTTGGAAAGCGACACTGACTCGATGTATTTTGCCATCAGTCGCCACTCCTTAGATGATTGCGTTCCCGAGCATTTGAAAGCAGAATATTTCCGAGCCAGACTTTGTTGGTTGCCTGCTGAAGCTTGCCCAGAACACGTAGAATCTTACATTTGACAAAGAACAACTAACCAAATTTGGAAAAAAGAAGAATGCTGTGAAAAATATTATAGATTCACCCAAAGAACATTAGGTTTAATGAAGGTTGAATATTGCGGAACCAAACAAATTTCCTTAACATCGAAAACATACTTCTGCGTAGGAGATAAAAATAAACAAGTAAGCAAGGGTGTCTGCATTCGTCAAAACCCTTTGACATTCAACCAATATTGTAACGTGTTAGAAAGCAATCAACCTCACTCCATAACCAATCGCGGCTTTCGTAGCCATCAAAGTAGAATCTTCTCGTAAACACAAACCAAAAAAGGGTTAAACAGTTTCTATCCAAAAAGAATCGTTTTGGACAACGGCATCCATACCGAACCTTTGAAAATTTGAGTTTTTTGTAAATGTTTTGATCAATTATCGTAACCAACCAAAATTTATTTTAAATTGTTGCTTCCCTTGTTTAAATTTTTGTAACCTTGCATAAAACATTTGATTTTTAAAATTTTCGTGCATTCTGAATAAATCGTTTTTTAAGTCGTTTCTGCCCTTGTTTAAATTAACTTCGCATAAAACATTCCATTTTTTAAAATTTTCGTGCATTCTGAATAAAGCGTTTTTAAGTTGTTTCCGCCCTTGTTTCAATTTTCATAATCTCGCACAAAAATTTTAAATTTTCGTAGTCTCGCATAAAGATTTTAAATTTTCGTAGTCTCGCATAAAGATTTTAAATTTTCGTAGTCTTGCATAAAGATTTTTATTTGCTTCTGCTCTTGTGTCGTTTTTTAAATTTTTCATAACCTCCCATAAGGATTTTAAATTGTTTCTGACTTTGTTTAAATTTTTGTAACCTCGCATAAAACATTTGATTTTTTTAAATTTTCGTGCATTCTGAATAAATCGTTTTTTAAGTCGTTTCTGCCCTTGTTTGAATTAACTTCGCATAAAACATTTTTAATTCTCGTGCATTTTGAATAAAACATTTTAACTCGTTTCTGTCCTTGTTTAAATTTTCGTAACCTCGCACAAAGGTTTTTGATTGTTTAAATCTGTGAATTTTCGCGTCTCTTAAATAAAACCACTATTTCGAATTATTGCGTTTGCCTTTTTTAAAGTTTTACTATCCGTAACATCCGTCTCAACAAAATGTAAAAACAACTGCAGTTTAGAAAACGCGTTTCTCGAAAAGATTAATCCATAGATCAATATCAAGTTGCGCGTTTAATCAATTGAAGTTTCAAAAGCCTATTCCACCAATTAGATTGCAGCCAATAAAAAGCTTCTAAACACAGTTTTTCAGAATATACATGAAAACACTTATTCTAGAGAGTATAAATACAACCGTTTGTCGCATTTCAAATCATTTTCGTTTAAAATGAACGCAAGAGATTTTTACGAAAGATTCAACACTTTTGATAACGAAATGGATGAAGTCCGGCGACTAGCCTTTTGCTGCGCTGGATTTCTCCAACTTCAACAAGGGTATCAGAGAATATTGTATTGTAAATTTTGTATGCTGGTGGTTCTCTGGATTAATGGAGAAGCTTCGCCGCTCCAAATACACGCGCGGTGGGTTCTATAAATTTATTGTTGTTTTAGTAAAGATAGCGATTTTTCATATCAACTACCTACCTCTGTATCCTAGATCAGTTGAAAAGTAAGGTATGTCTAACTTTTTTTGTTTTAGACACAGACCTGACTGCATCTATCTTCTTTCCTGTTATGGAAGGGAAATAATCAATCGGCAAAGAAGGAACAATCCCCCAGAACCTCGGGAATATTGGTTTTTCCAAGGTTCTGTATACATAGGGGATGAGAGGCAAGAAGAGTTGCAAGAGGACGACGAGGCGTTCCCGGTCGCTCAAAGGCAAGAAGAAGAGGAGAATTTTGCTGAAACATCTGCACCTAATACATCCACCGCGTTTTCTTCGACAGATTGCGACACGTGTGTCTGTTGTATATGTTTATCGCTACAACGAAATATCTTGCTATATCCGTGCAGACATTTCGTTGTATGTGCTGAGTGTATCCAACAGATACAAACGTGTCCGATTTGTCGGGAAAGCATCTCCTTTTTTGAACGTTGTTTTTTGTAACTTTTTTAATAAATATTGGTGTAAAAGCTTTTAGAGCTCATTTGCTTGCAAGATGTTGCGGTTTCAAAACCCGAGTAGTTTTATAATAGCCGGGCCGTCGGGCGTCGGGAAAACGTTTTGGGTATTTCGGTTTGTAGACAGTTTAAAAGAGTTTTGTCCGGAAATAGAACGCGTGGTATACCATTACGAGATATGGCAAGAGTTATTCGATAAGCATGTGAATAAAATTGACTTTAACCCAGGCGTTCCAAACCTGGAAGATTTAAAAGAGTGTCAAAACGCGTTTGTCGTACTTGACGATTTGATGTTTGCTGATCCAGAATTTTTGGCTAAAATCTACAGCGTCTATTCGCATCATTTCCGCTTCAGCATGCTCATGACGGTACAGAACTTGTTTCACAAAGGTCTGCGCAAAATAAGTTTGAATTCCCAAATTATTATTCTTTTTAAAAACTATAGAGATACGAACGAAATCGCGCATTTCATGCGACAAATTTATCCAAAAACATACAAGAACGCTTTGGAAGCTTATAAAAACGCTGTTTCTTCACAGAGAGGTTATTTGATGATTGACTTGCGCTGCAAAACAAACGATAAACAGAGACTTCGCACAGGAATTTTTCCGTCGGACACTCACTATCTTTATCAATGAATCGCCTGCGAAAAAACGGATCAACGCTGCGTTTGCTTCAAAAGCCCCCGACATCCTTGCAAAAAAACATTCTAGACAAGGCGTCGCCAGAGTTAATATGTTGTATTTGTGATTGCGCACACAACGTTCTACAAGGAAACGTCACCTTATCGCTTCATTACAAAAAGAAATTAAGTCAGCATAAAACCAAACTTCGAAAGTTAGCTGATCGTAAGGTGGCGTTAAAGAAGAAAAAACGTCTCGTGCAAACCGGTGGATTTCTCCCGCTTTTGCTGTCGGCACTTGCTCCTGTGATAAGCGCTGTGCTAAGTAATATTGCAAAATGAGAAAATTGATTGCGCTGCAGCCTGAAGTTTATGAAAAACTCAAACACGAAACCCCTGACAAAAAAGTGCTTTCGGACCTCGATCGAAAAATGCAAGAAATCTTGCAATCAAATAAACCCGACAGCGAAAAAGTAACGCTTTATAACGAAGCGTTGCAAAAATCAAAGTTATTTCTGAAAAAGTCTCAATGGAAAACGCCTGTAAAAAAACCTTTGTCTGACAAATTGGTTTTAAAGCGATACAAAAAACGAGCCGGGGTGAAAAAACTACTCAAAGAAGCAAAAAGCAAAAAGAACTTAGACTGGGATGCAGACGGTCAAATGGTGTTAGACAATCGAGTGGTACCAGGTTCGAATATCGACGATTTGTTTCAATCTGCGCTGAAGAAACGCAATCCTACTTTGCCTGGTGTGCGTGAGTTCGAATCTCTGTTATGGGAGAGTATTTAGATTATTACGACCCGAAAAAAAGCGGCTCTTTCTCGGGATCTCGTCGCTTTCCAAAACAGTGGTTGCAATTGCAAGACACTTATACGCTCCACAAACCAGTGAGAAAAAAGTTCAAGCGAAGAAAAACAATTGTGCCCGGCGCTCACTTTCAAATGCAAGCAGATCTCGTTGATTTTTCTCTGCTCAAATCGTACAACGACAACTACAAATATATTTTGGTGGTCGTTGACGTGTTTTCGAAAAAAGCTTTTATTGCTTACTTGAAAACGAAATCAACCTCGGACATGATCGAAGCTTTTGAACGTGTGATGTCCAAAACCAACAAATTTCAAAAACTACAGACTGATATGGGGCGCGAATTTCTGAACCGACCCTTTCAAAGCTGGTTAAAACAACATCGCATTGAGCATTTTCACACGCAAAATTTCGACACCAAAGCGACCAAAGCAGAACGTTTTATTCGCACTTTGAAGGAAAGACTCTGGCGCTATTTTACCTACACCAACACCCGAAGGTATGTGGAAGTGCTGCCTGCTCTGGTCGAGTCTTATAACAACACCTACCACAGAGCCATTGGACGCGCTCTGAATTTGGTCAATGCAGAAAACCAAGAAGCGGTCTGGCTCACGCTCTACGCCGATCCCGAATTAAGCAAACCAAAACTTAAAGTAGGTGATCAAGTCAGACTGTCCATGGCACGAATGCGCTTTCACAAAGGCTACTTACCCGGATGGACAGACGAACTGTTTCAAGTCGCTCAAGTGTTTCGAGACAATCCTCCTTATTACAAAATCAAAGATTTGCAAGGAGAGTGGTTGGAAGGAACTTTTTACGAAGAAGAGCTCCATAAAATCTATAAAAAAGACAATGTGTTTCGACTCGAGCGTATTCTGAAACAGCGCAAGCGCAAGAAAGGTGTTGAATTTTTGGTAAAGTGGTCTGGCTATCCTACTTCGTTTAATTCGTGGGTCAAAGAAAAAGACCTCGTATGCCTGCTTTAACCAACTTTGACATTGTTTTGTTTGCTGCTCAAATTCTGGTTCTTTACATTGTGGTGTCAATCAGCTTATACAATTTAACACAAAGCAACAACAACAAAGAGCTTTGGATTAGTCTTCTTAGTAGCTTCCGTCGCCTCTTCTCATCAAACATGTTCCTCACCCTGCCCAGTAATTCTTCTATGGACGTTTATCCTGAAAACAAACTTTCGGATTACGTGGTTCACTTGCCCAAAGAAATCAATTTGACCAGATCGTGGGAGTTGGGTCTGTCAGAGATTATGTATCCCAACAGTTGGTACAACATCGACACCAACCAATGTTACATCTTCTACCAACGCGGTGCTTTGGAATTCGTAGCAGTGCTTCCAGCAGGTTATTATCAGCACCCGCAATACGTCGTGCGTCAGATACTTCATGAAATGAAACGAGAGTTTCAAGCTAGAAACAAAGTACTTGTGAGTAAAGAAGTTTTGACAAAACCAATCGATTTTCTCTTCAATCTCACTTACAATTCTCAAACGCTACTAACAACCATGTCCATTCAACACAAAGACGGAGCACCTATGGTGGAACGCGAAGGTAACATGCAACCGGATGTGGTGGTGACTCTTTCGGACGAGTTGGCTTCTGTCTTGGGTTTTCGAAAGACGTGGTATCGAGAAATCGAAGAGCACACTTTGGAAAGCGTTGCCAACGTGGACACTGTGAACGCCGTCTATGTCTATTGTGATGTAATCGAACACAGAACGGTCGGTCATACTCTGGCACCCTTGATTGGTGTTCTTCCTGTAACAGGGAAGCCAGGTTCTTACGTCTCCAAAAGATACGACAAAATACAATACCATCCTGTCTTGAAGAAAAACTTTAGCGACATTCACACCTCGCTTCGTGACGATCAAACAAAACGGATTCGCTTTCGTAGAGGAAAAGTGATTGTGACGTTGCATTTGCGACCCAAAAAACTAAATTCGTTATAAAGACCGGGTGCATCGAAAAACGAACGTTATTTGATAAAGATGCGCGTCAAGTATTGTTGTGATGCGAAAGCATACGAAAACTATTATTTGTCTCAAGTCGGTCATGGCATGCCTTATTTCAGCAGTGCTCGAATACAACAAGGCTACGGACTAGGCAATTCGTTTAGCTCTATTGCCAAAAGCATTTTACCTTTGGTCAAAAGCGGAGCAAAAGCAGTCGGAAAACAAGTTTTGCAAAGCGGTGTTGATTTCGCGTCCGATGTCTTGAACGGTAAAAACGCAAAACAAGCAGCCATCGACCGAGCGAAATCGGCTGGTTCGAATCTCTTACGAGCAGCCAAACGAAAAGCGAAACCAAAAAAAGTACAAAAGAAAAAGCGCAAGAAACATCACGACATGTTCGATTAAACCATGGCGACGTTAGTACACCCTAGTTCGGCAGAATCCACGATGTCTCGACTCGATTTGTTTTCCGTGCCCCCAAGCCAAACGAGTTTGGAAGACGGAAATTTTACCGAATATCAACCTGTGTCTGTGTTGACCTCCACAGGTCCTATCGAATTTACTGTTAGTGCTGAAAACTCAAACTACATCAATCGTGCAAACAGCTTTCTATACGTTTGAGCAAGCGTGACTGGATCAGACGGATCGGATTTGGCGAAGGACGTGGAAATCGCACCCGAATATAATTTTTTACATACCCTATGGTCGCAAATCGATGTGTATTTGAACGGTTCCCTTGTGACGCAATCCAACAACAATTATCCCTATCGAGCTTACATTGAAAACTTGCTTAGTTTTGGACAAGAAGCAAAAACTTCCCAGCTTTCTGCTCTGTTATGGTATTGCAATGACTAGCGGACATTTCGATAGTTGCACTGCAGCAAACACAGGTTACACACAGCGTAAAGTTTTGGCTGCGGAAAGCAAAGAAATCGATATGATGGGGAAATTACATATTGATATGGCTTTTCAAAATCGTTACTTGTTGAACGGAGTCGAAGTACGCTTGCATTTGATTCGATCCAAGGATCTTTTTTGCTTGCACGGAAATGCAGACCAGGCACAAAACAAAGTGTCTTTAAAAGAAGTGACCTTGTTTGTATGCAAAGTAAAACCCAACCCAGCCGTACAACTTGCTCACGTCAGAGAGCCTTGCAGCACGGCACTGCAAAATACCCGCTGCGATGCGTGGAAGTCAAGAACTTTACCGTGCCGACTGGAAATCGAAGCATCACCAAGGAAAACTTGTTTTTGGGGCAATTGCCTACTCTAACGTTAATCGGTGTGGTGGACAACGACGCTTACAACGGGGTCATCACCAAATCTCCTTTCCATTTCAAGCACAACAGCATCAATTTCATGACGCTTTATCGTGACGGTGTTCAAATCCCTGCCAAACCTCTGCAACCGGACTTTGCCAACGACCGCTTTATTCGAAGTTACCTCCATTTGTTTTCGCAAACCGGTCAGTATTATCGCAACACAGGCAACGATATTTCGCGAGAACAGTACAAGAATGGTTGTGCATTGTTTGCTTTTGATCTCACACCCTAGATGGATTCGGGTGAAGTCGGTTTCGAGTTGATAAAACACGGCAACATTCGCATCGAAATTCATTTTGCCAATGCTACCGCACGCACTCTTACCGTTCTTGTCTTTGCCGAACACGACAACTTGCTGGAGATCGATCGAGACCGAAACGTTGATTTTGACTACACCGCATGAACAGCTTACAAATCGAACGTTTGCTAAAGAACGACTCCAAAACAAAAAGCGTTTTCAAGAAAGTTTGCGCTTTGGATCAACTGGAAAAACCTACTTTCCCGTCTGCCTACATCATCAATTCCGATCCGAGCACCGAGGCCGGGGAACACTGGATAGCTGTTTACTTTGACAAGCATGGACGAGGAGAGTATTTTGACAGCTACGAACTACCACCTGAGTTTGTCGGTCTCAAGTCTTACATGGATACCTACTCTTTGTCAGATTGGATTTACAATTGCAAAACCTTACAAGCCTTATTTTCGAGCGTTTGCGGACACTATTGCGTGTACTTTGTATTATTTCGTTGTCGCGGCGTACCTTTGCGCGCTATTGTATCCGATTTTACGTCAAACCTTTCTGAAAACGATCATTGTGTTTCTCATTTTATTCGCAATTTATTATAACGTTGTACAATAAAAAACAAAAACACATCAAGGTGTGCTAACAAAATCGACAGCTTTTCGCTTTTTAGATGGTTCCGGATTGTTTAAAAGTTTGAGAAAGCTTTCCAATTGTTCCTGGTTTTCTGCAGACAGGTGAAAACCGTTGTCGTTTTGCGTTTTCAGACAGATGTAGTTATTGACCAGATATAGAAATTGACGTCTTGGAGCCGGCACGTTTTCGACAATACAACGCAGTTGAAATAAATCTATCACTATTTCTTGTTTGACAATTTCGAATCGCTTCTGAACTTGGCATGCGGAATCGTCCGTGTCGGTAGACCAAAACAGCAAAACCACGTATTCTTTGACTTTGGATTTAGGTCGAAACAGAATGTAAGGGAAATTTTCCATCAACACTTGAACCACTTTGGCGAGTTGGTCAGTGGAAAACATAAATTTTCCTCGTTTGACACTGACGACGGCTTTTCTCAACGACGTCGAAGAGGGCACAGACAGCCCGGATGCAGCAATTTCCTGGAACTGTTTCCTGATGTCTCTGGCAGCGTTTTCCATTTTTCGTGCTTGTTGAACTAGTTCGTAATTTGCCCACAACGCTTCGTAACAACTTGTGTAAGGAGGGATATAGACAGGGCACTCGACTTCATTTGCTTGTCTGTGGAGATCGTCTGCTTGACTCGTATATGTTTCCATCTTGTGTGCTTTGACGATTCTGTCTGTTTTTATACCCAAATCAAAGAGAAAAAAGTTCTTTGCAGGATTGCACCATCTTTTGTAATCGTCTGTAGAAGACTTTTTCCTTGCTGCCGTGTTCTTGCAATAGAAAGACAGCTGAAAGTTTAGAATAACGTCTTTGATGCTCTGGGTGGGAATCAAACTCGCAACTTCGTTGTTCGGTATAAGCTAGGTTTCAACGCAACTTCGTCGCTTTGGGTCAGAATCAAACTTGTTATGCGGCATAAGTTATGTTTCATAGCGACTTCGTCGCTCTGCCTGGGAATCATACTCGCAACTTCGTTGCTCGACATAAGTTATGTTTCAACGTGACTTCGTTGCTCGACGTAAGCTATATTTCATAGCGACTTCGTCGCTCTGCCTGGGAATCAAACTCGCAACTTTGTTGTTCGGCATAAGTTAGGTTTCAACGCGATTTCGTTGCTTTGGGTGAGAATCAAACTCGCAATTTCGTTGCTTGACATAAGTTAGGTTTCAACGCGACTTCGTCGCTCTGCCTGGGAATTGAACTCGTGGGAGCCAGGGTTAGGGTTAGAGCTAGGGTTAGGATCCCCCGTCAGATCCGACACAAACCTGATACAGATCCGGCACAAAATCCGACACAGATCCGGCACAAATCCGGCACAAATCCGACACAGATCCGGCACAGATCCGGCACAACGTGTAAGAAATAACGCATTGCATACTACTAACGTGTCTTTGAACATAATTGCATCTTTCATAAGACTTTGAAAAAAAGCATCTGTTAGAAAGCTGTTTTTTACTGTAGTTATAACATTGAGTTAAATAACCCCTTGACAGATTCAGTATAAGGTTAATCATCATACTAGTATGTTCTTGGTTCATTTCTTTGACTGCTTTTCAACTACAATATCTAATATACTTCAATCGAAAATTAATTGACCAGCTCGGATTAGTTAGATTTTAGGTTTCATTGAACAATAACTAAATATTTGATTCATTGCATTCAGGGATCGAACCTGTTCCTGTAATCAAACTTGATTACCTAATTTCATCCAGATCTTTAACCACCGCTAGATGGTACTAAGGAGCTATCCAAATAATAACTTTGATTTTTTTCGTATTGATTATAGTCTTCCACTTTTCACCTCTTTGGAATGGACCTTCTTGTATTTTACCTCCTTGGATTTAGCCTCCGCCGACTTAGACTTAGCCTCTGCTGACTTGGACTTAACCTTTGCCGACTTGGACTTAGCCTCTGCCGACTTGGACTTAGCTTTTGCCAACTTGCACTTAGCCTTTGTCAACTTGGACTTAGCCTCCTCCGACTTGAACTTAACCTCCGCCGACTTGGGCTTAGCCTCTGCCAACTTAGACTTAGCCTCTGTCGACTTAAACTTAGCCTTTGCCAACTTGGACTTAGCCTACGCCAACTTGGACTTAACCTTTGTCAACTTGGACTTAGCCTTTACCAACTTGGACTTAGCCTCCGCCGACTTGTACTTCACCTACGCCGACTTGGACCTAACCTTTGTCAACTTGGACTTAGCCTTTGCCAACTTTGACTTAGCCTACGCCAACTTGGACTTAGCCTACGCCGACTTGTACTTAGCCTCCGCCGACTTGGATTTAGCCTTGGATGGATGAAGCACCCCTATTCTGCAGGTGGTGCAACTTCCATTGGACCTCCTACAGGACCTCCTATATTCACGTCAAATGACCCGAGCCTAACTACTTCCAACAATTAGGACTGATGAGTTTTGCCTTCAAGACTGATGAGTCCGCCTGTGGACCCTTGCTTGTTGTTTGACTTGACCATTCTTAGTTATAGTAAGTTTCATTGATAACATATAGCTTTTACTCCTCCCGAATGTAATGAAACGAAGAGTCACCATTTTTTAAAGATCAAATTTATTCAAAAACAATTTGTTTACTCTTACCGAATATAATGGAAAGAAAAATCATCATTTTTTAAAAATCAAATTTATTCAATCAAAATTATTCAAGCAAATTTTTAATTTATTCAAATACAATTTGTAAAACGTTGTGAGCCTATCAATGATTTTTTAATCTTACATGCTCGCATATAAATTTGAAAAATTAATCAACCTAAACTGCTACTGTTACACTAACGCTGCTAACAAAATTATCTAGTCAATAATTTGTAGTAAAGATGAACCAAAGCCACCTGGTTATATTCAGGGTTGTGATTACTGTTGCCTGCGTGATCCTGTTTAAGTTGCTTAAGGCGAGTGTGGACGCTTTGGAAATTTATTTTCTAGTGAGATAGAATTGTGCCAGCCTGTGTGACGGAAAAACTATTAAGTTTTATATTAGCCGTCGGGTGCTAATTTATTCTTATTGTTAGTCAGGACGAAGTTGTTGAGTGTCACACTTCATTCATAATGTTAATAGTTTTAGATACTTTGATTGAGTGTCTCACTCAACTAGATAGTTTTATCATTGACGTTTAGCGTTTTATTATGACGTAATCTTTTTTATGTTAAGTAGTGTTTTTATAATTGGTGTACAAATCCTTACTTAATTTAGTTATTTGCATGTTGTCTTTAAGAGTCTTTTTGTCGTTTTAATTCAGTATTTTGCAACAGTCATTTTTGCAACCAAACGTAGGGACAGAGCATCCATTAACAGCAGACAAATAATCCTGCGGATAATCTCGAGAATTAGGGTCCACAGGAATTACAAAACAAGAACTGCCCGTATCAATCAAAAACTTCAAATTAGTAATGGAACATTTTATGTACAATAGTTGCGACGTAAGTCTTTTTCTTTTATGGTAGACTGTTGAGGACTTGAGTTCTTCAAACTTTAAATTCTTGAAATCCAAGATCACGTCGGGGTCACCAATATGTAGCGGTTAGAGGTTTATATATATATCTAGCTACATGTAAATTTCACAAACTTTTACAGATCTTCTTTATTATTACAACCAACAGTACAAGAACTTTTCTACAAGTGCCTTTTTACAACGCAAGACTCTCTCATTTTTTTTATCCAAAAAGAAAAATGAATAAACGAACAAAAAAATACAATTATGTCAAGCGTGAAAATGTGGCGATTGCTACAATTTCACGCTCTTTCTCAGCTCCACCTTTCACCTTTCACGCTCCACCTTTCCTTCACGCTCTTTCTCAGGTTCACCTTTCTACTTTTTCGTTTCTTTTTCCATTACTTAAAATTTATAGAGGCCTGGAGAATGAATGGTAAACAACTATGTGGCATACGCGATATCAGTTCTCCTGCGACTCTTTATTACGTCATAGTACTGCAAATTAGGGAAAGAAGTTACTACTGACGCTTTATTTAATATTTTACGTCAAGTCACGACAATCACAAATCACAATAAGAAAATTGTAGATACCGGTAGGCTATATAGTCGGCAGCGTGGTCGAGTGGTTAAAGCACCGGACTTATGATCAGCATGGTCTTGGTTCAAAACCCACTTGCACCATTTTGTTGTGTCCTTGGGAAAGACACTTTACGGCACTTTCCCCTGCTTGGTGGTCTTGACAAGCAGTTCTAAATTGCAGTAATATCTCTACTAAATTACTAGCGGACAGCAATAACTTGGCATCTCCGGAAGCAGGTCGGGGTAATTGCCTACCCTATGTATAGCGCCTCCGTCGCTTTCCTGCGAGTCAGGAGGATAAATATAGAGATAAAATAAAATAAAAAAATAAATATACAAAAATAATGTTACTGAAAAATAATTGCAAAATCATTATGTATGGAACTGGTTCATATTCTTGATCATTTGTTAACTTCTAAAAGAAAATTTTAAGGCAGCCTAGTAAATCGCTCGACCGGCCCACAGTCGAGCGGCCGACCGGGAAACTCCCGAATTCCCGCCGGGCTAATCCGCCCCTGTCTACACATAATGAAAACAAAATTTGATAAAATGTAAATGCATGTAATTTTAAAAGCTTTATAGATAAATTTAATTGTACAAACAAAACAAACTAAAACAGTAATTGCTAATTATTAGTAAAATATTAAAAGTTTAGTAAAAAAACATACAATATAACCCTGGTTATACTTATTGGGGAGTTACCATATCTGAATAGGCACAATCCCTGACAGATTTATGTCGGTCATGTCAACCAATTTTTTTGACAAAAGCAGTTGTATTATGATATAAATTCCGGATTTATCCAAAGCAAATTCCGCCGTCACTTTCCCTATGATAGATAAATACGAAACAAAAAGAAAACAGTAAAATTTTTACATTTTACTAAAAGCATTTTCAGTTGTTTAGAAGAAATAGGCAACAAGAAAAAAAACAAAAAATTTTTAAAAAAATACGAAGAGGAGTAAGACAAAAATCTTTACTGTCACCTACATTATTTAACTTGTATGGAAATTAGATTTTCCGGAATTGCAAATATAGAATATCAAATATTGGAATTAAAGTTGGTGGTACAAGAATGAATGATATTGAATGTTCAGACCACACTGTTCTGATAGCAAAAAATGAAAATGATCTGCAAAAATTTTGTCGGTGTAAATAAGGTTATCAGCACTTACGAACAAAAAATGACACAGCAAAAACAAAAACTATGGTGATCAGTAAGAGCAATAAAAAAATCATTTCAAACCTGTAAGTGTCTCAATAAATAAAAACAGAGTGTAGCAAGTTCGGTTATTTATATACGAAGAGTTTATTTTCAAAACTCCGTATATCCACTTTGGCTACTTTTGAGAAAAACACGAAAAACTATTACAAGACTTTGGTTTGTTAAATATCATCTTATTTTACTTTCTGAAGATTGTCTATCGTATACTCAATAAAATTAGTGTGTTTGCTGAAATCTGCTGTTTGCCAATAATTTTTTATTTCCTTTTTTGTAAACTTGAATTTGTGGATATACGGGGTTTTGAAAAAACGTGCGAAAATCATACATCCAACAAAATTTACTCTAATAATTTATTGTTTAACAATAAAAATACACGACAAAACCACACACGAATAAAAAAAAAAAAATTTACAACAAAGGCCTACCTAGGGGGGCAAAAAAGAGAAATCCACTAAATATTTGAAAAAAATTACATCCCTAAATATTTCAAAAAAAAAAGTGTCAAGGGGGGGGAAAGAGCTCACACCACGAGCGTGCAAGTGCCCCCTCCAAAGATAAGAATATTTTTCAAACAAAAATAAATTTTATTTACCACAAAAATATCATAATGACTCAAGCAACTACAAAGTAAAAAAGATTTTTATTGCTGTTGTTCATACTGCAATCCGAAAAAATAAGGGTTTCTTCGTACGGAAGGGGGCTTTTTCTAATTCACCATACACATTACACCCGCCATTGATCACAACCAAAATTAACCAAAAATTATTTTACTGGAAAAACGTTTAATTTTCATCATTATAGAGCTTACCTTCGCCAGAATATCGGGCTCGTTTGGCTCTGTTTTTCTTTCACGTAGCTTCATTCCTTTTCCTTTTTTTAGGATTTTGCAGATTAACAATTGCAAACTCATCAACTTCAACATTCATTGCTTATAATTATAAAAACTTTGCTTTGTTCCAATAGCTAAACTTCTCTCTTCTCCAACTAATGCAGCAACTGCTAGCTCTGCTAAAGTCTAGATTATTCGTTTTAAAGATCAGCTGATAAGTCACGTGACAAACCGCGCATTGTTACTGGTCAATGTGGATGCAACGGGTTTTGGAAAAAAAGAGTGATGGCTTCTTCAGGGTTTTGGAAATAAACGTTACTTTTGTTGTTAATTTTGAAGCAGATAGAAATTGTTTTGAAAACAAAGCATTGGATGGTAGATGTATATGACGGAATACTACCCAATGCCGTGCATAACTCGTTTTTTCTTAACATGACTTTATTATTTAAAAAAATTTGGGGAATCTCCAAAGGTTAGTAACGGCAAACAGTAAACAAGACCCCATAATTGCATAATAGTTGAACCTACGGGAAAACTAGGAGGTGGTGTACTCATACTTGTCAAAAACGGTCTAACCTACACTTCACTCTCCACACAATCCCTCTCCTCTCTCGATTCCAACTCCGATTATTTAGCTATCACAGTTAAAATAAAAGGAGCCTCACCTATACATCTTTTCAATGTCTATGTCCCTCCTATCCGCTCTTCTTCCTCCGACTCTCGCCCGAAATCCTTTTCACCCTTCTTACCATCATCCCCCACTACTTAAATCTTTGGCGACTTTAACAGCCATCATTCATCCTGGGACTCCCACTCACCGGAAGACCAATCAGGCAAATATTTGTTCGACTGGCTCCTTTCTTCTGATCTTTTACCTCTTAACAACCCCGAACATCATACTCTACTACACTGTGCCACCGGAAACCGCTCCTCCCCTGATCTCTCTCTGATTCCTGTTCAAATAGCCTCTAATGCACATGGAAGACTCTTCCAGACCTCGGTTCAGATTATCTTCCTATCTCTATCACTAATCCTACCTCCCCTTTAATTAACTCTATCCACCGCCCCCTCATTTAACTACAATAAAGCTCGCTGGGACGATTACCTTACCGTATATTGATAACCACTGCCCTCCCCCTTCTAACTTGACAACACTCTCTCTTTCTGGAGCCACCCACACATTTACCAAACTCCTCAATGATGCTGCCACTTCTGCCATTCCTTTCAGCAGCATCAACCGCCCTGCTAAAGCCTGGTGGTCTCTTGAAGTCGCAGATGCCGTCGCGAAACGCCGAAAGGCATTTGCAAAGGAACACTGTTTCGAAGAAGACCGCCAGAACAATATCTCTATTAGTAGATATACCTCCACTGTGATATCTAAGGCTAAAGCTAAGTCATGACAGAAAACTTGCTCTAGCCTTTCTCCTAAAACCCGTCCCAGTGAAGTCTTCTCTCTACTTCGCTCCATCTCTGGATCCCCCTCCCCAACTTCCCAAGTTGCCATACCCCTGTAGATTGTGCCAACCATATTTTTTCACATCTACAGTCCCATTTCTCTACTCAAACCCCAAAACTTTTTCGAAGCACCGAGAAAGCTCAGATGAATTATATCAGAACTGCACATTGCAACACCCTGCACTCCACTTTCTGCTCACCATTCTCTTCTCTTGAACTCTCCACGTTTTGCAGACTTTGTGGGCTTTCTTTGTACTTAACTTTGCTGTGGTCACTAAACGTATTGCAGAAGCAGTTTTCTGTTTTTTAGAGGTTGAAGGCTTCCCAAAATCTTCATCACTACTAAGAAGCTGTTCTTCGTACACAGATTCTTCACTTTCTGAAATTTCCTCTGTATCGTCGTCGAAGATTTCTTCTGCAACTGAAGCTTCTGTAACTTTCCGCATTTTTCTTGGATGAATCGCTTTATTACCTTCTTTTCTGCTGCAGTAGCCTACTTTACCTTCCGTTGACATCTGCAGTTTGTAAAACTCTCTGTCTTCTTGGCACAACCATTCTCCTTTCTCATCGGTTACATTAAACAACTTAGTAAAATCATAGTTTCCCGGTCTTCGGCTATGTCTTTCATACTGTTTGATTACACTCTCAATTTTTCGTTAAACTGTTCATTTACCTTGCTGAATTGGCAAAGTCAGGTTTTTCCATAGTTGTCTTACTTCACCTGCTAGAATTTGAGTTCTTTTATTTTTGCTTTTCACTCCTGAAGCCAAAGTTTTGTATCTATCTAAGATATGTTGTTCTTTTGGAATTTTGCTCATTTGACTGAGACACTCCACAGTTGTATGCCGTCTTGAAGTTTTACCATATTGGAACTGCATTAAATTTGCAGTCCAAGTTTTCTTGTTCTTATCTGAAGGAGGTGCATTCTTCGACATTTCAGCTCTCAAGTTTTATAGAGAAGAAGTTAAACGATCTTAATTTGATAACCTTGTAAACCTACAGCAAAAGACAAGATTAGGCTTAACTCATAAGCAAAAAAACTACTTTACCATATCACACAGGCCACCCTGAAACTCAACTGGATTTGCCTTATCACCTAGCAATCTTTAGAAATCATGTAACGGCACATCATATTATCTCAGTTTAACTCTACGCAAAATTCAGTCTTGTTTTCTAAGAAGCTTTGGCAAACAACCTAGTAGTTATGTCAGAAATGTTAGCATTTGGGATGAACTAA
Organism: Diplosoma virens; assembly: GCA_963680785.1. Taxonomy (NCBI): domain Eukaryota; kingdom Metazoa; phylum Chordata; class Ascidiacea; order Aplousobranchia; family Didemnidae; genus Diplosoma; species Diplosoma virens. The sequence continues at coordinate 20,414,392 of OY796880.1, read as the reverse complement.
CAGCTAACCTGATCATTTGTTATTGTTTTCAATGCCTCAGCTGTTCTCAAAACAATTGAAAACCTAAGATCACAAAAAGGGCATCTGCTTGTTTACGGAACTGACCACTTGTAATATTTGCAAACAATTTCAGTAAGGAGGGTGACTTTTTTTATGAGTTCAGGTCTAGTACCTATATTTTCCTGGAAAACAAGAAAAAACTCCACTAATGGCAGTATGGGGAATAAAAAATTCGCCAAAAAAAATTTTTGTCATACCCCTAATATATATACAGTATATATATATATATTTGAAAGTGATTAAAAATTAAAGAAAAAAAAAAAATTGAAAATTTGAAATCCACCGCAGTCTGCTTCGCCAAAAAGGGCTCATCAGATGGAATTTGTGAAATGAAAAAACATAGAATGTAAAAATATCTAAAAGGCGGAAATAATTTTGTATTGACTGTCACTCAATTTTATCCACTAAAACAAATAATTCTCTAAGAAAACATTAACAGTTACACATGCAAGTCGGCTACGTACGCACTGAACATAAACAATTTGGTCTGATTTAAAACAATAAGGAAACACATAACACTGCATAAAAACGTCATACGATAGAAATCGTAAAGAAACAAACGTGTAGGAGTAAGGTTTGGTCAGGCGACACAGAAAAGAAGCGGGAAAAGTAAGTCAAAAAGATTCAAGAAGTCATTGTGGTCATTTCCACTGTCTCCTTGTGCATCGTTATTTGATATGTATTTCTTTTAAATTGTCACGTGTTTATTGCACTAAATAAAAAATTGATTGATTGATTGATTGATTAAGTAAAGTACGTAAACGCGCCTTTAGGCTACAATTGACATTAGTAATTTGAGCAATTGTTTTTTTTTTGCTTTTCTGATAACTTGACATGTCTTCAAAAATATCACATTGGTGTGTAAGAAAAATTTTTATGCTTGAATTAAAATCTTTGTTAATATGGTGAATTTTATGTGTTTTTCCCAGAAAAGTGTTTATTACTCTTGCAAAGACATTTCTCCTTATTGATACTGCCCACATTACAAAATGTGTCATTTTTTTTTCGCCCATCAACTTTTTTATGTGCATTTTGCCATTGGTCTATAATGAAATCAACATAGCCAAAACTTAGCTACTGGTCTGTAATGAAACTATTATCATTTATTGCATAAATAACTTTAGTGTCAAATTCATATGCTCTGAAAGCAATTAGCTTAGGCATAAAATAATAAAAGTTTTTTTGTAGTATTTGGAAATTTAAATCAATAAGGTTAATATCAGTTGTAAGAATCCTTGTTGTCATTAAAAAGCTATCTAATTTGGCTCAAACATAGCCAGAACTGGAATCGAGAGTTTATCTTTTCACTATCCTAGATTAGGGGGCTTAGTTTTAAAAATTTTGAAATTGAAAATGAGGTCCTCAAAATTTTATGGTATGATAATAAAAATTAAGAATAAAATTACTTTTTTCATTTTACTCCAAAAAAACATATAGGTAGCCCCCTCAAAATTTAGTATAGCACTTATTTCAAAGTATCGCCAATATTTTACTATATTATAGTTGTTTTTATAAAAAAACAACTTTGAAAATATTTTTACATTATATCCAAGTGTATTTACTATTTGATATAGCTTTGATGCACTCAGAAGCCGAACCAGGGGGCAAGACATTTTAGTACTCCCAAACTTAAAAATAAATAAATAAATACATCCAGAAGTGCTTAAATATAAAAAAGCTTGTACAGATACTTCTGTAGCCTACTTGATGATAATTGTAAAATTTTTGTATTTGTCAACTTTACTTAGTAGCCCCACCCAGATGCAGGGATCCACCACAAAAGCAGGGAGTAGAGGAGCAATTGCCATGTCTTTCCAAATTGCTTTGCAGAGCCTAGCCATTAGCTTAAATAGATTTTTTTCATTTTGAAAGTATATTATTAGAAGTAACTTTTCTTTATGTTGTTGTTGTTGTTGTTGTTGTTGTTGTTGTTGTTGTTGTTGTTGTTGTTGTTGTTGTTGTTGTTGTTGTTGTTGTTGTTGTTGTTGCCCTTCTTCCAAGGATTTTTTGGAGTAGCCTTCCTTTAATCTCTCAAAGAAGCCGATTTCTAGATTCCCACTCTTGATTTACCTCTGCTGTCTCTGAAGAATTTTTTCAAAGACTAGTGGTGTTTTGTTGGTAATTGACTGCAGTTAAAGAGGTGCTGATTAGTGTCATGTGTGTGAGACAAGCATAGTGAACATTGTGACGTGTAAGTTTCAGGGTTCACTGTATGTAAGTAACTTTGCAGGAATGGTGATTTGTTGGCTCTAAGCTGTGCCAGTTTTGTACGCATATGATGTGGTAATGTTTGTTCTAATAAATAAATATCATAAGGTGTGGTGTTAGTAACTTTGTTGCTTTTTCTAGAACTGAGGTATTGTGAGGTGATCGTAGTGTGAATGTGTTTGAGGTTTTCTCTACATTCCTCAGATGTTATGTCTGGTTTTAAAATGATGACGTTACAGTTTTCATTGTTACGAAAGATTGTGGCTTTCATATTTCTGGGCGGATTTAAGTATGCATTAAAATCATGTAAAGGGTGTGTTTGTGTTTGATTCAGTTGTTTAATTTGAATGACATGAAGTTTGAGATGGGTGTCCATTGGAAGGACTTTATTTTCGTCGTGTAGGTGTTGAGTGTTTGTATCTCGTGTGCAACCAGTAACCATTCGCAAAGCTGTGTTTTGAATGGTTTGCAGTTTCTTGATGTTGGTATTTGATATGATAGGGCGTTTGCATATGGTGTTTGCGTATCCCAAACATGACGAATAATAGCTTTGAACGTCTGGACTACTAATTCTTTTTGTTTACCCATTTGGTAGAAGTGAGTGGTTTTAGAATGTTAAGCGTTTGTTTTGTTTTAGTGATGCTTTATGTGTTGTAAATGTTTTGAAAATGTTAGTTTGGGGTCAAGAGTGATACCAAGAATTTTCGGATGTTTTGTCGTTGGTAGGGGAAAGTCGGGTATTATGCTCCTTTAAGCAAAAATCTCTATAAAAATTTTATTTTTGATTTTCTAAACACAAAATTATTTTGACACAATGTCCTTAACCTAGACCTACAGTAAATCTGTAAATTGTTTTATGTAATCTGTGATAACCCTTCAAACTTTTAGATAAAGGGGTTCACCTTAAAAACTGTGCTTGTAATAAGGACCCCAGCCGGAAGTGATGTAATTTGAAACTAATTCTAAAAACTAAAAAATTAAAACCACCTTTCCTAAGATCCATGAATTTATTTATTAAAAACCCCCAAAACAATGTCTTATCGTGTGACGAAAAATATGATGATGAAATACAAAATGTAATCCATTGGCATCAATCAAGTTTGTCAACAATCGAGTTTCTTTCAATCGAGTTTCTCAGTCTTATCCCGAAAAAATTAATACAATAAAAATCATATTAACATGAATCTAGGGATAGTAACTACGGGATTGATAACTCCGCTTTTTCCTATCACGAAGTCAACACGGAGTAGGGCAAAAAAGTTAATCGATTTGATAGCAAGCAAGCATACTGCATACTAAACATTCTTCTTCGTAGTATAGTTTACTGATTAGTTTTTGATATTAATTGAGATTATAACATTGAATAGTAAGAATATTACCCTTAAAAAAATTTTTTGTGCTTTAAAACCAAGGCTATGAGCGCAAAGGTAAAAAAAACTGCTGAGATGATAAGCTACCAGTACCGGCAATTTTTACTGTGTAAACACAGCTATTTTCATATTATGATACTTTATGCTGAACAATTTTATCTAATGAGTGTACATATATTAATTAACTCAAGTACAATTAGCATGGATCAATTTTAAACAACAGTTTTTAGTCTGTAAATACGGTATAGGTGATTTGTAGCACTATGGAAAGCAGCTCCAGTTTTGGTTATACAGATAAGTTGAAAACAAATACCAGTACTTTGATTAAGTGAGATATATTTTTATTTATACCTAAAAACGCTGTTTTTTTATAAATGACTTTCTCAAAGTAAGTTCTCATGTTCTCATGTCTAATCCTCACAGGGCTTTCTCTTTACCAGCCCTCTGGGTGCAAAACTTACTAGGGTGAATTTAGTGAACAAATCAAAAATAAAATGTAAAATGTTATGTAATAAATATGTTAAACTTATGTTGTTGTTTTTATTCTTCTATTTTTTTTCACGACTATCATCTATGTGCAATCAGATATAAAAATAATAGTGCAAATTAATATTTTAGCTTTGGCAATTTTGGAAAATTTTTTTATTTTTTCTCCAGGGTCTCAATAATGAAAACAAAATCATAAAAAATGAAAGCATTTATTTAATTTTCTGATTAAAGAATTTTACAGCAGGAAAAATAAAACCTCTAAAATATGAAACCTAAAATGTTTAAAAAATCAAATTAGATATGAAATCAGCCCATCATAAGTATAAAAATTTTTTTATAATCAAAGTTTTACATGAGGAAAGTACAAAAATAATTTACAGCAGTTTGACATCAAATAATAAGTAAATAATTTATATTTTTATCAATAGCAAGAATAAAAAAATTTTTTTTAAATGTAGAAATAGTTTGAAAGTGTAGAAGAATGATTTTGCAAAAGCAAAATGAATAATTACTTTTCAAATTAAAAAAAAGCAAAAATGGTTATGTGAAATTTTTATTAAGGCTCTTATCTACAGTATGTGTTACTAAGCACTGTTCAAAAACATAAAAAATTAAAAAATTTTGATAAATAAAACTATTGCTTTTGGTTTGTATCTATTGCAAAAACTTACTCATAAATAACAAAAACTTTTATTTTATGCATTTTGTCCGTTTCTGGTTAGTTAACAAAAGACTTATGACATAATCAAAACTATATAACCATGTCTTGAGGCCAACTTGAATCAGATTTGAAACTTAGATCTTAAAACTATTAAGAATATAACAAAAACGTAAAATCCAGTTTTTTTTTTTCTTTTATTTTCTTTTTCATGACTATCATCTATGTGTAATCAGATATATAAAAGATTTTTCAAATGGATTTTAAAGCGTGGAAATTTTAATGTTAACTCCAATGTTGTCTTATTGATGCTAGACAGTTAAAAATTGAAACAGCATTTGAGTTTGCCCAAAATTAGTCTTACAATAAAGAAAAGAAATTTCTATAATTTTATGTTGTTAAATATAAGTTTTCAACAACCTTCATTTTATGATTATTAATACCTTACTTAAAATCTGGTTAAAACAATAAAATATTTAAAGAAATAATAATTTTTTTATTTTATTTTTGTGATCATGTAATGTATAAAATTATTTAGATTATTTCTTTGAATATGGTATACACTTGCTATGTCACTGGATGCCAAACAGGTTATAAACCTAAAAAAGATGAAAACAACGATCAAGAAAAAAAAATTCCTCTTTTTAAATTTCCTGCTAATAAAGTTTTGAGAGAAAAATGGATTAGAGCAGTACCACAAAAAAATTCCAAAATTACCTGCAATTCAAAAGTTTGTGCTCTTCACTTTGATACGAATGATTTTATTACAATATCAACTGATAAAAGAAACAGGTACCAAGACTCTCTTGCTTTAATGCAAACTCGATTAAAACCTATGGCTAGTCCCCGTATTTTCCGTGGTTTTATGGCTATTCCTTGGTTTTATTTCCTTTTATTTCTTCTATTTTCGTGGTTTTATAGCTATCTCGATTAAAACATATGGCCATTCCCCATATTTCCCCATATTTTCGGTGCCATTCCAGAGCTTGTGAAATATTTAAATGCACAACGCCAAATCGAATGTGTATTGCCGGGAAAGTTACTGTCTGATCCAATTGAAGGCCACTCAAATTACATGCTGCAGTGCTTGCTCTCGACGAGATGCAACTAGTTACATTGCAACTTCAAGCTTATTTTTATTCAACTTCATTGCAACTTCAAGCTTATTTTCCCTTTAAACATAATATTTAACTGTTTTACAAAAAACGAACTAAAAAGAATGAATGCTCAGTCTATTGCAAATGAGCCAGTGCCCAAAGCCACTTGTGTTTGTCGAAAATTAACTTCAGAAGGCAGTATTTACTGTACTATTCAAAAAACTGTTGATTACTTGTTTTGATATGGCTAAAAATTTTAAACTTAAAACTCAACCTCTTGTGAAACTGGGTACGGCCAAAATACATTTTGTTGATAAAATTAAATATCTTTGTGTGTTTTTGCACTCTCGCTTCCGAGATGACGATAATATCTATAGACTAGGGATGGTAACTACTATAGACATAATGTTATTTATATGCCACTGCTAATAGACTAAGAGAATGTTTATACCTATGCTTCTCTAATATTAAAAATGTCATGTTTCGTGCGTATTGTTGTTCCATGTAGGCTATGTATGTCATCTGTGGAAAAACTTTTTGGCGTCTAACCTAAAACAAGTCCGTCTTGCTTGTAATTCATTCCGCCTTTTACATGGTCTACCCAAACGTATAAGTGCTCATGAACAGCAGGTACTGTGTAACGTTGCTACTTTTGACGCTCTACTAAGAAAAATGTGTTTTTAATTCATATCTCGATGTTTTGACTCGTGTAATATTCTTATCGTATCCCTAATGACTCTGATTGTTTTCAAAAATCTTCGTATTTTAAGTATTTTACAGAATTAGTTTACTGAAGAAATAGGTCCCCTTTTTATAGCAAACTGTTTTTGTTTTCAAGTGATTTTGGCGTGTGTATTTTATGATAACTTACTGTATTGCCTTTTATTGGGTGTAATTTGTTTTTTTGTTTGTTGCTTTCGCTTTGTTTTCGCTTTTTATTATATGGACTGCACTGCCTGAAATAAATAAATTATGAGAAGGTGATTGGGCTGGGAATTGAACCCAGATGTTTAAGATTGGTCTCCTGAAACATATATTAAAGTTTTTCTTGATGCAACAAAAGTTTTCGCGACTATTAGGTGGTAAAATTGTTATCAGAAATTTTTGCCCTACTATTGGCAGCCTCAAAAACAAGTTATCAATCCCGTAGTTACTATCCCTACATGAATCAAGCAAAAAAGGCAGAATAAGACATAAAACTAACAAATGCACTTATTATTTGCAAGTAAGCTACAGCATGTCATGTCACATTACACTAGCAATAAAGGTTCAGTGACAAATAAGCTAATATCACTCATAAATAATCCATAAAAATTTTTTAATATATACAGTATAACCAGAACTTATAATCAAGATGCAGGTGATACAAAAAGTAGTTGCTTTCTAAAATTTAAAAAAACAGGGCTGTATTTAAATATCAATAACTCTTATAATAAGCAACAATTTGTTCATAACAATGACTTGATAATCAAATGAAGACTATGAAACAAGCGCGGGTTAAAGACGGGATAATATTAAATCTTAGCGTTAGAATAAGAAAGAATTTATAATTTAACCAGACAAGGTCTCCTCAAAGATGAAAATAATGTCAAAGATGTACTAGAGCTCATTCATGAAATGTCTGTTGGTAATAAATTTAACCCATTCATTTTTGCTACAGCAGATTCTCATTTTCCTTCCATGGATATCACCAATATTGATACTTTAGCTCTTCAAAATAAAGTTAATCTTTTAAGAAAAGAAATTAACACAATTAAATACAGCAGAAATGCTGACAATGATACTTTGGTTGAAATCAAAAAAATGCTTACTAAAATGAAAATTGTCAATGTTAAACCTTCCACTATAAGTGATACAACTGATAAAAGTTTTCCGTCTTTTTCTAAAGTATTAAAAGAAAATTTAATCTCAAATTCAACTTATTCATCTTTTGCAAATATAAATTTTAATATTGAATCAAGTGCATATTCAATGGCATAGAAAAATGGAAAATAACTAAAAAAAGAAGGAAACCAGTCACTACAGTAGGAAAAAAGGTGACAATTATCTTCAAATCTGTTAAGCCTCTTCTAGGCCTTCTGAAATTTTTGTGTCAAAGTTTCAACCTCATACTACAATTGATTTAGTGGAAAATTATGTAAAAACTCAATTCTCTGATTGTAAATCCGCGACTTGTTCACAACTATCCACAAGATACCCATCATATGCTTCCTTCAAAATTGTTATGCATGGCATTTCTCTACAGGATGCATTAAATCTTGATAACTGGCCTGAAGGAATATTAGTTAAAAGGTTTTACTCAGTTTCACATCACGCCAATACTGAAAATGCAGTATTAAATTATGACACTTACAATGAATAACCATAAGTTGAAAAGTACTATTTCTGATCTTATAGTCTCTTTTAATTGTAGAGGTTTGTCGTCCTCTTTACTTGAAATTCAAGAATAATGTAATTCTCATGATGTTGTTCTTCTACAAGAAACATGGTTTGCTAAGCAGCAACTTTACTTTTTAAGTTCCATTCATGATAATTTTTTTTTGTTGGCACTTCTTGCATGGATCTGGAAGATAGAGTGATGATTGGTCGACCACATGGTGGCACTGCTGTTCTTTGGAGAAAATCACTCACTGCTTACCTTGTAAATAATGTTGATAAAAGCATTGTTGGGATAAACATTAAATGTCAAAACATTTCTATAGTTATTATTAATGTTTATCTTTCGTATAACTCTCCGTCAAATGTTGAGGCTTACTTAAAATATTTGGGTGTTCTTCAAATTTTGTGGGAACCTCAGCAAAGCTCGAATTTATGTATTGTTGGAGATTTTAATGCCAATAAAGAAAGTACTTGTGGACGGTTCTTCAGTAATTTTTGTGAGAAACATGGTTATATCATCTCTGAAAGATCTATTTTACCTTCTACAGTACTTACTTAATTTACTTACTTAACGCTTTACTTAACACTTTTACTTATTTAAGTGACTCTCATCATACAACCAGCTGGCTTGATCATTGCATATCTTCTTCATCAGTTTATAAATCAATAAATAACATTTTAGTATTATATGATTATATTACATCAGACCATTGCCCTCTATTATTGCTTTTTGTTGTAACATATTACCTCTCTTGCTGTCAAGTGATGAGGCTACTAATCAATACACCAAATCTTGGAACTGTCTAAGTCCTGAACAGAAAAAAAGATATAATTTGATCTCATCTGAACTCTTAAAATATGTATCTTTTCCAGCTGCTGCAATGCAGAGTAAAAATGCCACCTGTAATGATCACTCTCATCTTAATGAAATAATACTTTTTTACTCAGAAATTATCTCTGTTTTGACTAAAGCATCCAAAGCAGCATTAAGCTATCATCAGAATACTCCTCAATATTCTTAGATTCCAGAACAAAAAAATAAAATCTTACATTCAGCTGCTTGTTATGCTTTTTTGACTTGGGTGCATAATAGCCGTCCTAGACATGGAGTTTACTTTGAAAAAATGAAAGTTACTCGTAAAAAAATTTAAGCTTTCTAAACACTGTAGAAAACTCAAGAAACAGCATAAATTGGATGCCTTAGCAACTGCTCTTCACTCAAGTTCTTCAAGAACAGCATTTTGGAAAAAAGTACGTGCAGTGTACAGAAAAAATAATAACAGCATTCCACTTTCTGTTGGCAATGCCACTGGTCAGACGGATGTTGCAAATATCTGGAAATGCCACTACATTTTGGAAAAAAGTACGTGCAGTGTACAGAAAAAATAATAATAGCATTCCACTCTCTGTTGGCAATGCCACTGGTCAGACTAATGTTGCAAATATCTGGAAATGCCACTACAGTGCATCTGGTACAGCGACTTCTAAACAGTGCATCTGGTAAAAGTTGTGACAAAATTTTTGTTGATAACTTTCTTACCCGCCGATCCAGTTTTTGCAATATAACCAACTTTCAGTGCACAGCTTCTGTGATGTGTAATTTAATTAAAAACTTACCTTTACAGAAATCTGCTGGTGCTGATGGTATCACGGCAGAACATTTACGGTATGCTCATTATTGTGTTTGTATTTACTTAAGCGTTTTGTTTAATTTATGTATCAGTCATGGCTTTATTACTGAAGATTGTCTTATTACTGATATAGTTCCTATTCTCAAGTGTAAAAATAAAGATGCAACTAATGTAGGTAATTACAGGTCTATAGCTGTGTCTATTACTATTTCTAAATTTTTTAAACATTTTATATTATTTCACATAAAGCCTTTTTTTGTCAACTACTGATCACCAATTCGGGTTTAAGCGTGGTACAGGCACTGATATGTGTGCCTTCTTGCTCAAGCAAATCATTTCGTCTTACCTTCAACTGAGTAGCCCTAGTTTTTTAGTATTTTTAGATGCCTCTAAAGCGTTTGACCGAGTATCTCATGAACTATTGTTTAAAAAGCTGTTATTGCGTGATATTCCGCCATGTTTTATACGATTGCTGCGATATTGGTATCGTCAACAGCAAATGCAAGTAAGACGGGGATCTCAACTGTCTCAATCTTTTGGAGTCTTTAATGGTGTGCGACAAGGGGGAATATTTAGTCCTCACTTATTTGCTGTTTATATCGACCAATTGTCAAAAGATCTCAATCGTGTTCCTGCTGGTTGTTATATTGGAAACAGTTTGGTTAACTATATTATATATGCATATATGCAGATGATGTATGCATATATGCAGGTTAAAGCACCGGACTGATGATTAGCATGGTCTCGGTTCAAAACCCACTTGCACCATTCTGTTGTGTCCTTGGGAAAGACACTTTACGGCACTTTCCCCTGCTTGGTGGTCTTGACAAGCAGTTCTAAATTGCAGTCATATCTCTACTAAATTACTAGCGGACAGCAATATCTTGGCATCTCCGGAAGCAGGTCGGGGTAATTGCCTACCCTATGTATAGCGCCTCCGTCGCTTTCCTGTGAGTCAGGAGGATAAATATAGAGATAAAAATAAAAAAAAATAAAAAAATAAAAATAAAAAGTTTCAGTCCTAGCGTTGCAGGAGTACAAGATTTACTTGATGTGTGTGATAGCTTTTCTTATAAAAATGTTTTTTTTAATTGTAATAAATCTCGGTGTATGCAGTTTCTTTCTAAATCATTTCACCTCACGAATATCCCTGTAGTCCGCTTGTGTAACGAAACGCTGAATTTTAGTAAAAAAGTTAAATATAAAAGTTTGAAAAGTTAAAAAAAGTTTAAAATATCTTGGTGTATATTTAACCAAAGCATTAATGGACGATGATGATATTAATATTGTTCCACAAACCAATTGAAATCTGCTTTTTCACAGTGTTCTTTTGATGTTAAAAATCTATTGTTTAAATCGTATTGTACAAATTTCTACGATTCAATTTGTGGAATAAATACCTAAAATCAAGTTTTCACAGTATTCATGTTGCCTACAATGACTGCTATAGGATGTTACACAATCTACCTAGATACACAAGCGCGCGTGAATTATAAGTTATAAATCATATACCTACTTTTGAAGCTCTTTTGAAATAACTTTGTACAATTTTATTAATTTTTGCCTTAACTCCTCTAACTTCCTTATCACCAACATGATGAACACTTATTGCTTTTTTGATAGTCAATTTTTTGCTCACTATAGGCACATGATTTATTGTTTTTCATAACGGTTGTGTTTTCTAATGTGTATATTTGTTTTGTTAATTTTATATGAACAGTACTGTTTGAAAAAAAAGTTTTTTGAATTTAAAGTTTGAATTTGATAATAAACTGAAAACTTTAAAACAAGTGTGGGTAAGAGACAGGAGTAATATTAACTCTTATAGTAAAAACGAATTTATCCGTAACAATGACTTAATAATCAAATGAGTACTTTGAAACAAGCGTGGGATACAAATGCAAGTAGCAATAAGTTTTATAATAAACATTTCGTCCATAAAAATGACTTGATAAAGACTATAAAAGAAGCATGTGCTAAACACAAGGGTAATATTAATTGTTATAGTAAAAATGTATATATCCACAACAATGATTTAATAATCAAGACAAGACTATGAAACAAGAATGAGTTAAAAACGGGAGTAGTATTAACTTTTATAGTAAGCAACAATTGGTGCATAACAATAACTTGATAATCAAATAAAGATTATAAAAAAGCATGGTTTAAGGACGGAAGTAATAATAATTTTTATAGTAAGCAATAATTGGTCCATTAGAATGACTTGAGAATCAAGTGAAGATTATGAAATAGGCGTGGCGTGGGTTAAAGACGACAGCAACATTAACTTTTAAAATATGCAGGATTTCATCCTTAACAATGACTGGTTTAAGAACGAGAGTAATAATGACTTTTATAGTAAGGAACAACTGGTCCATAACAATGACTTGATAATCAAATAAAGACTATGAAAGAAGTGTGGGTTAAAGATGGGAGTAATATTAACTCTTATACAGTAAGGAAGAGTTTATACATAACAAATTCTTAATGATCAAGTGAAAACTATAAAACAAAAACCGGGTTTAAAGACGACAGTAATAATAAATTTTATAGTGGAACAACAATTGGTCAATAACAAGCATTTCACAATTAAGTGAAGACCATTAAACAAGCGTGAATTAAAGACAGGAGTAACATTAACTTTTATTCTAAAAAAAATTTATCCATCCATGACTTAATAATGAAGTGAAGACTATGAAAAACGCCTGGATTGAAGTTGGGGCAATTTTAATTCTTATTGTAAGCAACAATTGGTTCTTAGCAATGACTTGATAATCAAGTCAAGACTATGAAACAAGCGTGGATTATAAATGGGAGTAATATCAGTTACTATATTAAGCAAAAATTCATCCATAACAATAACTGGGTTTAAGACATAAATAATAATAACTCCTGTAGTAAGCAATATTTGGTCGATAGCAATAACTTGATAATCAAATGAAAACTATAAAACTAGCGGGAGTTGATAACTGGAGTAATATTAACTGTTATAATAAAGAAAAATTTATCCACAACAATGACTTGATAATCAAGTGAAGATTATAAAATAGGCATGGCTTATGCACAAATATAATATTAACTTTTATAGTGGGACAACAATTGGTCCAAAACACTGACTTGATAATCAAAGGAAAACTATGAAAAAAGCATGGTTTAAAAATGGGAGTAAGATCAACTTTTGTAGTAAGCAACAATTGGTCCATTACAATGATTTGAGAATCAGGTAAAGACCATGAAACAGGCGTGGGTTAAAGACGACAGTAACATTAACTCTAAAAATAAGCAGGATTTTATCCTTAACAATGATTGGTTTCAGAACAGAAGTAATAAAAACTTTTATACTAAGCAACAATTGGTCCATAACAAGGACTTGATATATAAGTGAAGACTATGAAAGAAGCTTGGATTAAAGTCAGGACTAATGGAAGAAACGAATTTATCCAGAACAATTAGTTAATATTAAATTGAAGGCAATAAAACAAACATGGATTACAATCGGGGGTAATATTATCGTTTATAATAACCAACAATTGGACCATAACAATGACTTGATAAGCAAGTGAAGATTATGAAACAAGCGGGGGATAAAAACGAGAATAATAGCTAGTAAAGAAAATTTATCCAGAACATTGACTTAACAATCAAACAGAGACAATGAAACAAGCGTTGATTAAAGACGGGAGTAACAATACCTCTTGTAGTGAGCAAAATTAGTCTGCAGCAATGACTTGATAATCAAGTGAATACCATGAAACAGTCGTCTGTGAAAAACGACAGCAACATTAACTTTAAAATAAGCAGGATTTTATGCATAACAATGACTGGTTTAAAGTTGGTTTAAGGTTTTAAAGGTTTTTTAAAGGTTTAAGGTTTTAAAGGTTTAAGGTTTTAAAGGTTTAAGGTTTTAAAGGTTTAAGGTTTTAAAGGTTTAAGGTTTTAAAGGTTTAAGGTTTTAAAGGTTTAAGGTTTTAAAGGTTTAAGGTTTTAAAGGTTTAAGGTTTTAAAGGTTTAAGGTTTTAAAGGTTTAAGGTTTTAAAGGTTTAAGGTTTTAAAGGTTTAAGGTTTTAAAGGTTTAAGGTTTTAAAGGTTTAAGGTTTTAAAGGTTTAAGGTTTTAAAGGTTTAAGGTTTTAAAGGTTTAAGGTTTTAAAGGTTTAAGGTTTTAAAGGTTTAAGGTTTTAAAGGTTTAAGGTTTTAAAGGTTTAAGGTTTTAAAGGTTTAAGGTTTTAAAGGTTTAAGGTTTTAAAGGTTTAAGGTTTTAAAGGTTTAAGGTTTTAAAGGTTTAAGGTTTTAAAGGTTTAAGGTTTTAAAGGTTTAAGGTTTTAAAGGTTTAAGGTTTTAAAGGTTTAAGGTTTTAAAGGTTTAAGGTTTTAAAGGTTTAAGGTTTTAAAGGTTTAAGGTTTTAAAGGTTTAAGGTTTTAAAGGTTTAAGGTTTTAAAGGTTTAAGGTTTTAAAGGTTTAAGGTTTTAAAGGTTTAAGGTTTTAAAGGTTTAAGGTTTTAAAGGTTTAAGGTTTTAAAGGTTTAAGGTTTTAAAGGTTTAAGGTTTTAAAGGTTTAAGGTTTTAAAGGTTTAAGGTTTTAAAGGTTTAAGGTTTTAAAGGTTTAAGGTTTTAAAGGTTTAAGGTTTTAAGGAGGGTTGTATTAATATCTTGGTCCATTACAATGAATTGACAATCAAGTGAAGATCATGAAACAGGCGTGGGTTAAAAACGACAGTACCATTAACTCAATATAAACAAGATTTTATCCTTAACAAGCTTTGCGCTATCTCTTTATTGCTTAACTTGATTTAAATTAGATAATGGGCTTATTGCATTATGCATAAATTGATTAAAACACAATACTTTAATTGTTTTGGGTGTTACATGATTTAAAAAATAATTTGCGTTGTGTACGTTTTGCTTAACATATGTTAAAAAACACAAAACGCTATTAGTGTTGTGCTTAAAATAATTCAAAAAAACATTGTGGTAGTTTTGCAATGTTTAATTTGATTAAAACAGAATTGCACTTATTGAACTATGCTCAGACTGATCAAAAACAGATTGCATTACCTGTTTTGTGTGTTACATGATTAAAAAACTTTTTGCAATGTTTGGGTTTTGTGTTTTCATAAAAAACATTGCGCTAGTTTTGCACTGCTTAACTTGACTCAAATAAGACATTGCGCTTATTGCACTATGCTTAGACTGATTAAAAAAGAATGCGTTACTTGTTTTGTGTATTACATGATTTAAAAGATTTATTGCGTTATTTGCTTTTTGCTTAACAAGCGTTGAGAAACACAAACATTATTGGTGTTGTGCTTAATCCAGTTTAAAAAATTCATTGCACTAAGTTGGCAGTGCTTTACTTGATTCAATTAACACATTTCGCTTAATGCACTATGCTTAGATTGATTAAAACAGAATGTGTTAAATGTTTTGTGTTACATAATTTAAAATACACTCTGCGTTATTTGCGCTTTGCTTAATATGCTATGAGAAGCACAAAACGCTATTTGTGTTGTGCTTAATACAGTTCAAATAAAGTATTGCGCTAGTTTTGCAGTGCTTAACTTGACTCGAATAACACATTGCACTTAATGCACTATGCTTAGATTCAATAAAACTGAATGCGGTAACTGTTTTGTGTGTTACATTATTTAAAAGCTACATTGCGTTATTTGTGTTTTGCTTAACATGCGTTGTAAAACACAAAATGCTAGTTGTGTTGTGCTTAATATAGTTCAAATAAAACATGCGCTAGTTTTGCACTGCTTAACTTGACTCAAATAACACATTGCACTTAATGCACTATGCTTAGATTGATTTAAACAGAAAACTAGAGAGGAATAAAGCTAATGAGCCACACAATGAAATTAGCATGGGAAAGAATTATTAAAGCCAGACTAAGGAATAGAATAGAGATCAGTAGACAACAATATGAATTTATCCCAGGAAAGGGAACCATCGATGCCATTAGCTTTAAGAATGTTGATGGAAAACTAGCGTTTTGTGTTTTCAACGCATGTTAAGCAAAGCCCAAATAACACATAATGTCGTTTTAAATCATAAAAAACACAAAACAATCTAATCATAATGCAATAAGCAAAACGGTGCTACAAATTAAGAAATTCAAAACCAGCACATGATTTGTTTTGAAATATGTTAAACAAAACACAACTAGCGTTTTGTGTTTTTTTAACGCATGTTAAGCAATGTGAAAATAAGGCAATGTATTTTTTAAATCATGTAAAACACAAAACAATTAATACATTTTTTTTAATGAATGTAGCAGCGTGGTCGAGTGGTTAAAACGCCGGGCTCGTGACTAACACGGTCTTGGTTCAAAACCCACTCACGCCATTCTGTTTTGTCCTTGGAAAAGATACTTTACGGCCCTGCTGGTTGGTCCTGGAAAGCAGTTCTAAATTACAGTAATATCTATTATATCAGTAATATCTATTTACTGTAATATCTATTAAATTACAAGCGGAAAGCAATATCTTGGCATCTCTGGAAGCAGGTCGAGGTAGTTGCCTAACCTATGTATTATCGCATCCGTCGCTTTCCTGCAAGTCAGGAGGATAAATATAGAGATAACTAAACTAAATGTATGCATAGTGCAATAAGCAAAATGTGCTTTTCAATTTAAGTTGAGCACTGCAAATCTAGCATAATGTTTTTTTGAACTATTTCAAACAAAACACAACTATTTCAAACAAAAACATATTGTGTTTTTTAACGCATGTTAACCAAAACGAAAATAACACATAGTGTCATTTAAATTAGGGGTGTCAAACTCGTGGGTTTTCGAGGTCCATATTGCATTTTGGGAATTGTGCCAAGGGCCGCAAACAGTTTTTGATATATTTTGATTATGTATACTTAAAGCATATTTTTAGATAGTGTAGTTTGTGACATATATTGTGATGTAATTAAACAGCCGAATAAAGTTTTGTTATTTTCTTAAATTTCAAATGCCATTTACATATTAATTTCTTGCATTTCACTATTATTGCAATTTACTGTATTTATTACAAAAAATCATAAATTATTATATACAACTATCCAAAACATTTATGAACAAACTTTTGATAAGAAAAGAATAATACGTACACTAGAAATGACTTAATCTTAATATATAGACCTAAAATTTACAAAAATACAGAATAAACTTAATGTTTTTTATTACATTTGTCCTGACTTTTGGCATCTCTTTTGGACCACCAGCTTACTAATATCAGGCTGAAATGATTTTACAGTACCAACTCTAATTAACGAGGTCACATGATCATCGGTTAATTTGGATCGTTGAGAATGTTTGATTAATTTCAGAAATGAAAACAGCTGTTTACATCTATATGTGCTTCCAAACATTGCTAAAATGTAGCATGCAAATTTCTTGATGCTGCTGTATTGCTCTGAGAGATAAGAATAAAATTCAGAAACTCCAACAGCATCATACTTTGCCTTTACAATAGAGTCAGATTGCATTTCTAAAAGTTCCATTTGGAGATTTTCATCTGCTAAGCTAGCATCAAATGTAAATGGTGCTGAGAATAATGCAAATATGTCTTCAAACAAAGAAAAATCTGAGAATCTACACTTGAACTCACTTAAAAGTAAATAAATATTGCTTACAAATTTTTCAATGTCCAATTCACAGCCATTTTCTTGAAGTTTATTTTTTGCATTTTTTAAAAATGGAAAACGTGTCAAATTTTTGCTCTGTATCTGAGTTCTCCACAAATTTAATTTTGCGATAAAACATTTAATGCTATCATACAAATAAGTGATTGTCTTTTCTTTGCCGTGTAACTTCAAATTCAATTTGGTCAGATGTTCAGTGACATCAACAGCAAATACTAAATTTTGAATCCACCTTTTATTCTCTGAGTTGTTGATCTTTCATGTTAAGGAACATGATAATTTCTTTTTGTAATAAATAAAATCTTTTCAAAACTTTGTTACAGGACAATCATCTCACTTCTGTGTAAAAAGGGACATCTGTGAATTCATTATCCATATCCTGCAACAGCTGATTAAACTGTTGGTGATTTATTGCTGGAGTTCTGATGAAGTTCACTGTTTTTACGACAAATTTAATGACATGGTCCAGCTCTAAGACCTTTGAGCACAAGTTTTGTTGATGAATAATGCAGTGAAAGTGAGTGAAAGTTGAGTCAAGATAAATAGTTTTAATCTTATTTCTTAGTTTTGCCCCGACCCCATTGTAACAGTGGCCCCGACCTGCCATATTAGCTGCACCGTATGTGCATAGGCATACACACTTGGACAAATTTAGTTCATACTCCTTCAAAATTTGTACCTTCTTTTCAAATATGTCATTGCTTCAGGTTGTATCATGCAGAGAAATCAGTTCTAGCAATTCCTCCCTTATTTGTAACTTAGCATCACAAGCTCAAATAAAGACCCCAAGGTGTGGAGTGCCTGATATATCGCACATTTCAACATTTGCTAAGGAAAAATATTCAAAGTTAGCAGAAGCAATTTTTATTTGTTCTTTTAAATTTGCAGACATCTCATCAATTCTAGTAGCAACTGTATTTCTTGTCAATGATAAATCTTTGAAAAGATGCGCTTTATCTGGGCATAAAGTTTCAACTGTTTTTACAAGGCAATTTTTTATGAAAGCTTCATCAGTATAAGGCTTTCCAGAGACTGCAATCATCTGGCTAAGTTCAAAGCTGGCTGTAACAGTGGCAACGTTACTTTTGCAGATTTTTTTGTAGCATGTGTGCTGCTGATTTAGCTCTACTTTTAACTCCTTCAGTTTCATAGTTCAAAATTGATCTTTAAATTTGTCATATTGACTGCTGTGCTTATTCTGATAATGTCTACTTATATTGTATTCTTTCATTATACTGATGGAAATGTGACAAATTGAACAGTGTGCTTTAGAATTTTGAGAAATGCAGAAATATTGCAACTCCCATTTTTTTTTAAAAATGCGATCTTCTTCATGTACATTGCGTTTCTTCTTAATCACTGAAGTGTTTTTTTCAAGTATTCTTTTTCTAGCTACTGTAACACAAAGCATTTGACGCCTTCTTTTTCTGATTAAGTTAAACACACTGGAATAAGCGCAATGTATTTTCACAATTATGTAAAACACAAAGTTTTTATAAAATTGTACAATACACAGTTGTGGTTTATTATAACAGTTAATACTACTCCCGTCTTTAACTCACGCTTATTTCTTAGTCTTCACTTGATTATCAAGTTAGGGTTGTAGAGAAATTCCTTTTTACAATAACAGTTAATATTAATTTTGTCTTTAACCCACGTTTGTTTCATAGTTTTCACTTGATTATTCAGTCATTGTTATGGACCAAATGTAGTTTATTATAAAAGTTGATATTACTCCTGTTTTTAACTCGCGTTTATTTCATTGTGTTCACTTGATTAATAATTGTGGATAAATTCTTTTTTACTATATGAGTTAATATTACTTCCATCTTTAACCCACACTTGAGATTTCAGAGTTTTTGCTTGATTATCAAGCCATTGTTGTGGACAAAATTTTCCTTACTGTAACAGTTAATATTAATAATGTCTTTGACCCACGTATGTTTCATAGTCTTTACTTGATTATCCAGTCATTGTTATAAACCAATTGTTGCTTATAGTTAATGTTACTCTCTTTTTTAACCCGCATTTGTGTCATAGTCTTTACTTGATTATCAAGTCATTGTTGGGAATAAATTCTTCCTTACTATAAGAGTTAATATTGTTCCCATCTTTTAACCCACGCTTGTTTCATAATTTTCTTTTAATTATCAAGTCATTGTACTGGACCAATTGTTGCTTACTATAACAGTTAATATTACTCCCGTTTTTATCCGTACTTTTTTAATAGTCTTCATTTTATTCTCAAGTCAATGTTATTGTTTAATTGTTACTTACTATAACAAGCTTTTTTCATAGTCTTCACTTGATTATCAAGTCAATGTTATTTGCCAATTATTGCTTAGTATGAGTTGGTATTACTCCTGTTTTTAAGCTACACTTGTTTCATAGTTTTTACTTGATAATTAAGTTATTCTTGTGGATAAACTTGTGATTACTATAAGACTTAATATTATTGCCGTCTTTAACCCACGCTTGTTTTACCGTCTTCACTTGATTATCAAATCATTGTTGTGGACGAATTGTTGTTTACTATAAGAGTTAATACCTAATTATTGTTATAAATGAAGTCTTACTTACTAAAAGAGTTAATATTACTCCTATTTTCAATCCAATCAATGCTGAATAAAATTTTTTTAGAGAAAATTCTATTTTGGAATAGAGTCAAAGTTACTCCTGTTTTGTTTAATAGTCTTGATTGATTAACTCGCGCTTGTTTCATATTCTTGTCTTGATTATTAAATCATTTTTATAGATAATTAGTTGCTTACTATAAGAGTTAATATTACTCCCGTTTCTAAGCCAAGCATTATTATGAAAAGTTTTTTTGCTTACAAAAAGACTTAATATTTACTCTCTTTATTATGAAAAGTTTTTTTGCTTACAAAAAGACTTAGTCTTTGAACTAGTTAGTATTATGGATAAGTTTTCCTAGAGAAATTGCTACATTTCAAGACAGTTATGGTTACTCCTGTCTTGAACCTGTGCTTGTTTCATAGTCTTCACTTGATTATTAAGTCATCTTTCTTGGTAAAATCTTTTTTACAATAAAAGTTAATATTACTCCCGTTTTTAACCCAGGCTTCCTTTATTGTATTCACTTGATTATCAAGTCCATATTATGGACCGATTGTTGTTTACTAAAAAAGTTAATATTTTTGCCGTCTTTAATCCAGTCATTATTATGGCTAATTTCATCCTTATTATAAGACTTAATACTTCTGTTTTTAAGCTATACTTGTTTTATAGTTTTGGCTTGATTAGCAAGTCATTGTGATGGATAATTTCTTGCTTACTAAATGAGTTAATATTACTCCCATTTTTAACATAGTCATTGTTATGGTTAAACTTATGCTAGAGAAATTGCTACTCTTCAAGATAGTCAAGGTTTTATTTTCGTCTTGAACTCGAGCTGTTTTCATAGTTTTCACATGATTATAAAGTCATTGTTGTTGATAAACTCTTCCCTACTATAAGAGTCCCGTTTTTAAGTTACGCTATTACTCCCGTTTTTAAGTTACGCTTGCTTCATAGTCTTCACTTGATTATATAGTTGTTGTTATGGACCAATTGTTGCTTACGATGAGATAATATTACTCCCGTCTTTAACCCACGCTTGTTTCATAGTTTTCACTTGATTAGCAAGTCATTGTTGGACCAATTGTTGCTTATTTTAAAAGTTAATATTAGTCCTATTTTTAATCCGCGCTTGTGTCATAATCTTTGTTTGTGTGCCATATTCGCTTGTGTCATAATCTTTACTTGATTATTAAGTCATTGTTGTGGATAAATTCTTTTTTACTATATGAATTAATATTACTGCAGCTTTTAATCCTCTTTTGTTTCATAGTTTTTATTTGATTATCCAGTCATTGTTATGGACCAATTGTTTCTTAGTATAAAATTTAATATTACTTTCCTTATTCAAGCCGCTCTTGTTTCATAGTGTCATTGATTATTAAGTCATTGTTGTGGATAAGTTCTGATATGTGTGAATAATTCAGATTGTTGTGGATAAGTTCTTTCTTACTATTAAAGTTAATATTACTCCCGTCTTTAACTCTCGCTTGTTTCATAATCTTCACTTGTTTATTAAGTCATTATTGTGGATAAATTATTTTTTATTGTAAATACATGTAACATCCACATGTAACCACATGTAATAATAATAATGTTATGCATTCTATTCTTTATAGAGTGGCATATCAGAAAAGAATTTAGGATTTGGGGGAAATCAAAAAACCAAGTGATGCTAATTTTCTGAAAATTTTCGTACTCCCAAAACAAAGAAAACATAAAAAAACTTTTCAATGATCTAAAAGCTAAATAAATATTAAGTACAATTTTTTAAAAAAATGTTTCTGAATATCAATAGATGAGTTGATGCTTTGTGACTCCAATAGATTGTTATGTATTATGAAAATATAGAAGGAAATCAAAAGCTTCAAATAAAACGTTAGGATTTTCAATTAATTTAAAAATAACGATTAAAATAATAATATAGGTAAACCTAATGCAAAAATAAGTGATTCAATAAGCTTGCCTATTACTTCATTATCATGCTTGCGTTACTCTTATATCATTAATCTTTGACAAACTTTCAAAAGCTCCTATTTCAAGTTTTATTGAGAAAAGTAAAACAAATTTGTTCAGGTAAGACTGCTTTGCCGGTCGAGCCTTCAATAGGTTTAATAAGCTATCAAGTATGTATAGGAATTTTTAACATTAATCAGTTGGATTTCGGTTTTTCTCGAAAGAAAACACGCTAAGATTTTAAACCTTTGTGCTATTCAAAAGCTGATTTCCATACATTATTCTGAAAAGATTTTTTATCAGAATATCAGAATATTTCTGGTGAGTGACAACTTATGCTAGAGAAATTACTACTCTTCAAAATAGTTAAGGTTTTATTTCCGTCTTTAACCCGCGCTTGTTTCATAGTTTTCACATGATTATTAAGTCATTGTTGTGGAAAAATTTTTCTTTACTGTAAGTGTTAATATTACTCCCGTTTTGAACCTATGCTTCTTTCATAGTCCTCATTTGATTATTAAGTGATTGTTTCAGATAAATTTTTTCTTATTGTAAGATTTAATATTACTTTTGTCTTTAACCCGCTTTGGTTTCATAGTCTTCATTTGATTATGGAAAAATTGTCGCTAATCAAGTCATTGTTATGGACAAATTGTTGAGTTAATATTTAGATATAGCCTTGATTGTTTTAATTTTAGAAAGCAACTAGTTTTTGTATCACCTGCACGTTGATCATAAGTTCTGCTATATATATATATAAAAAGTTGTGGATTATTTATGAGTGATGTTTGCTTATTTATTATTAAACCTTTATTGCTAGTGTAATGTGACATCACATGCTGTAGCTTACTTGCAAATAATAAGTGAGTAGCTTACTTGCAAATAATAATTGCTTGGTTTTATGTCTTATTCTTCCATTTTTACTTGTCTTATATTAACATGATTTTTATTGTATTAATTATTTTGGGATAAGACTGAGTGGTTGACAAACTCGATTGATGCGAATGGGTTACATTTTGTATTTCATTATCATGTTTTTCGTCGCACGATAAGACATTGCTTTGAGAGTTTTTAATAAATTCATGCATCTTAGAGAAAGTGTTTAGTTTGGGGTCCTTATTACAAGCACAGCTTTTGAAGTGGACCCGTTTATTTAAAAAGTTTGGAGGGTCATCACAGTTTACATAAAACAATTTACAGGCTGGTATTTGGATAAAAGAAAGTCTAAGTCAGATATACATAAAACAATTTACAGGCTGGTATTTGGATAAAAGAAAGTCTAAGTCAGTGGTTTTCAACCTTTTTAGTCCATAAATTATTTTCTCATTAGCATAAGTATTCGCGAATTCAAGTAATAGGAATAAAAAATAATTTAGTTCAGCACTATAACAGTAAATTAAAAAGCAAAAGCAGTTTATTTATTGGGCACACATGCACTGAAAATCTCAGTAAGAATCTTGTCCCTAAACTTAGTTTACAAGTTTGTCGAAATTAGCAATTATGGTCGTCAATACACATCTGATATCTTTTTTCGGTTAAAGTCGGTTCTGGTACTTAGTTTTAGCCATCGCCAATGTTGAAAAGCCAGCTGCACACAAGTATGTTGTCGAAAAAGGCAAAAGATCTATTGTCGCTTGCTTGCAGAGATCAGAAGGATTGTTTTTTTCGACCGAACATTTGCCCAAAATTGAGTCAGAGAAATAATTTTAAATTTGTCTCTCCACATCTGTTGACTTTGCTTTCTATTAACTGTTTATCAATGCAGTCCATCTCTGAATAAACCTCTAGCGAGGACACCTCAAATGGACTTCGCACCCAGTTAAATATTTTGTGATAATTGTGAGAAAGAATAGGTTGATCCAGCTCAGAAACAAATTCCTTAAAGTGCTCCAGAAAGATTCGTGAAATGCCGCGCAAATCAATATTTTTCTCTTCAACAAATAAATTGAATGCTGGAAAAGCAGCCAGCTTTCCACTTCCACTTGATGCATCCACAATTTTGTTTTAGCTTTGAATGCCTTCTAATACTGTTACGAAATTTTTCTCTTTTTCTTACATAAACTATTAGGTTGGTTCACGTGGCTGAAAAAAATCAGCTAAGAAAAGCAACTTGGCAGTCTATTCGTCATTGCTTAAGAGATCAACAAATTCATGTGTTTGTTTTTTTAAAAAGGTGCTGATTTTATTTTGTAGGCTGGCCACTCTCTCCAGCACCTTTCCTTGTGATAACCAACAAATATTGAAATAGAACAGAAGCTCATTGTTTTCAGCCCGCATTTCATCACACAATACACGAAATAAACGAGTGTGCAAGGGAAGAGATTTAATAAAATTGATCTCAGACAACTTTTTTAAAAACTATGGCAAGGTCTTCTTGAATCTCTTTCGTTGCCAGATTTTTTCTGTGGAGAAGACAATGAACAAGTGAAATGTTTTTATTTTCCTTTTTTACGAAATTCATAAAGCCCTTTTTACATCCCATCACATAGACGGAGCGCCATCCGCACAAACAGACTCACAGACAGACCACTCTAGCTAATGCTCTTTAAAGTTGGCAGTGTGGTCAGCAGTCTTAATGTCGACAGCGTGGTCGAGTGGTTAAAGCGCTGGGATTGTAACCAACACGGTCTCGGTTCAAAACCCACTCGCGCATTGTGCTAGTTTTGCAGTGCATAACTTGATTTAAATAACACATTGCGCTTTATGCACTATGCTTAGAATAAATAAAACAAAAATGCGTTAATTGTTTTGTGTGTTACATGATTTGAAAGACACTTTACATTATTTGCGTTTTGCTTAACATGCATTCTAAAACACAAAGTGCTATTGGTTTTTATTTTAACATAATTTAAATGAAGCATTGCACTACTTTTACAGTATTTAACTTGGCTCAAATAGCATATTGCGCTTAATGCTTTATGCTTAGATTTAATAAAATAGAATGCAATAACTGTTTTGTGTGTTATATGATATAAAAGCTACATTGCGTTATTTGCGTTTTGCTTAACATGCATTGTAAAACACAAAACGCAAGTTGTATTTGGTTTAACATAGTTCAAAAAAAGCATTGCACTAGTTTTGCACTGCTTAACTGGATTTAAATAACACATTGTGCTTAATGCACTATGCTTAGATTCATTAAAATAAAATGCATTAAAAGTTTTGTGGGTTGCGTGATTTAAAAGACACTCATCGTTATTTACGTTTTGCTTAACAAGCGTTGTAAAACACAAAAATACTATTAGTGTTGTGCTTAAAATAGTTCAAATAAAAGATTGTGTTAGTTTTGCAGTGCTTAAACTTGACTCAAATCACACATTGCGCTTAATGCACTATGCTTAGATTGATTAAAACAGAATGTGTTTATTGTTTTTTGTGTTACATGATTTAAAAGACACTCATCCTTATTTGTGTTTTGTTTAACATGCGTTTAAAAACACAAAACGCTAGTTGTGTTTTGTTTAAATAAAACATTGCACTAGTTTGCAGTGCTTAACTTGATTTAAATAACACATTGCGCTTAATGCACTATGCTTAAAATGATTAAAACAAAATCCATAATTGTTTTGTGTGGTACATGACTTATCATTATTGGTGTTTTGCTTAACATGCGCTAAAAAACACAAACACTAGTGCAGTTGTGCTTAATATAGTTCAAAGGAAGCATTGCGCTAGTTTTGCACTGCTTAACTTGGTTTAAATAGCGCATTGCGTTCAATGCACTATGCTTAAATTCAATAAAACAAAATGCGTTGTTTGTTTTATGTGTTTTATGATTTAAAAGTTACATTGCGTTATTTGCATTTTGCTTAACATGCGTTGTAAAACACAAAACGCTAGTTGTGTTTTGTTTAACATAGTTCAAATAAAGCATTGCATTAATTTTGCAGTGTTTAACTTGATTCAAGTAATACATTGCGTTTAATGCACTATGCTTAGATTGATCAAAACAAAATGTGTTAATTGTTTTTTGTGTTACATGATTTAAAAGATTAAATGCGTAATTTGCGTTTTGCTTAACATGCATTGAAAAACACAAAACTGTAGTTGTGTTTTGTTTAAGATAGTTTAAATAAAGCATTGCTCTAGTTTGCACTGCTTAACTTGATTTAATTAACACATTGCGCTTAATGCACTATGCTTAAATTGATTTAAACAGAATGCGTTAATTATTTTCTGTGTTACATAATATATCGTTATTTGCGTTTTGCTTAACATGCGTTAAAAAACACAAGACGCTTTTGTTTTGTGCATAATATAGTTTAAATAAAGCATTGCGCTAGTTTTGCACTGCTTAACTTGGCTCAAATAACACATTGCGCTTAATGCATTATGCTTAAATTGATCAAAACAGAATGCGATAATTGTTTGTGTATTATATGATTTAAAAGACACTCTGCGTTATTTGCGTTTTGATTAACATGGGTTGTAAAACACAAAACTCTAGTTTTGTTGTGCAAAATATAGTTCAAATAACACATTGCCCTAGTTTTGCAGTGCTCAACTTGACTTAAATAACACATTGCGCTTAATGCAGTATGCTTAGATTCTGTATTTTACGCTATTGCATTATTTGTATTTTGATTAACATACGTTATAAAACACAAAGGGCTATTAATCTGTTATATTTAACATAGTTCAAATCAAGCATTGCACTAGTTTTGCACTGCTTAACTTGATTTAAATAGCACATTGCGTTCAATACACTATGCTTAAATTCAATAAAACAAAATGCATTATTTGTTTTGTATGTTTTATGATTTAAAAGTTACATTGCATTATTTGCGTTTTGCTTAACATGAGCTGTAAAACACAAAATGCTAGTTGTGTTGTGATTAATATATTTCAAACAAAGCCTTGTGCTAGTTTTGCAATGCCTAACTTGGTTTAAATTGCACATTGCGCCCAATGCACTATGATTAAATTCAATAAAACAAAATGCATTACTTGTTTTGCGTGTTTTATGATTTAAAAGTTACATTGCGTTATTGGCGTTTTGCTTGACATGCGTTATAAAACATAAATTTTAGTTGTGTTGTACTTAATATAGTTCAAATAAAGCATTGCCCTAGTTTTGTACTACTTAAGTTGATTCAAATAACACATTGCACATAATGCTTTATATTTAGAGTCAATAAAACAGAATGCGGTAACTGTTTTGTGTGTTACATGATTTAAAAGCTACATTGCGTTATTTGCGTTTTGCTTAACATGCGTTGAAAAACACAAAACGCCAGTTGATTTTTGTTAATATAGTTGTGTAGCACTTTGTGTGAAGCATAGTGCATTAAGCGCAATGTGCTATTTAAATTAAGTTAAGCAGTGCAAAACTAGCGCAATGCTTTTTTTGAACTATGTTAAACACAATTAACGTTTTGTGTTTTTCAACACATGTTAAGCAAAATGAAAGTAACAATGAGTGTCTTTTAAATCATGTAACACATAAAACAATTAACAAATTATTTTTTTAATCAATCTAACCATTAAAGGCAATGTGCTGTTCAAATCAAGTTATGCAATGCAAAACTAGCACAATGTTTTTTTGAACTATGTTAAACACAACAGAATAATAACACTTTGTGGTTTACAACGCATGTTAAGGAAAACGCAAATAACGCAATTTATCTTTTAAATCATGTAACACACAAACAATTAACATTTTTTCATTAAATCTATGCATAGTGCATTAAGCGTAATGCATTATTTAAATTAAGATAAGCAGTGCAATACTAGCACA
Organism: Diplosoma virens; assembly: GCA_963680785.1. Lineage (NCBI taxonomy): Eukaryota > Metazoa > Chordata > Ascidiacea > Aplousobranchia > Didemnidae > Diplosoma > Diplosoma virens. The sequence continues at coordinate 20,386,598 of OY796880.1, read as the reverse complement.
ATGCTTTTTTGAACTATGTTAAACCCAACAGACTAATGGCACTTTGTGTTTTAGAAGGTATGTTGATCAAAACGCAAATAAGAATGAGTGTCTTCTAAATCATGTAACACACAAAACAGTTAAAGCATTTTGTTTTAATCAATCTTAGCATAGTGCATTAAGCGCAATGTGTTATTTAAATCAAGTTAAGCAATGCAAAACTAGGGCAATGTTTTATTTGAACTATATTAAGCACAACACAGTAACGTTTTGTGTTTTACAATGCATGTTAAGCAAAACGAAAATAACGATAAATTATGTAACACAGAAAACAAGTCACGCATTTTGTTTAAATCCATCTAGGCATAGTAAAATAAAGCGCAATGTGTTATTTAAAACCAGCTGAACAGTGCAAAACTAGTGCAATGCTTTATTTGAACTATGTTAAACAAAACACAACTAGCATTTTGTGTTTTTCAACGCATGTTAAGCAAAACGTAAATAATGCAATTTATCTTTTAAATCATGTAACACACAAAATAAGTAACGCATTCTGTTTTAATCAATCTAAGCGTAGTGCAATAAGGGCAATGTGTTATTTAAATCAAGCTAAGCTGTGCAAAACTAGCGCAATGCTTTTTATGAAAATACATAACCCAAGCAACGCAGAGTGTCTTTTAAATCACGTAACATCCAAAACAAATAACGCTTTCTGTTTTAATCAATCTAAGCATAGTGCAATAAGCCCATTATGTATTTAAATCAAGTAAAGCAATAAAAACATAGCGCAAAGCTTGTAAAGGGATAAAATTTTGTTTATTTTAAGAGTTAATGGTACTATTGTTTTTAACCTGTGCCTGTTTTTTAATCTTCACTTAATTATCAATTATTGTAATGGGCCAATTGCTGCTTATTATAAAAGTTATTAATACACCCGTCCCTAAACTAGTCATTGTTATGCATAAAATCCTGCTTATTTTAAAGTTAATGTTACTTTCGTCTTTAACACACATCTGTTTTATGGTCTTCACTTGATTATCAAGTCATTGTTGCAAACTTGATTTGCTCACTACAAGAGCTACTCCCGTTTTTAACCAACGCTTGTTTCGTTGTCTTTACTTGATTGTTAAGTCATTGTTCTGGATAAATTTTTTTACTGTAAAAGGTAATATTATTTCCATTTTTAACTGCCGCTTGTTTCGTAGTCTTTCCTTGATTATCAAGTCATTGTTATGGTCCAATGGTTGCTTACTATAAACGTTAATATTACTCCCGATTTTAATCCATGTTTGTTTTATTGCCTTCAATTGAATATTAACTCATTGTTCTGGATAAATTCCTTTCTTCCATTACTTCCGTCTTTAACCCAAGCTTCTTTTATAGTCTTTACTTACATATCAGGTCCTTGTTATGGTCCAATTCTTGCTTACTTTAAAAGTTAATAGTACTTTAGTTTTTAACCTTCGTTTGTTTCATAGTGTTTCCTTGTTTATCAAGTCATTGTATGGAACCAATTGTTGCTTACTATAAAAGTCAATAATACTCTTGTTTTTAATTTACGTTTATTTCATACAGTGGAGTACGCAGAAATTTGTGAAGGGGGTTTTTGGAGTCAAAAACACAATTGCTCCAAGTGGTCCTGGTAATGGGCAAAAAATTCCAAAATTAGGACTACATTTAAGGATAAAGTGTTTTGGTTTTAAGAACATCTTGCAGCAGCATGAATTTCTTTTTACCAAACCTTGAAACTAACTATTGAAGAGGCATGTGCGTATAATTCAATCATAACAAGAAACTTTCCAAATTAAAAGCAACTCGTGTAAATGATAACAATAGGTAAAAAATCAAATGAGCAAAAAATAACCTTATTTAACCAATATTTAAAGCTTTTTACAGGCTTATATTCAAACGCCTGTTTTTTCACTTAATCTGATAATCAAGGCCATGTGCTCATAAATCTTTAGTAATGCAAGTCCATTCATTCGAGTGGCACCAGTTGTGTTTCGTAACCACATTTTTAGTAGTCTGCGTAATGTGGAAAACGATTGTTTACTAGTGCATGTTGTCACTGAAAGAGTTAACAGAATGGTTATCAATGTAAATATGTTCGGAAAAGCATCGGAACTGCATTTTTTGATGCTGCTCAACGCATCAGTTGGTCTTTCTACTGCGTTCAACCGAAAAAGTTTCCTGTACCATAATATCAGTTCAGGCACTAATTCTCCCGAAGATTTCGTTAAATCATTTTCGTAAATTTTTCCCAAAACTTGATTTCATTTTTATTTATTTATTTAAATCAGACTCGCAGTCCATAACAGAAAAAAAAAAAAAAACAGCAAAAACTACACAGAATGAGATACACATACAAAAAAACAATACTTTAAAAAAAAAAAGGTTACCAAGAATCTATTACCATGCAAATAAACTAATGTGTTGTAGTATTTATAATATGTTAAATTAATAAAATATTTCGAGGTCATTAAAGAAACAATTAATCTATTATTAGAATCGTAACAACGATAAACGAAGGAGCAGGACATTTTTCTTCGAATTGCATCAAATGTTGTAATGTTATTCAACACCTGATGTTCACGGGCACTTACATACCTAGGCAATCCATGAAAAATCGAAAAGAATTATTGTAGGCTGCACGTATTTTTTTTAGACTAGAGGACAAAAAGTTATTCCATAATTGACATGCATACATAGACGAGCAATATGTGCGAAATAATACATTTTTTATTTTCGTCGAACACTTGTAAAGCATATTTTTAACCTATTCGCAGTTTCATATAAATAACGAACCTGTCTATTTATATCTTCATTATCTCTTAATTTTTTAACTCCAAATTATGTAATTTGGAGTTAAGAAATACCCCAAGGTATTTAATTTTATTTACAAACCGTATCTTGAAATCATTAATACCACATTAGGTTTAATACGAGGGTCAGTCAAAAAATAATGAGCCCAAGTCTCTCCTGGCCATATTTGTTGCAATAAAATCAAAAGTCATACATCAAAAGAAAGCCCAGGGATAGGAGATCTCAGTTCTACTTTTCAATGTAATCTCCGCACTTTTCAATTCCAACTGTCCATCGATGAACAAGGGACACTATGCCAGCCTTGTAAAAGTCAGCAGGCTGCATTTTTAACCAGTTTCTTACAGCGTGCTTGACTTCTTGATCACTAGTGAAGTGCTGCCCCCTAACTCCTTCTTTCAATGGTCCAAAAAGATGATAGTCAGATGGTGCCAGGTCGGGTGAGTATGGGGGATGGGTTACCGTCGTCCATCCAAAAGAAGCAATCACTTCACGAGTTTTGAGACTGGTATGGGGCTTGGCGTTATCGTGTTGCAGCAAGACCTTAGACATGTCCAGGTGAGGTCGTACTCTTCTCAGTTTCGCTTTCAGTTTGCGTAAAGTGTCAATGTAAGCATCTGAGTTGATAGTAGTACCTTTAGGCATAAAATCTACCAATATCACTCCTTCAATGTCCCAAAACACAGTCGCCATAATTTTTCCAGCTGAACGTTGACTTTTGAATTTCTTGGCTCTTGGGGACGTGGGGTGACGCCATTCCATGGATGATCTTTTCGACAGAGGTTCATAGTGATGAACCCAGGTTTCATCTCCTGTCACTATACGGCTGAGAAAAGTTTTGTCACTTCTGTGACACTCAATAAGCTCCGAACAAGCTTCAAAACGGGCTTGCTTGTGAAAATCCAAAAGTTGCCTCGGAACCCATCTGGCGCAAACCTTTGCAAAGCCTAGCTCATTAACAATATTCACAGCACTTCCATGGCTAACTCCAACACGTTCAGCAATGTCATCAATAGTGATTCTGCGATTATCTCTAATCAATTTCTCAACCTTATCATTGTTTCCAGGATTGACTGCAGAAGATGGTCTTCCACTTCTTGGTCTGTCCTGGAGGCTACTCAAACTTGGATCATCTTCTTCGTGTTTAATCCTGGATACCCACTTTTTCACAGTGCTGTAGGCTAATGAAGCATCTCCATAAACATTTACCAATCTTTCGAAAATTTGTTTTGGTGGCTCCCCTTCCGAAACAAGAAATTCAATCACAGCTCTCTGCTTCTGACGGACATCCAGTGATGACGTCATTTCCAAAACACAATACCAAAAGTGGACACGTTGAAACAATTTTTTTTTACAATTTATCTTTAAAGCAGTAAATTTACTAAACACCCTTAAAATTTCTAGAAAAAATATGAAGGTTAAAGCGGTTAAAGTTAACAGGGCTCATTACTTTTTGACTGACCCAATTTAAAATTGCTAGATGCAAAAGATAAGCCTAGTGTTTTTTGACAGTTGAATATTATATTATGAGAGGAAGCATACAAGTGGCATACATCAATGATACGTTGAAGATCATGAATGCTAGGGCAAAAACAACACAGATCATCAGAAAATAATAAATGATTAAGAAGAGATTTTCTAACAAAACATCCTACTTTTATTTTGTTTAGTTCTTTCGATAGATCATCATTTTGTAGACTGCAAAAAAGATGGACTTAATATGCTACCTTGTCTAACACCATTAGTTACCGAAAATAATGAAGAATAACATCTACCCCATCTAATTTGCATACTTTGTTGAGTATACCAGTAAACTAATAAACGAACAAAACACATTGGAACATTGTGCACAATTAACTTTTGAAAAAGCAAGTAATGATTTACCCGATCAAATGCCTTTGAAGCATCAAGAAAAACACAGAAAATTGGACTACCACGAGTAATATAATAAAAATTGCTTGTTTGAGTAGGAAAACACACATGTCTGTACTATGCTTAGTTTTAAAACCAAATTGACTGTCAGTGATATCTAAGAAATTTTTTTTAATTAATTAATATATTAATTAATAATAATAATAAATATTAATAATAAATATTAATTAAGATGACTTGCTCAAACAGCTTTGAGACAACTGTTGCAATTGCTATAGGTCTATAATTACCACAATCTTGATGATTACCATTCTTATTTTTTACAATAGGTACAATAACTGTATTAATGCAGGGTTTAGGAATATAGCTATGTAGGATACACATATTAAAAAATAAACTTAAATAAAGGGCAACAGTGGAATCAGCAAAACAAATATGCTCATTAGAAATGCCATCACTACCAACAGCACTGTTAAAAGGTAGTTTACACATGAAGGATTGAATAGTATTAACATCACACATGTACTGGGATGAATTCATATAACTATTTTTACAAGTAATGTGTTTGTAAACAAACTCTTTATACTCATCGTTTTCGACAGAGTTAAGTAGGTTGCTGAAATGATTTTTCCACATCTCTGCAATTTTTGGAATCCTGAAGTACCTCCAACTTCAGCTGGTAAAGGACATGATTTCTTAAGCTTTTTAATGTTTTGCCAGAAGGCCTTAGAAGTATCGGAATGAAATGCCTTGGCAATTGCATCAGCAGACTTTTAGTCTCTTAGTCTTTTGCACCGTCTTAGTTCATATTTCAATTGTTTTCGTGTTGATTTCATTCTAGTTCGAATCTCACCATTTTTTGGTCTGCCTTTTTTAACCCAAAATAGATAAGAAGTTCTTGCTCTAATATGTGCTAATTTCACTGAGTCATTCCAACCTGGAGTAGGATGAAATGAACGATCATGACAAGAAGATCTAAGTACATCTTTTGATGGTTGCAAGAGACTATAAACAATATCTGAGTAAAACTTATTGATAAATTCTAAATGTTTTTTGTCATAGCAATGAGCATTAGAATACAATGGTATTTTATTACTTCAAACGGGAGAAAAATATTATTCAAATAATGTTTAGTAGCAATGAGCATTAGAATACAATGGTATTTTATTACTTCAAACGGGAGAAAAATATTATTCAAAAAAAATATTATTCAAATAATGTTTAGTAGCTTTATGATAATTTGCTTTATTTGTCTGAGATACTTTTGACCATTTCACATTAAAGTAATCAGGTACAGGTTCATCAACAGCAATTTGGGTGAAGAATTTACAGTTAAATGTTATGGAAAGAGGGTGATGATCAGATGTAATAAAGTTATGTAGTACTTCTATTTTGGTTATTGAGGTGTGGGCTGCACAGGAGGATGTACAATGATCAATCCAGCTGCAAGTGTTATGAGCACCACTAACATACGTAAAAGATTTTTTAGGTAACATCGCCTCATCAGACATTATAATATTGAGATCTTGGCAAAAGGAATTTAACAAGGGGCCAAACATGTTATTGCTAGCATTGAAGTCTCCTATGATACACATATTAGGATGTTGAATATCTTCACATAGCTCACCAAGCTTTCCAAGATATTCTAAGTATGTGTCTGTATTGGATTCGCAACAATATGGAAGATATACATTGATAAAAGATATGGAGGAGGTACAAAGATTTATTGTAAGACCAATAATAGTATTATCATGGTTAGAGAATGTAGATGCCTGAAGCTGCTTGTTCCACAAAATAGCAGTGCCTTCATAAGGTCTACCTGAATGCAGTTTTGTTTCATAGCTAAAAGAACTTATACCATAAGAATAATGCTGATTGTTAATAGAATTCAGAAAATCAAGATTCTGCTTGGCAAGCCAAGTTTCTTGTAACAAAATTATGTCAAACGTTTTACATAAAGTTTTAATTTTTTCTAGCGAACTACTAAGACCTCTACAATTGAAGAAAACCACTTTTAACTCTATACTATTTGTTGTCTCCATTGGAATTATCAATACATTTGGAAAAAGATGCCATATTCAGATTTTGAATTGTTGAAAAATTTTTTAAGTAGTATTCCTGTTGGCCATTGTTCAAGATCAGGACATTCTTTAGCTGGTACTTCTGCATTAGAAATTTTTAGATAAGAGTCAAATTTAGTTTTTAATTTTTCAACAATGACTGTTGTTGCTGATTTAATCTTTTTTGAGCAAATTGTTTTATTTCACTCTCTAAAACATCTGGATGAAATCTTGAAGCAAAAATATTAACAGGTTTTTCAACAACCTTTGAGTCTGACTGTTTCATTCTGCCAATTCAAGTAGACCTACGTCTTTTTTCCACTTTGGTAAAATTATCAGCAGAGCTATTATCATTTTTGTAAGTTGTGTTTAATGTTTGAATACTTTTAATTTGTTGAGGAGTTGGTCTACAAGTTGGATCAGCAGAAATTAAACACTGAAATTCACCAATAGTCCATTTATGGGCTGTAAATTGTAAAATTCGAGAGTAACAATTAAGTTATCAAGAAATGGAATAAAAATTTCTAATCTAAAATGTTTTTCATCTGTTACAGCAGCAATGTTGCATCGATTGGTTTACCTTGAAGTAAGGCGTGGTGTTTTCAAAATAAAATCTTCGATTTTGGCCGTTTCTTGCGCAAAAATATAGAGCTGGTGAAATTCATATTCAGCTTTTTTTCTAAGACAATTCAATTCATTTGCAATATCCTGTGCAATGTTGACGGCTTCAAGAAGGTTTATCGATTTTTTTTGCTTAAATTTGCACAAAACAACACTGTGTTCAAAAACGTTTTTTAAAACTAAAAGAGCAATGCAAAATTTACTTTGGCTAATAGCAACAGCAGAGCTCATGATGAAGTTTTTCTGTCTGGCCATGTTGAAATTTCTGCCAAAGCTTCTAGAACGGTAAATTGTAAATTTAAAAAAGTACTAACATTCTCGTGTCAATCGACTCATCTGGTGGCACAAATTTAAATTTTTTTAGCTTTTGTTGTTAACGAAATCTGGTTTCATATCAAGTCAGTCTTCGCTTGAATATCAAGTCATTGTTATGGTCCGATTTTTGCTTATTATAAAAGTTAATATTACTTCCGATTTTAACTCACGTTTGTTTCATAGGCTTCAATTAATTATTAAATTATTGTTGTGGATAAATTCGTTTCTTCTATAAGAATTAATATTACTGCCGTTTTTAACTAAGCTTCTTTTATAGTCTGCAGTAACATATCAAGTCGTTGTGATGGACCAATTATTGCTTACTATAAGAATGAATAGTACTCTTGTTTTTAACCCACGTTTGTTTCATAGTCTTCATTTGATTATAAAGTCATTGTAATGGACCAATTGATGCTTACTATAAAAGTTAAACTTACTACCATCTTTAAACCATGCTTGTTTCATAGTTTTCATTTGATTATCAAGTCATTGTTTTAAACCAATTGTTGCCCCATTATAAAAGCTAATATTACTATTGTCTTTAAACCGCGTTTGTTTTATAGATTTTACTTAATCATTACGTCATTGTTGTGTATAAAGTCTTCCTTACTACATGTATAAGAGTTAATATTACTCCCGTCTTTAACACACCCTTTTTTCATAGTCTTTATTTGATTATCCAATCACTGTTAAGGACCAATTGTTGCTTAGTATAAAAGTTATTATTATTTCCGTTCTTAAACCAATCATTGTTAAGGATAAAATCCTGCTTATTTTTAGAGTTAATGTTACTGTCGTCTTTAACCCACGCCTGTTTCATGATCTTTACTTGATTCTCATGTCATTGTAATGGACAAATTGTTGTTTATTATAAAAGTTAATCTTACTGCCGTCCTTAAACCATGTTTGTTTCATAATCTTCATTACATTATAAAGTCAGTATTATGGATCAGTTGCTGCCCCACTATAAAAATTAATATTATTCTCGTCTATAAGCCGCGCCTGTTTTATAATCTTCACTTGATTATCAAGTCATTGTTGTGGATAAATTTTTTTTTATTATAACAGTTAATATTACTCTAGTTATTAACCCACGCTAGTTTCATAGTTTATATTTGATTATCAAGTCATTGCTATCGACCAAATATTGCTTACTACAGGAGTTATTATTATTTATGTCTTAAACCCAGTTATTGTTATGGATTAATTTTTGCTTAATATAATAGTTGATATTACTCCCGTTTATAATCCACGTTTCTTGACTTGATTATCATAGTCTTGACTTGATTATCAAGTCATTGCTAAAAACTCATTGTTGGTTACAATAAAAATTATAGCCTTCACTTCATTATTAAGTCGTGATTGTGGATAAATTTTTTTATAGAATAAAAGTTAATGTTACTCCTATCTTTAATTCACGCTTGTTTAATAATTTGTACTTGATTATGAAGTTTTTGTTATTGACCAATTGTTGCCCCACTATAGAATTTATCAAGTCTTGTTGCTTACTATAAAAACTATATAATAAAAAACTATAAAAATTATTATTACTCCTGTCCTTAAACCATGCTTGTTGCATAATCTTCATTTGATTATCAAGTTATTGTTATGGACCAATTGTTGCTTACTATAAAAGTTAATATTACTCCCGTTTTTAACTCACCCTTGTTTCATAATCTTGTCTTGATTATTAAACCGTTGTTGTGGATACATACTTTTTTACTATTTGAATAAGTTTCAGAAAATGAGTTTGTAGTTGTATTGATTTGGGCTAGCTACAATTAGTTTATAACTTTATTTTAATATTTTTAAATTTTACTTATACTGTAATTGTGATGGCGGATAACCTACAGATGATGCTGAAGTCTGTTCAGCAAGAATTAAAATTTATTAAAGAAGCTCAAACTAGGTATGAGAAGGAATATACTCAAAAACCTTCTGCTGCTGCTGCTGCTGCTTCTTCTGTTTCAGGCTCAGTAGTAAATCAAGAAGGACAACTGAAAAATATTTGAAAGGCCATCGAGAACATGGATAATGTACTTAGAAAGCTAGAGGAAGATGTTTGGAAAAACTGCAGACGCATCGATGACCTTGAGCAGTACAGCCGTAGGAATTGTCTTATTCTTCATGGATGTAAAATTTCAGCTCAGGAAAGTTATTCAGAATTTGGGTCTTATGTTATTCATAAGCTTAATTCTAAACTTGAGATTTCACCTGCAATAACAACACATGACATTGACACATGTCATGTTCTTCCTTCCAGGAAGAAGAGTTCGAATACACCAATCATCATCAAGTTTGTACGAAGATCTGTTCGGAATGCCATATATGCAATGAAGAAAAAACTTAAGGCAAAGAAAAATGATGATGAAAAACTATCCATAACTGAATCTTTAACAAGACGTCGACTGCAACTGCTAAGAAGTGCTAAGCAAACCTTTGGCCTCGGTTCTGCTTGACACTTAATGGTAATGTATATTGTATGCACAAAAATAAGGTACATAATTGATGATTTTAATGATATTGATAAATTAGTCACATAATTTTATATATAGATTAGTTTATTTATTTATTTATTAGTTATTTATTTAATTATTTATTATTATTCATTTATTTATTTATATATTATTAAGTTTATTTAGTTATTTATTAGTTTATATACGTATATTATAGATTAGTTTAAAAATCATATTATTATCTAAATATCATATTTTTTTATTAATTTATTTAGTTGCAAATGTAATAGAATTCTAGCTCTGCTTATAACTTGCTAATTCTGTTTAATATTCTTATTCTGTTCTTTATATATGCTAACTAAATAAAACCATAATTCTATTCATAGATATTCAATCAATTTAATCACTGTACATATTTTAAGCCCTAACATTAGTGAACAAGGATAAAGTCAAACAACTGCTTAAATTGTCATTTCTGTTTGAAACACATAAGAAAAAATCATAGACAAATACAATGTTCAAATTGTTTTAATTCATTTCATAAATCATGCACTGTTAAAATTGATAAGTCAACAAAAATCTCTTTACACAAATACCAACAAAATAACTGATCCACAGCAACTAGCTAACCTATTCAATGACCATTTTTCATCTATTGCATATAAATATACTAGTACACTCCCTAAATATGAAAATAATTATTCTGAATACCTTGGAAACAAAATTCAAGAAACTATGTATGTTTGGCCTACTTGCCCTATGGAAGAAAAAATATACTTATAAACAGCAAACCAAAACTAAGTGCAGGTTTTGATGAAATCCCACTTAAATTACTGAAATCTTCTGATAATATTATCATGGCACTTTCACATATATTCAACCTTTCTCTTTCTACTGGTAAAGTAATTAGTGATTTCAAAATTGCCAAGATCATACCCTTGTATAAAAAAGGTGATGCTAGTGACATAAATAACCATAGGCCTATCAGCCTACTTTCAAATATTTTCAAAATTTTGGAAAAAATAATGTACCGCAGAGTAATTAGCTTTTTAAACAGACATAATTTTTTTTCGAAAATCAATCTGGTTTCAGAAAAAAATGTTCTACTTCCCAAGCTATTTCGCTTCTCATAAATAGCATCACCAATTCATTCAACAAAAACGAAAAAAGCCTTGCTATTTTCCTGGATTTATCAAAAGCATTTGATACAATTAGCATTGAAATACTACTAAAAAAACTCGACCATTATGGAATAAGAGGACCAGCATATATCTGGTTCAAGAACTATTTACTCAACAGAAAACAACAAGTTGTGTGTTCTGGTGTTTTATCATCCACAATCAATTCATCAACCATGGGTTTTCCGCAAGGGTCTATTTTAGGCCCACTCCTGTTTCTTATATATGTGAATGATTTTAACAATTGCTTAACTAAAAGCAAAGCCGTTATGTTTGCTGACGATATAACTGTTTGGACTAGCCATAAAAATACGTCAACTCTATTCCAATTCATGCAATCAGAGATGGAATTAATTGATCGGTGGCTGGTTTCTAACAAATTGTCAATAAATATTGAAAAAACTAAATTTATGCTTTTTAGTGCTCCAAACTCAAATGTTGGAGGTAAACATTCTTTATCAATAAGAAATACAGTAGACAAATTGATCAGGTAAATTCTCTAAAATTTCTGGGTGTATTCATTCACAATAATCTTTCCTGGAGTCTACACATGAAATACTTGATTTCAAAGCTAAGAAGCTGTTATGGTGTAGTGTGCAAAATAAAATCACTTGTAAACAAGGATTCACTACTCCTTCTGTATCATTCTCTAATTAACAGTCACCTCCAATATTGCATTTCAAACTGGTGTTTTGGTAATTCAACTCTAATTACAAAGCTTCAGCAAATTTGTAACAAATTCTTGAGAATGATATTTGAATTGCCCTATTGTTCCAACATAAATGACATTATGAAACAATGCAACATTTTAAAAATAAATCAATTATATAAATTGGAAACGGCGTCCCTTATGTTCAAACTAATACAAGGTGGAAACAAATCTGCTTTTAGTTGTAATTTGCATTTAAATCCATGCAAATACAATACAAGAAACAAAGCTCAATACATAACACATCATTGTAAAACAACTGTTGCAAAACAATCTTTTTCTTATCAAGGCCCTTTCATTTGGAATTCTCTCCCAGCCAATTTAAAAACTAGCAACCAGACTTTCAAATGTTTCAGAAACAATCTTAAAAAATTCCTACTCAATGAATCAATATAAATAACGATCAATAAAAGATTTTATAAATTAAGTTATAAAACTATAACCACGTCTTAATGGCGCTTTGTCTTTTCGGCGCCATAACTTGACAGTGCATGAAGGTATTGCTTTTATACATCTGTAAACTAGAATTAGTGTATAATTAAATATTCAATAAGATCTAAATTTAATGATTTTAGTGAGCTACTTACTGCGGGAAAGCATTTTTATTTCAGATAAAAATGAATTCAGGAAATTCAAGCACATGTCTTTCTAAAGAACAATCATCAACATTGGTTCTCTTATCAATTTTCAATCAGGCTACAATCTTCAAAACATTTTCAATCTCTATCAAGAAAGAGTGTATGCTACGTAAGAAAATTGAAATCAATTGATATAACAAATTCAAACCGTTGAATGGACAATCAACCTTATTATTATTTTTTTTTAACTGATTATTCAAATCAATTTACACAGTTGGCATGTTCTATTCTTTTCTAAACTTTATACTTCTTTATTCTCTCTTCATAATGTATATATATATAAGTATATTTTGTTTTCTTTTTATGTTTGTATTTGCAGTGCATCCAGAAAAGGTTTCCGGACCTGGTGAGGTTTCTTTTAGGGAGGTTTTCTTTACTCACCATGCTCAGTTGAGCTAAATTTATAGTTAGCAATATAGGGCGGTTGTGCCTCCCAATGATTTACATAACCGTTCCTGCACTGCACATTTTTTTTTTGTCATTTTTTTTTTGGCTTGTCATTTTTTTGTGACTTTTTTGTCTTTTTAAATAATAATATTTAGTTTGAATTAGGTAACGCGGCCGTGCTTCTTATTTTTTCTCTTTCTTATCCCCTCTCTATACTTTCTGCATGTTTAACGTTCGTCGTTGTGTCGCGTTTCCTTTTCATGCTTTGCTTAATGTACATTGCATATACTTAAATATTGTTACTAAGCGTGAATAAAATATCATCATCATACTATAAAAATTAATATTACCCTTGTGTTTAACACATGCTTCGTTTATACTCTTTAAAAGATGTCTTTACTTGATTATCAAGTCATTTTTATGGACGAAATGTTGCTTATTATAAAACTTATTGCTACTCGCGTTTGTGTCCCACGCTTGTTTCAAAGTACTCATTTGATTATTAAGTAATTGTTGAGGATAAATTTGTTTTTACTATAAGAGTCAATATTACTCCTGTCTTTAACCCACACTTGTTTTAAAGTTTTCACTTTATTATTAAATTCAAATTCAAATTCAAAAAACTTTTTTTTCAAACAGTACTGTCCATATAAAATTAACAACAAAACAAATATACACATTAGAAAACACAATCATTATTAAAAACAATAAAGCATGTGCCTATAGTGAGCAAAAAATTGACTATCAAAAAGCAATAAGTGTTCATTATGTTGGTGATAAGGAAGTTAGAGGAGTTAAGGCAAAAATTAATAAAATTATACAGTTTTTTTCAAGAGATTCAAAAGTAGGTATATGATTTATAACTTGTAATTCACGCGCGCTTGTGTATCTAGGTAGATTGTGTAACATCCTATAGCAGTCATTGTAGGCAACACGAATACTATAAAAGCTTAATTTTAGGTATTTACTCCACAGATTGAATCATAAAAATTTGTACAATACGATTTAAACAATAGGTTTTAACATCAAAAGAACACTGTGAAAAAGCAGATTTCAATTGGTTTGTGCAACAATATAATGATCTTACTTGTCTATTAATATCATCATGGTCCATTAATGCTTTGGTTAAATATACACCAAGATATTTAACTTTTTTACTAAAATTCAGCGTTTCGTTACACAAGCGGACTACAGGGACATTCGTGAGGTGAAATGATTTAGAAAGACACTGCATACACCGAGATTTATTACTATTAAAAAAAATACCGTTTTTATAAGAAAAGCTATCACACACATCAAGTAAATCTTGTAATCTTGCAATGCTAGGACTGAAACAGCATACATCATCTGCATATATGCATATATAATATAGTTAACCAAACTGTTTCCAATATAACAACCAGCAGGAACACGATTGAGATCTTTTGACAGTTGATCCATATAAACAGCAAATAAGTAAGGACTAAGTATTCCCCCCTTGTCGCACACCGTTAGAGACTCCAAAAGATTGAGACAGTTGACATCCCCATCTTACTCGCATTTGCTGTTGACGATATTAATATCGCAGCAATCGTATACATGAAAAACAAGGCGGAATATCACGCAATAACAGCTTTTTAAACAATAGTTCATGAGATACTCGGTCAAACGCTTTAGAGGCATTTGAAAATACTGAAAAACTAGGGCTACTCAGTTGAAGGTAAGACGAAATGATTTTCTTGAGCAAGAAGGCACACATATCAGTGCCTGTACTACGTTTAGTCCCGTATTGGTGATCAGTAGTTGACGAAAAAGCCTTCATGTTAAATAATATAAAATGTTCAAAAAATCTAGTAATCGTACTAGACACAGCTATAGACCTGTAATTACCTACATTAGTTGCATCTTTATTTTTACACTTGAGAATAGGAACTATATCAGTAATAAGACAATCTTCAGTAATAAAGCCATAACTCATACATAAATTAAACAAAACGCTTAAGTAAATACAAAAACAATAATGAGCATACCGTAAATGTTCTGCCGTGATACCATCAGCACCAGCAGATTTCTGTAAAGGTAAGTTTTTAATTAAATTACACATCACAGAAGCTGTGCACTGAAAGTTGGTTATATTGCAAAAACTGGATTGGCGGGTAAGAAAGTTATCAACAAAAATTTTGTCACAACTTTTACGAGATGCACTGTCAGGTACCATTAGCTGAAATTATTCACTAAGCTGACCTGTTTTGCCTTTGGACAAAAGAAGAGGGGCAAGTGGACTTACACCTGTTGCAGCATACAAATTGATGTATTGTGAGGTTTTCTGCAAATCTGTTTTTTGGCACATAGAAATTGGTTTTGTGATATGTTTTAAACTCTCCTTTTGCTTTTAATTTATTTAGTTATGCAACTTAGCTTTTTCATGAACCCCCTACAAACAAATCAGCTTTTCCCAACCAATCACTAATTCATGGTATATAAATCCAGCATTTGATTCATCCAAGTTCTTTATTGGGATTGGGACTTAATCTACTTTTTCAAAACTGTGTTTGGTGAAAAACTCAGAAGGGTTCTCATCAAAGTTTCCAAAACCAAACAACCTATAGTACACCACTATCGAAAGAATCCTTAAGAAATTTCAATATGGATCAACCTGAGACTCTGCTTATTTGAGTTAGATTTATGCTGAAATAGTCAACCTTTAGCAAACAGTCTATTCATTATCCCAAGCAAGTAAATTTTAAAGCAGGAATAAAAAACTATTAAACATTTTTTGCTAGTCACATGTAATGAGCTAGTTGTATAGCAATTGCTTTTCTGTAATTTTATTTTTTATTGTTTAAACAGGTTTCAAGAAAGACAACCAAGATGTTGTGGTCATTGTTTGGAAGGGCATCCGCTTTTGGTCAGACATGAACAGTTATCCTTTTAGTACCAGGTTGCTGTACTGCCCTGATCAGATCCTGGCTTTCTTTGTTAAGCCAGCATTGAGTTTTATCATCCAAAGTCGTCAGACCTCGTGCTCTGTGCAACCAAGATTAATTTTTAAAGCATTTCAATTCCTGTCAAAAATGCCTTGCTATTAAAAATTCAAACAACTTACCCAAAGCACTTTATAATAAAGATTTTTCGCATTACTTTTTGGTTTTTTGTGTTGTTTTTGCTTATCTGATAATTCTAATACTATAAAAATTGATAGCATTTAGGCACTATTAAAATATGCAATAAACACCAGGTTAAAGGAATCATGCATTGACCAAACATCTTGCAGTTCTAGCCTTTTATTTATTTATTTATCTCAGACCCAAAAGCGTCCATATATGCACACACACGCAAAAAAAAAAAAAAAAAGAAATATCAACCCTAAAAGATACACAATGGAAAAATACAAGTTTAAAACAAAGTTTGCACAAAATATTGGTAATAAAACGATTTATACCATAAGTCCGATGACATTAATGACATAATGAAAATATTTTGGGAGTTTATACAACGATTATAGTGAAAGAAAAAATATATTTTCTAATTAGAGCATCGAAGGTATCAATATTTGATTGTACTTGATGGTTACGAGCACTAACACATCGAGGTATGTGGTGCAAAATTCTATAAGAATCATTGTAAGCAACACGTAATCGACTGAAATTATATTTACAATAATTACACCATAAGTGGCTTCCATAAAATGGCATGCAAAAATGTTTAAATAAGTAATTTTTTACTTCCAAGCTGCACTTAGTAAATTGCTGTTTCAATTTATTTGCTGAGCAATAGAGTGATTTAACCTGCCTTTGAATGTTAATGTCATCAGTAAGATGACTGCTAATATGCAACCCAAGATATTTTACCGATTAAACAAAAATGATTTCTGAATTATCCATCAATAGCTTAGGAGAGGAAGATAGATTGAAATTTTTTGGTGCAAACAATATACCAAATGATTTATTACAATTAAATAACATTTTATGTGACTGGGCGTAATTGTAGCATGCATTTAAAAGATCTTGAAGACCAACTAAACTAGGTCTAAATAGACAAATGTCATCAGCAAACATAATATCATTTAGGCAGTAATTTCCAAAATAACACCCAGATTTAATAGTGTTTAAATTAGAAGTCAGATCATCAATATACAGGGAAAATAAGTAAGAGCTTAAGATACCTCTTTGGCGAACACCATTTGAGACCAAAAAAGAGTCAGAAAAATAATTATTCCACCTAACTTTCATCATTTGAGTTTTATACCAGTAACGCAACAACCTAATGAAGTAGAAAGGCACATTTCTAAGTATTAACTTTTTAAATAAAAGATTATGATCTATTTTATCAAAGGCTTTAAAGGCATCCAAAAACACAGCAAACACAGGAGTATCTCTAGATACATATGAAGAAGCTACTTGTTTAAGAAGAAATACACTCATGTCTGTACCATGATTAGGTTTAAACCCAAATTGGTTATCATTTGTTTTTAAAAAATCTATTAAATGATGTAACATGTAAGATTCAAACAGTTTTGACACAACTGTGGTAAGAGCAATAGGCCTGTAATTACTAACATCATAAACATTTTTATTTTTGTTTTTAATTATTGGGACAAGTAATGTGTCAGTACAAGATTTTGGGATAACACCATGATATAAACACATATTAAAAAGATCACATATATATTCTTTAATACTACTATCACAATAGCAAAAATGTTCAGCAGAAATACCATCAACACCAGGAGCACAGTTTAGCTTTAATTTATGAATTAATGGACTGATAGTGTCAATAGTGCATTCAGCCAAGGATAGGTTATGATAAGACTCAAACGATTGTAATTTGAAATCAACAAATTTCGTTGCATCCGAAAAACTACTAGTATTTAAGAGAGAAGAAAAATGCTTTTTCCACATCTCAGCAATATTTTTAGCACCTTTTACTCCACCAACAGAAGCAGGAAGAGAACAATGATTATTAGAAGATCTAATTTTGCTCCAAAAAGATTTAGGTGCATTGGACCTAGAATGTAGAGCAAGTGCTAAAGCATTAGCCTGATGACATTCATAATTTCTTTTACATTTGCGAAGAGCATATTTAAATGATCTTCGGGAAGATTTCATTGCTTTATAATACTTTCCATTTCTGATCTTACCATTTTTAATCCAATTTAGATAGGCAGCTCTGGCAGTTACATGTGCTCTTTTAACATTATTATTCCAACCATAAATAAAATTATTGGTTTTCTTGTGCTTGGATACAAGCAAGTCTTTTGAAGCAGTTTTGATTGCAAAAATAATCTGTTCATAAAAATTCTCAATAACTGCAACATGTTGAGGATCATTACATAGAGGAGTTTTACATTTAAGAACTGAAACGGGTACTCTTATTTCAGACAATAATTTCTTACATTTCAGACTATAATCATATTTTTGTTCAGGTGTTACTTTATTCCAATTAATTTTGTGATGGTAAGTAGTTAAAGCAGTACTGTCAAATAAGGGTAGATTAAGAGTGTACATAGTAAAAGTAAGGGGTCTATGGTCAGAAGTAATTACATTATGCAGAACTTCCATTTGAAAATACAATATTATTTCAAATTACAAATACAAATATTATTTCAAAAATTAAAGATTTAAAAAGGGTTCAAGTATCGGCTAAGGTAGAACGTTGTACGCGGCGAAGAAAGAAAAAAAGAAGAATGAAAGAAAATCACAGTTTAAGTTTGGCGTTAATCAATTTATATTTATTTTTATGCCGACACTTATTGATCAATTCGGTTCGTTTGTTCAGCAGAGCGTCATCATTTGCAGTTAAGATTTCGTATTTTTCTGCCAGACAGAGGTTGCATATTTTGCCCCCGTGTTGATAAGGTGTTGCGTGGCAAATAATTTTCCAAGAGATAGTAGGATTTATACCAGAATCTTTGCAGGACCAAATGAATTTCGAAAGTTCTGGTGCGTTTCTTTTGGAATTCGAATTGAAGGAATGGTTGTGGTTATAGAATCTTGCTTTAAATTCGGTTTCGCACAGTCCGATATAGTTCTTGGATTGGTCTTTAGCTTGTACAGTTGCTTGGTAAACGATTGCTTTGTCTCGGCAGTTGCCATTCAATGGGCATGACGGTTTATACCTGCAGTTACATGGTTTAAATTCTGGTTTGCCGTTGTGGGATTTAAGGAGCTTCTTGTTGTGAGCTGAGATGATGTCTGCCATATTGGGGGTACAGCTGTAGCTGAGTTTAACCACATTCTGTAGCTGAGTTTAACCATATACACGCAGTGTTATGTAACGTTTAAGAATTTGTTGATCAAGAGAATTAGGAAACTCATTTTTATCATATTGAATTTCCAATAAACAATTAATGAGCCATTTAGTCTTGGTTTCTTGGAAAACGAAACAAACGCATACCTTTTTTTGTACTTAAAGTGCAATTCGAAGCACTACACCAACCCATAATTACTCTTAAATCTTTTAGTACGGTACTTATAAACTTAAACATTTTTTTTCAATTCTCAAAACTTTAGAAAGTTATTTCATCATTTTTGGATGATTTTAAACAATTTTTAGATGCTTTGATAAGGACTGATGATAGTCGAAAACGTTCAGCTTTTTAATAAAAAAATTTTATGAACTAAACGAAATGTTGGATTTTGCTTGCTATAATTTTTAAATGGATTTTAAAAATTACATCTCTTCCTAAAAAAGTTAGTATTAGAATAAATCTTTTAAAAGTTATTAACATCTTAAAAATTATTAATAAATTCCAATAATCAGATAATTTTTCATAATCAAGATTTTTATAACCAATTTATCTGTTGCTTTTTTTAATTTAAAGCCATATTCAACGTTAAATTAGAATTTCTTTTCTGATTTGTATTGTACTTATGCACAAAAGATCGTCTCGATAGACACAACATGGCTCATTTTTTATACTATGCATAACTTACTGTTTATAGGAATTTTGTTTAAATTTAATTCAAATTTTTTTGTAAAAATTAAGGGATTTATATTTTACAAAGGTTCCTATTAAAGGCATTTTTAACCTTTTTTGTCTTAACAAAAACCAAAACTAAAGCTTCTCTTTCTAGTAATGTTTTAGACTATAGATTTTGCAATTCTTATAATAAAACTTGTACATTGTGGAATGAGCATAATTCTTGAGATTTTAGCATCATTTTGCTTTGCCAGCTTATAATTGTTATTGCTTTACGCGTATACAATAATAAAAAATGTTTTTGTTTTTCTTTGTATGTAATAAGTGCAAATTTGTATTTACTGATTAAAAATATCAGATTTTTGTCTTTGATAGTGGCCTATTTGTTTAGTCAGTTCAATTTTCAGTTCTATTGAAATATAATTTAAAAAATTTATTATTTTTGAAGACTATCACGATTGTGGCTTGAATGTCTATTATGTAGTGGCGGAAAAGTTTTAAAAATATAAGTCTGATAGATTGTGTGCATCCTAAAAGCAGTCGAAAAACTTACAACTTTTAAACTCAAACCTAGTTCAAGTTCGTTTTAAAAAGCCCGAACCAATTTAAGTCCAACACTATCAAAAATGATCTAATTTTAGTATAAGACCATTAAAGCTTAAATAGTAGTTCAAAATATTTGAATTTATAAAACTGTTTTCCCTAAGTTGTTTCTATGCATTGCATACAGTCTAGCTTAGGCTGCTAAGCACACGAAAATAACTTCAAGTCAACAACTATTGATTTGAGGAATTGGGTTAAATCTTTGTTTTTTGTAAAAAAAAAAAGGGAATTGAAGCAGTGATGGAATTCAAAAACTTGTTCTTTTATTCACAGAAATATGGAAGTACAGAGATTACGTTAAATTAATAGCGCGCTCCCTGAACGTTATGACATTCCAAGAACGTGTTCACGCGAAACAGTGCAAACTCCCTGAATCCCATCATTGAATTCAAGTCTGTCCAAGACTTTTTCAAGTAAAAAACTTAATTTTAGTTATAAGCACATGCATGGGAGAATTTTAGTTTAAAAGTGATCCTTCCCTCCCTTTAAAGAATGACGGATATGCAAAACAATGAAAAAGGAATAGAGCAGAATAAAAGTGTAGAGAAAAAAAGGTTTTCACTTTATTTTAACTATTATATTAACTGTAGTTTTAGTTTGCAAACCCACCAACCATGATAAATATCTGTGTCTGCCACTGATTTTAGTTACTGTATTTCAAGTTTCATAACAACATCAATTTTTTTCTATATTTGGTAGCTTATCTTTTTAGATGGCATTGCTACAATGATAATCGAAGTTGTTTTTTGGGGGCCCCTGATTATGAATTTGCCTCAAGCCCTTAACTTTGAATACACATCACTACTCAATATTTAGCGTATAAGACGTTATCGTATTTCTAACCAAAATTTAAGCTATTTCGCCTGTGAATCAATTGTTTTAGCTCGAGCGCTTAAGCAATCGATTTAATATCAGCAATTGTGTTTGAAAACTTAAACATAAAATTTTTACCAAGAGTTTTGCTTAAGGGGAGCATAACACCGACTTTTTTCTACCAACTACAAAACACCCGAAAATTCTTGGTACCATTCTTGACTTAAAACTAACATTTTCACAACATTCACAACACATAAAACATTACTAAAACAAAACAAACGCTTAGCATTCTAAAACCACTCACTTCTATCAAATGGGTAAACAAAAGAAATTAATAGCCTCCACATTCAAAGCTATCACTCGCCCCAGTTTGGAACATGCAAATACCGCATGGAGCCCTGTCATATCAAACACCAACATCAAGAAACTGCAAACCATTCAAAACACAGCTTTGCGAATAGTTATTGGATGCACACTCAAATACACACAAACACTCAACATCGACATGACGAAATTAAAATCCCTCCAACGGATACCCATCTCAAACTTCATACCATTCAACTTAAGCAACTGACTCAAACACAAACACACCCTTTACATAATCTTAATGCATACTTAAATTCGACCCGAAATACGTATAAAAGTCACAATCTTTCACAACAATGAGGATATTAACATCATCATCTTAAAACTAAACATAACACCTGAGGAATGTAGAGGAAAACTCAAATACATTCACACTACTATCACCTCATAATACCTCAGTTCTAGAAAAAGCAACAAAGTTACTATTACCACACCCCTATCATATTCATTTATCACAACAAACATTATCATGTCATATGTGTACAAAACTGACACAGCTTAGAGCCAACAAATCACCACTCCTGCAAAGTTACTTACATACATACACTGAACCCTGAAACTTACACGTTAAAATGTCCACTATGCTTGTCTCACACACATGACACTAATCACCACCTCTTTAATTGCAGTCAACTACCAACACAACACCACTAGTTTTTGAAAAAATCCCTTAGAAGCAGCAGAGGTAATTTAAAAGTGGGAATCTAGAGATTGACTTCTTTGAAAGATTAAGGGATGGCTACTCCAAAAAATCCTTGAATAGGGGCAACAACAACAACAACAATAATAGTTATTTCTAATAATATGTTTTCAAAATGGAAAAAATATACTTATTCTAATGGCTATGCTCTCCAAAAGCAATCTGGAAAGACGTGACAATTGCCCTTCTAACCCCTGCTTCGGGTGCACCTGGGTGGGGGTAAGTATAGTTGACAAATAAAAAAATTTCAAAATTATCATCAAGTAGGCTACAGAAATATCTGTACAAGCTTTTTTATATTTAATCACTTCTAAATCTATTTGTTCATTTGTTTTTAATTTTTGAGGGTAGTAAAAAAATTTCTTGTCCCCTGGTTCGGCTTCCGGGTGCATCAAAGCTATATCAAATAGATTAGAACGCCGGTTGGCGACAACCCCGATAAAGAGACCACCTCAGTGTCTATAACGAGACCAACTCAGAACGTGATAAATACCCGATAAAATAAACCCGATAAGTACAAGATAAAGAGATCACCTCAGTGTACTCAGTGAGACATCGATAAAAAGACCCCCTCAGTCATATCACAATATCACGACCACTTCAGTGTGGTTTCAAATTTTTTTTATTAAAATGTAGGGTTAGGGTTAGGGTTTCAATAACGCGAATACCTCACTAAAGCGACCCTTTGGCTGTGGTCCCGCGGGTGGTTGGGTTAGCGGGGTTCTACTAAATGCAATTGCATATGATAATTATATATCACATTAAATAAAACATTGGTCTTAATGCACTATGCTTAGATTGATGAAATCAAAATTCTTTAATTTTTTTGTGTGTTAACATGATTTAAAAGGACACTCTTGTTTTGTGTGTAAAATAATTCAAAAAGACACCCTGCGTTATTTGCGTTTTGTGTTTTACAACTGTTCTGTAAAACACAAAACGCTAGTTCTGTTTTGTTTAACATTGTTCAAATTAAACATTGCACTAGTTTTAAACTGCTTAACTTGATTTAAATAGCATATTGCTCTTAATGCACTATGCTTATATTGATTTTAAAAGAATGCGTAATTGTTTTGTGTGTTACTTAATTTATCGTTATTTGCGTTTTGCTTAACATGCATTGAAAAACACAAAACGCTAGTTCTGTTTTGTTTAACATAGTTCAAATAAAACATTGCGTTGATTTTGTACTGCTTAACTTAACTCAAATAACACATTGCGCTTTATTGCACTATGCTTATATTGATTTAAACAAAAATGCGTTACTTGTTTTCTGTGTTACTTAATTTATTGTTATTTGCGTTTTGCTTAACATACGTTGTAAAACACAAAGTGCCATTAATCTGTTGTGTTTAACATAGTTCAAAAAAAAAGCATTGTGCTAGTTTTGCACTGCTTAACTTGATTTGAATTGCACATTGCGCTTAATGAACTATGTTTAGATTGAATAACACAAAAAGCGTTAATTTTTTGTGTGCTACATGATTTGAAAAACACTCTGTTATTTGCGTTTTGATTAACATGCGTTGTAAAACGGTTTACTTCATTAACATGCGTTGTAAAACGTTGTAAAAATAAAAGTGCTATTGGTGTTTATTTTACCCTAGTTCAAATAAAGCATTGCACAAATTTTACAATACATAACTTGATTCAAATAACACATTGCACTTAATGCTTTATGCTTAGACTCAATAAAACAAAATGCAGTAACTGTTTTGTGTGTTACATGATTTAAAAGTTACATTCGGCAGTCGGCAGCGTGGTCGAGTGGTTAAAGCGCCGACCCCGTGACCAATACGGTGTCGGTTCAAAACCTACTCGCGCCATTCTGTTGTGTCCTTGGGAAAGATACTTTACGACACATTCCCCTGCTTCATGGTGGTCCTGGCAAGCAGTTCTAAATTATAGTCATATCTCTACTAAATTACAAGCGGACAGCAATATCTTGGCATCTCCGGAAGCAGGTCGGGGTAATTGCCTACCCTATGTATTAGCGCCTCCGTCGCTTTCCTGCGAGTCAGGAGGATAAATATAAAAATAAAATAAGTAAATAAATACATTGCGTTATTTGCGTTTTGCTTAACATGCATTGAAAAGCACAAAACGCTAGTTGTATTTTGTTTAACATAGTTTAAATAAAGCACTGCGCGAGTTGTGCACTGCTTAACTTGATTCAAATAACAAATTGCGCTTAATGATTTATTTTTAGATTCAATAAAACAGAAAACACTAGTTGTTTTGTGTGTTACATGATTTAAAAGACACTCTGCGTTATTTGCATTTTGCTTAACATGTGTTGAAAAACATAAAACGCTATTGGTGTTGTGCTTAATCTAATTCAGCGTGGTCCAACTACAGGCCCGCGGGCCGCATGCGGCCCGCGAAACAATTTTGTGCGGCCCGCGGAACAATTTTGCACAATTCAAGTCTTGTCGATCATAAGTAGCGGCAATCTTTTATAACAGCGTGGTCCAACTACGGGCTCGCGGGCCGCATGCCGCATATCAATTTTGCACAAGTCTTGTCGATCAGAAGCAGCAGCCGTAATTTTTTTTTGGAGAACGCTATGATTTTGCGCCAAAATAGGAATTTTGGAGACCGATTCCAAGTGAAGACCTTTTTTTTTTTTTTTTTGGAGAACACCCTGATTTTGGAACGAAAATAGGAATTTTTAGCCAACTGAGGCCCGCAAACTCGAATAATTTTGAAAAGTGGCCCACAAGAGTGCAGAAGTTGGACCACCCTGATCTAATTCAAATAAAGCCATGCGCTAAGTTTGCAGTGCTTAATTTGATTCAATATACATTTTGCGCTTTGCTTAGATTTATTGCACATATGCTTAGATTCATTCAAAGCAGAATGTGTTAAAAGTTTTGTGTGTTGCATGATTTAAAAGACACTCATCGTTAATTGAGTTTTGCTTATAATGCGTTAAAAAACACAAAACGCTTTTTGTGTTGTGCTAAATATACGTAGTTCAAATAAAATATGCCGATAGTTTTGCTGTGCTTAACTGAATTCAAATAACACATTGTGCTTAATGCACTATGCTCAGATTGATTAAAACAGATTGCATTAATTGTTTTTTGTGTTACATGATTTAAAAGATTTATTGCCTTATTTGCGTTTTGATTAACATGCGGTGTAAAACACAAAGTGCTATTAGTGTATGGTGTTTAACATAGTTCAAATAAAGCATTGCGCTAGTTTTGCACTGCTTAACTTGGTTTAAATAGCACATTGTGCTTAATGCACCATGCTTAGATTTAATAAAACAAAATGCGTTATTTGTTTTGTGTGTTTTATGATTTAATAGTTACATTGCGTTTGCTTAACATGCGTTGTAAAACACATAACGTTAGTTGTATTTTTGTTTATCATAGTTCAAAAAAAGCATTGCCCTATTTTTTTACTGCTTAACTTGGTTCAAATAACACATTGCGCTTAAGGCATTATTAAGGCATATAATTAAATTGATAAAAACAGAATTCATTAATTGTTTGTGGTGCATGATTTAAAACACACTGCATTATTTGCGTTTTGCTTAACATACGTTGTAAAACGCAAAACTCTAGTTTTGTTGTGCATAATAAAATTCAAATAAAACATTGCTGTAGTTTGCACTGCTCAACTTGATTCAAATAACCTATTACGCTTAATGCAATATACTGTACTTAGATTGATTAAAAAAGAATGTGTTAATTGTTTTTTGTGTTACATCATTTAAAAGATTTATTGCGTTATTTGTATTTTATTTAACATACGTTATAAAATACAGAGTGCTATTAATATGTGCTATTAAACGCAATGTTAAACACATAGTTCAAAAAAAGCATTGAGTTAGTTTAGCACTGCTTAACTTGGTTGAAATAGCATATTGCGCTTAATGCACTAGGCTTAGGTTGAAAAAAACAGAATGAAGTAACTGTTTTGTGTTACATCATTTAAAAATTACATTGCGTTATTTGCGTTTTGCTTAACATGCGTTGAAAAACACAAAACGCTAGTTGAGTTGTTTTAATATAGTTGTGTAGCATTTTGTGTTTTACAATGCATGTGATGCGAAACGCAAATAACGCAATTTATTTTTTAAATTGTCTAACACACAAAACAATTAACGCATTTTGTTTTATTAAATTTAAGCATGGGGCATTAAGCGCAATCTGCTATTTAAACCAAGTTAAGCAGAACAAAATTAGAGCAATACTTTTTTTGAACTACATAACACAACTAACGTTTCGTGTTTTACAACGCATGTTAAGCAAAACGCAAATAACGATAAATCATGTAACACAAAAAACAATTAACGCATTGTGTTTAAATTAATTTAAGCATAGTACATTAAGCACAATGTGTTATTTAAATCCAGTTAAACACTGCAAAACTAGCGCAATGCTTTATTTGAACTATATTAAACACAGCACTAATAGTGTTTTGTATTTCTCATCGTATGTTAAGCAAAGCGCAAATAACGCAGTGTCTTTTAAACTATGCAATACACAAAAATTTTAACACATTCTGTTTTAATCAATCTAAGCATAGTGCATTAAGCGCAATGCGTTAATTGAATTAAATTAAGCACTGCAAACTTAACGTAATGAATTTTTTGTACTAGCTTAAGCACAACACCAATAGCGTTTTGTGTTTCTCAACACTTGTTAAGCAAAAAGCAAATAACGTTAGAAATCTTTTTAAGTCAGATAACACACAAAACAAGTAACGCATTCTATTTTAATCAATCTAAGCGTAGTGCAATAAACGCAATGTATTATTTGAATCAAGTTAAGCAGTGGAAAACTAGCGCAATGCTTTTTATGAAAACACAAAACCCAAGCAACGCAGAGTGTCTTTTAAACACATAACAACCAAAACAATTAACGCTTTCTGTTGTAATCAATCTAAGCATAGTGCAATAAGCCCATTATTTTATTTAAATCAAGTAAAGCAATAAAAACATAGCGCAAAGCCTGTTAAAAATAAAATCTTGTTTATTTTAAGAGTTAATGGTAGGCTACTATCGTTTTTAACCCGTGCCTGTTTCATAATCTTCACTCGATTAATAATTTATTGTAATAGGCCAATTGTTGTTTATTATAAAACTTATTAATACACCCGTCCCTAAACTAGTCATTGTTACGCATAAAATCTTGCTTATTTTAAAGTTAATGTTACTTTCGTCTTTAACACATGCCTGTTTCATGGTCTTCAATTGATTATCAAGTTATTGTTGCGGACTTATTTTGCTCAGTTCTTGACTTCTTACAACAGTTATTGTTACTCCCGTTTTAACCAACGCTTGTTTTGTCTTTACTTGATTGTTAAGTCATTGTTTTGGATTAATTTTCTTTACTGTAAAAGTAATATTATTTCCATTTTCAACCCCCGCTTTTTTCGTAGTCTTTTCTTGATTATCAAGTCATTTTTATGGTCCAATGGTTGCTTACTATAAACGTTAATATTACTCCCGATTTTAATCCTGTTTCTTTCATTGCCTTCAATTGAATATTAACTCATTGTTTTGAATAAATTCGTTTCTTCCATTATCTCCGTCTTTAACCCAAGCTTCTTATATAGTTTTCACTTACATATCAAGTCCTTGTTATGGTCCAATTGTTGCTTACAATAAAAGTTAATAGTTTTCTTGTTTTTAACCTACGTTTGTTTCATAGTGTTTCCTTGTTTATCAAGTCATTGCATAAAACCAATTGTTGCTTACTATAAAAGTTAATATACTCTTGTTTTTAATTTACGTTTGTTTCATAGTTTTTCCTTGTTTATCAATTCATTGTATAGAACCAATTTTTGCTTACTGAAAAGGTCAATAATACTTTTTTGTTTTTAATTTCTGTTTGTTTCATAGTCTTCACTGGCTTATCAAGTCATTGTATAGAACCTATTATTGTTACTAAAAAAGTTAATAATACTCTTGTTTTTAACCTACGTTTGTTCCATAGTCTTCACTGGCTTATCAAGTTATTGTAATGGACCAATTGTTGCTTACTAAAACATGCTTGTTTTATAGTTTTTATTTGCTTGGCAAGTCATTGTTAATGTTGCCCCACAATAAAATTTATTATTACTCTCGTCTTTAAACCGCGTTTTTTTATAGCTTTTACTTGATGTTTTAGTCATTGTTGTGTATAGTCTTCCTTACTATAAGAGTTAATGTTACTCTTGTTATCAATCCAAACTGGTTTCATATTTTTCATTTACATATCAAGTCATTTTTATGGATAAAATCTTGCTTAGTATAAGACTTAATATTACTGTCGTTTTAACACACGCCTATTTCATAATCTTCACCTGGTTATCAAGTCATTGTAATGGACCAATTGTTGCTTACTATAAAAGTTAAACTTATTTCCATCTTTAGCCCACATTTCTTTCATAGACTTCGATTGATTGTCCAGTCTTTGCTATGGGCCAATTGTTGCTTACTATAAAAATTATTATTACTCCTGTTCTAAAACCAGTCATTGTTAAGGATAAAATACTTTTTATTAATCTTACTGCCTTTTTTAACCTATGCCTGTTTCATAATTTTCACTTGATTATCAATTCATTGTAATGCACCAACTGTTGCTTACTATAAAAGTTATTATTACACCCTTTCTTAAACCAGTCATTACAAATAAAATCCTCTATAAGCCGCGCCTGTTTTATAATATTCACTTGATTATTACGTCATTGTTGTGGATAAATTCTTTTTTATTGTAATAGTTAATATTATTCTGGTCTTTAACTCACGCTTGTTTCATAGTTTTCATTTGATTATCAAGTCATTGCTATGGACCAAGTGTTGCTTACTACATGAATTATTATTATTTTTGTTTTAAACCCAGTCATTGTATTCCATAACTTTTTGCTTAATATAACCGTTGATATTACTCCCGTTTATAATTCACGTTTGTTTCGTATTCTCTACTTGATTATCAAATCATTGCTAAGAACCAATTGTTGCTTACGATAAGAATTAAACTTAATCCGCACTTTAACCCAGGCTTTTTTATAATCTTTACTTCATCATTAAATCATGGTTGTGGATAAACTTTTCTTTAGAATAAGAGTTAATGTTACTCATGTCTTTAATTCACGCTTGTTTCATGGTCTTCACTTGATTATCAAGTCCTTGTCATTGACCAATTTTGCTCACTATAAGAGTTATTGTTACTCCCGTTTTTAAGCCACGCTTATTTCATAGTCTTTACTTGATTGTTAAATCATTGTTCTGGATAAATTTGTCTTTACTGTAAAAATTAATGTTACTTACGTTTTCAACTCTCATTTGTTTCATATCAAGTCCGTCATCGCTTGAATATCAAGTCAATGTTATGGTCCGATTTTAGCTTATTATAAAAGTTAATATTACTTCCGATTTTAACCCACGTTTGTCTCATTAGCTTCAATTAATTATTAAATCAATGTTGTGGATAAATTTGTTTTTTCTATACGGATTAATTACTCCGATCTTTAACCCAAGCTTCTTTTATAATCTTCACTTACATATCAAGTCGTTGTGATGGACCAATTATTGCTTACTGTAAAAGTGAATAGTACTCTTGTTTTTAACCCACGTTTGTTTCATAGTCTTCATTTGATTATTATCCAGTCACTGTTATGGACCTGATTATTATCCAGTCACTGTTGCTTAGTATAAAAGTTATTATTACTCCCGTTCTTAAACCAATCATTGTTAAAATTAAAATCCTGCTTATTTTAAGATTTAATGTTACTGTCGTCTTTAATCCACGCCTATTTCATGGTTTTTACTTGATTCTCAAGTCATTGTAATGGACAAATTGTTGCTTACTATAAAGTTTATTATTACTCCCGTCCTTAAACCATGCTTGTTTCATAATCTTTATTATATTATAAAGTCAGTTTTATGGACTAATTGCTGCCACACTATAAAAGTTAATATTATTCTCGTGTATAAGCCGCGCCTGTTTTATAATCTTCACTTGATTATCAAGTCATTGTTGTGATTAAATAATTCTTTATTATAACAGTTAATATTACTCTAGTTATTAACCCACGCTATTTGATTATTAAGTCATTGCTGTTGACCAAATGTTACTACAGGAGTTATTATTATTTATGTCTTAAACCCAGTTATTGTTATGGATGAATTTTTGCTTAATATAGTAGTTGATATTACTCCCGTTTATAATTCACGTTTGTTTCAAGTCTTGACTTGATTATCAAGTCATTTCTAAGAACTCATTGTTGCTTACAATAAGTATTAAAATCACCCCCACTTTAATCCAGGCGTATTTCATAGTCTTCATTCCATTATTAAGTTGTAGTTGTGGAAAATTTTTTTTACAATAAAAGTTAATGTTAAAGTCTTCCTTACTATAGGAGTTAATATTACTCCCGTCTTAACCCACACTTTTTCATAGTCTTTATTTGTTTATCAAGTCATTGTTATGCACCAATTGTTGCTTAGTATAAAAGTTATTATTATTCCCGTTCTTAAACCAGTCATTGTAAAGAATAAACTCTTGCTTATTTTAAGAGTTAATGTTGCTGTCGTTTTCAACGCACGCCTGCTTCATAATCTTCACTTGATTATCAAGTCATTGTAATTGACCAATTGTTGCTTACTATAAAAATTATTATTACTCCCGTCCTTAGACCATGCTTGTTGCATAATCTTCATTTGATTATCAAGTCATTGTTATGAACCAATTGTTGCTTACTATAAAAGTTAATATTACTCCCGTTTTTAACTCACCCCTGTTTTATAATCTTGTCTTGATTATTAAACCGTTGTTGTGGATACATACTTTTTTACTATAAAAATTAATATTACCCTTGTGTTTAGCACATGCTTCTTTTATACTCTTTGAAAGAAGTCTTTACTTGATTATCAAGTCATTTTTATGGACGAAATGTTGCTTATTATAAAACTTATTGCTACTTGCATTTGTATCCCACGCTTGTTTCAAAGTACTCATTTGATTATTAAGTCATTATTGTGGATGAATTCTTTTTACTATGAGTTAATATTACTCCTGTCTTTAACCCATACTTGTTTTAAAGTTTTCACTTTATTATCAAATTCAAACTTTAAATTCAAAAAACTTTTTTTTCAAACAGTACTGTCCATATAAAATTAACAACAAAACAAATATACATATTAGAAAACACAATCATTACGAAAAATAATAAAGCATGTGCCTATAGTGAGCAAAAAATTGACTATCAAAAAAGCATTAAGTGTTCATTATGTTGGTGATAAGGAAGTTAGAGGAGTTAAGGCAGCGATTAATAAAATTGTACAAAGTTTTTTTAAAAGAGCTTCAAAAATTGGTATATGATTTATAACTTGTAATTCACGCGCGCTTGTGTATCTAGGTAGATTGTTTAACATTCTATAGCAGTCATTGTAGGTAACACGAATATTGTGAAAACTTGATTTTAGATATTTACTCCACAGATTGAATTATAGAAATTTGTACAATACGATTTAAACAATAGGTTTTAACATCAAAAGAACACTGTGAAAAAGCAGATTTCAATTGGTTTGTGCAACAATATAATGATCTTACTTGTCTATTAATATGATTATCATCCGTTAATGCTTTGGTTAAATATACACCAAGATATTTAACTTTTTTACTAAAATTCAGCGTTTAATTACACAAGCGGACTACAGGGACATTCGTGAGGTGAAATGATTTAGGAAGAAACTGCATACACCGAGATTTATTACTATTTAAAAAATACCATTTTTATAAAAAAAGCTATCACACACATCAAGTAAATCTTGTAATCTTGCAATGCTAGGACTAAAACAGCATACATCATCTGCACATATGATATGGTTAACCAAACTGTTTCCAATATAACAACCAGCAGAAACACGATTGAAATCTTTTGACAGTTGGTCGATATAGACAACAAATAAGTGAGAACTAAGTATTCCCCCTTTTGTCGCACACCGTTAGAGACTCCAAAAGATTGAGACAGTTGAGATTCCCATCTCACTCGCATTTGCTGTTGACGATACCAATATCGCAGCAATCGTATAAAACACGGCGGAACATCACGCAATAACAGCTTTATAAACAATAGTTCATGAGATACTCGGTCACACGCTTTAGAAGCATCTAAAAATATTAAAAAACTAGGGCTACTCAGTTGAAGGTAAGACGAAGGGCAATGGCAAGTAGACTTACACCTGTTTTAGCATACCCATTGATGTATTGTGAGGTTGCCTACAAATCTAATTTTTGGCACATCGAAATTGGTTTTCTGATATGTTTCAAACTCTCCTTTTGGTTTCAATTTATTAAGTTATGCAACTTAGCTTTTTCATGAACCCCCTACAAACAAATCAGCTTTTTCCAACCAATCACTAATTCATGGTATATAAATCCAACATTTGATTCATCCAAGTTCTTTATTGGAATTGGGACTTAATCTACTTTTTCAAAACTGTTTTGGGTGAAAAACTCAGAAGGGTTCTCATCAAAGTTTCCAAAACCAAACAACCTATAGTGCACCACTGTTGAGCGATGTTCTGTGCTGCTGGTTCTGATGAAATATCGGCAGAAACACCTAGTACATGCAGATCCCCAAGTCTGCACCCTACTAAGTAAATTGATTAATACGTGTATTTATCACGGTGTTATGCCTCAAGCTTCTATTGATAATTTACTTGTTTCTATCTATAAAAATAACAAATCAAATATACACAACAAAAATAATTATAGACCTATAGCTCTTGCAACTGTTATTTCAAAATTGTTTGAACATTTTATTTTACAAAAAATCTCGTTCATAACGACTAGCAGTAATCAATTTGGGTTTAAAGGCAAACATAGTGTTTTCTTGTATTCATGCATAATGTGTTTTCAATGTGTGTGTTTTCTTGTACTTATACAATGTGCTTTCTTGTATAAACAGGCTGTTTCTTACTATGTTAACCAAAACAGCCCCGTATTCAATACATTTTTAGATGCTTCCAAAGCATTTGACAGAGTAAACCATAAAATTATTATTTAAAAATTATCTAATCGTAATGTTCCTGCTTGCTTTGTACGATTACTTGCCTATTGGTACTCCATACAGTGTACGAAAGTTCGGTGGGGAAATGTATCCCCCAGTCCATTTACTGTTGGTGATGGTGTACGACAAGGGGGCGTATTAAGCTCCTATTTTTTTATATATGGATAACTTATCTAAAAAATTAATTCTGTTCAAAGTGGATATATTGTTGGTTCGTCTTGACTGAATCATTTAATGTTTGCTGACGATTTATGTGTATTTAGCCCCAGCATCAAAGGATTACAAAAACTAGTAAATGTGTGCAAAGAATATGCAGTTAACAATTGTATCATTTTTAATAATGATAAAATTACTGTTGGCATAATTTATTAAAATAAAAAATTCAAAGTAAATGTTGAAACAAACATTATATTAGATGGCAGATGTATTAAATTGGTAAATTCAGTGAAATATCTCGGTGTGTTAATTACTAATGACTTGTTTGATGACCTTGATATAAACAGATACCTTCGTTATTTATACTGTATTGTTCTAAATTTCATAATTGTTCAAGCCAAGTTAAAAATGTTCTTTTCGTTCGTACTGCATGTCTACGTATGTATTCTGTTCATTTAAGGTGTAAATTCAAAATCAGCAGTTTAAATCGTGTTCGTATTGCATACAACTCGTTTAGAATTCTACACAACATACTTAGACAAGAATCTGCTAGAACTCGACAAATTCAATCTAATATTAAAACTTTTAATGCCCTAATTAGTAATTACTTATATTCGTTCTTAAAAAGATGCAACAATTTATCCAACGTATACATTTCTTGCTTAATGTGTTCTGATGCACTGTATAAATTTTTTTTCTGGATCAATTATAACAATACACTCTATCAAAATTAGACAATTTTTCTACTCATTCTACCATAGGTGTTTTTTTTCTTTATATTACTTTGTTAATTTTTCTTTTTTGCCTCTGTGATTGTGTTACTGCTTTTGTGTCTTGTGTTGTTTTGCCTTGTCATTGCTTGTCTATGGACCTTGGTGTCTGATGCAAATAATCTAAAAAAAAAAGAAGAAAGAATTCTTAAGAAATTTGAGTTTGGATTAACCTGAGACTCTGCTTGATTTGAGTTAGATTTATGCTGAAATAGTCAACCTTTAGCAAACAGTCTATTCATCATTCCAAGTAAGCAAATTTTAAAGCAGGTATAAAAAACTATTAAACATTTTTGCTAGTCACATGAAATGAGCTGATTGTATAGCAATTGCTTTTCTGTAATTTTATTTTTTATTGTTCAAACAGGTTTCAAGAAAGACAACCAAGATGTTGTGGTCATTGTTTGGAAGAGCATCCTCTTTTGGTCGGATATAAACATTTATCCTTTTACTACCAGGTTGCTGTATTGCCCGGATCAGATCCTGGCGTTCTTTGTTAAGCTGGCATTGAGTTTTATCATCCAAAGTCGTCAGACCTCGTGCTCTGTGCAACCAAGATTAATTTTTAAAGCATTTCAATTCTTGTCAAAAATGCCTTGCTATTGAAAATTCAAACGACTTACCCAAAGCACTTTATAATAAAGATTTTTCGCATTACTTTTTGGTTTTTTGTGTTATTTTTGCTTATCAGATAATTTCAATGCTATAAAAACTGATAGCATTTAGGCACTATCAAAATATGCAATAAACACCAGGTTAAATGAATCATGCATTGACCAATCATCTTGCAGTTCTAGCCTTTTAAATGAGAAATGGCTGTTTAATAGTATTTATATTTAACTGTTTCAAGCTGAGTTTGGAATGTTTAATTGAAGTAATCTATTGCAGCACTAGTTTTTGATACTGTTTTTTTAGATACTTATTGATGCAATTATTGTTAAAAGTTATTGTGTTATGTTTATAATATATAGATATTTATTGCTACAGTTTTTAAATTACATTTATTCATTGTTGCTATTGTTTTCTAGATAAATTGTTGGTGTTATTGTTAATTTATTGTGTTTGTGTTTTGTTTCTATTATATAGATATTTCTTTTTACATTTTTTTAAATTATCTTTATCTTAGTTATTGTTATTTTTTGTCAAAAGCAAGTGCCCAAGTTATTATATACAGATTTTACATCTAAATTGTTAAATACCTAAATGTGAATTCCAAATTTTAATTTATTTAATAAATTTTGCTTTGATAAAGCTGATGAAACATTGTCACATGTTTCTAATTACTGCTCTCTGAATAATATATCATCAAATTTGTCTAACATCAACAATAATGTCAGTTTCTCTATATTACGTATTTAATATTTGAAGTATTACAAAAAATAAAGAAAAGTTGGAAGAACTACTGATGCACTTTCCATATACTTCTACTATAATAGCTTTAAGTGAAACTAATTTGAATCCAAATAAGCTCAATAAAATTGATATTGATGGGTTTAACTTTGTTACTAGTAATGAGTTTATAACTCATGGAGGGGTTGATTTATACATTGATAAAAATATTTCTTTTACTATTCAAGATGATTCAAATTTACTATGTAATAAATGTGAAAATGTTGGATAAAAATATCTTTAAATGAAAGAAAATTTGAAATTGTTGGTATTATCTATACACACCCGGTTACGATTTTAAATAATTTTGCAATTGTATTACAAAAAACATTCTAAAACTAACTTATAATAATTATACATTTGTTGTATGTGGAGATATTAATATTGACCTTCTAAAATATGATAAAGATACTAAAGTTAATGATTATGCTAATGATTTTACAAGCATGGGATGTATTATTCCTATTGATAGATCTACTAGAATAACAGAAACTAGTAGCACTATTTTGGATTATTTCTATACTAATAAACTAATAAATAACATCAACTTCAAAATTATTTTAAGTGACATATATTGACCATTTTACAATTTTCATGAACATTAATTGTATGAGTATTAAAACAAAAAATTTTTATAAAAATTGCTATATTAAAGATACTAATTAATTTGTCGCAAAAATTTTTTAAGAGATCTTGGAAATAACCTACAGCTTCCTACTGTAATTACAATGAACATTGTTCTATAAATAATAAGTTTAAAGAATTTGATAATTTACTTATTGAAACAATAAATAAACATGCTCTATTAAGAAAAAAACTTGTAAGGAATTGCATCAATGGCATAAAACATGGATGACTAAAAATATACTGCATCAAATGAAGAAAGAAAAATTTTTTAATTTTTTCTTAAAAACACAACTAATGAAAATTATATCAATTACAGAAACTTTCGAAACTCTTTATCAAAAATTATTATCAAATCAATGTTATTCGCCAATTGTTGCGTAGTATGAGTTGGTATTACTCCCATTTTTAAGCTAGGCTTGTTTTATAGTTTTCACTTGATGATTAAGCTATTCTTGTAGATAAACTTGTGCTTACTATAAGACTTAATATTATTCCCGTCTTTAATTCACGCTTGTTTTATAGTCTTCACTTGGTTATCAAGTTATTGTTATGGACGAATTGTTGCTTACTGTAAGAGTTAATATTACTCCTATTTTCAATCCAATCAATGCTGTATAAAATTTTTTTACAAAAAATTCTATTTTGGAGTGAGTCAAAGTTACTTCTGTCTTGTTTAATAGTCTTGATTAATTAACTCGCGCTTGTTTCATAGTCTTAATTATTAAATCATTGTTATAGATAATTAGTTGCTTACTATAAGAGTTAATATTACTCCCGTTTTTAAGCCAAGCATTATTATAAAAAATTTTTTTTGCTTAAAAAAGACTTAATATTACTCTCGTCTTTAAACTAGTTAGTGGATAAGTTTTTTTAGAGAAATTGCTACATTTCAAGACAGTTATGGTTACTCCCGTCTTGAACCTGTGCTTGTTTCATAGTCTTTACTTGATTGTGAAGTCATCATTCTTGGTAAAATCTTTTTTACAATAAAAGTTACTATTACTCCCTTTTTTAACCCAGGCTTCCTTTATTATATTCACTTGATTATCAAGTCCATGTTATGGACCGATTGTTGCTTACTAAAAAAGTTAATATTTTTGCCGTCTTTAATCCAATCATTGTTATGGCTAATTTCATCCTTATTATAAGACTTAATACTTCTATTTTTAACCTATGTTTGTTTTATAGTTTTGACTTGATTAGCAAATCATTGTGATAGATAATTTCTTACTTACTAAATGAGTTAATATTATTCCCGTTTTTAACATAGTCATTATTATGGTGGTTAAACTCATGCTAAAGAAATTGCTACTCTTCAAGATAGTAAAGGTTTCATTTCCGTCTTGAACCCGAGCTGTTTTCATAGTTTTCACATGATTATTAAGTCATTGTTGTTGATAAACTCTTCCGTACTACAAGAAGTAATATTACTCCCGTTTTTAACCCACGCTTGTTTCATAGTTTTCATTTGATTAGCAAGTCATTGTATTTGAATAAGGTACATGGAGTAAGGTTATTAAAAAACTTTTGTTACCAAGTAAATTTAAATAATACAATTGTTAACTTCTTTGATCTTACTTTTGTAAAATTTTGCTCTAAACATTCTGCTATGGAACACTCGGAGGAAATTTAAAAAAGAATGGAGTAAATGGAGGTAAGACTTAATCAATATGAACAAGATTTTAGAAGTAAAAAGGCTTGTTCTCCTGATGCTGCTGTTTCTGCTGTTTCTGTTGTTTCAGGTGCAGAGGAGCAACAAGAATCTGATCTAAAGACCCTGAGAAGAGAATTTGAGGACCTAAAAACTCTTGTCTCAACTTTGGTCCCCAAAATCGAGAAGATCGAAAAGGATATGGATGATCAGGAACAATACAGCAGGTCAAACTGCCTTATTGTACATGGAGTCAAAAATATTCCAAAATGGGGGGAGTATTTAGATAATGAAAATTTTATTTGTTCAGAACTTAACAAAAAATTAACCCTAAACACTCCTATTCAGGCTTCTGACCTAGACATAGCTCATCCTCTTCCTTCCAGAAAAGGAGATGCTATGATTGTCAAGTTTCTTTGACGGACACAAAGGAACTTGATCTACTCAAAGAAGAGACAACTAAATGGCAGTGGAGTGATCATTACAGAGTCCCTGACAAAACGAAGATTGAAGTTGCTGGAAGCTGCCAAATCTGCCTTTGGACGCTTCTCGGCTTGCTCTATGAAAGGTGATGTGTATGTTTTTCATAATAAAAAACATCTTGTCAATGATTTTGTTGACATTAATAGAATTAAAAACACCTCTACCTATGCTGGTGTCACCACAAATAATCTCACTACTTAATTAACTGATTAAATATTTTCTTGGTAACAAATTCAAGGTTTTTAGTTGTATCTGTTCTTAAAAGAAAATCTCAGCTAAATTTCATTTACTTCAACTTTGTTTTCTTTTTTTATAATTTAGTTTTCACACCTGTTGTTTATATTTTTCTGCTTGCTTATTTTACTTTATTTATAACTGTTTTTAATTGTTTGTTTGTTTCACTTGTTTTAGTGAATACAGTACTTTTTATTTTTATTTTTTTCTCTTTTTATGAGTGTTTGAACATAATTTCTGTTAATTATAATGGTTCACAACAAAACAAAGTTTTGTTTTAAATGTAGCCTTAAATTATCAAAAAACAGTCAACATTTTCAATGCCATGGATGTAACTCACATTATCACTTACTATGCAGATTTCTACAAAATGCCCAATCACAAGTTTCACCTAACTTTTATCTTAAAAACTGGTTGTGTTTGTCTTGTGCCAACTCAATCTTCCCTTTCCATTCATTACCAAATAACGAACTTTCTGATCTATTTAATGAAGGTTTCTTGTCAAAAATTTCTTCTGTAGAATTAAACAATCAATTTTCAAATCAACCAAATAATAGTCTCAACTTTAACAATACTGACAAAAATGATACTTTATTAGACATTTCACTAAATGATACATATTTTACAACTCAAGAAGTAAACCAATCATTTAACAAAAATGAAAACAAAACGTTTTTTACCATGTGCTTAAACATACGATCATTAGTAAATCCTCATAATTTTAACAAACTTGAATGTCTGATCTCAGAATTACAAATAAAACCTGATATAATAGCTATTAATGAAACTTGGGAAAAGCCAAGCTCATCTGGACAATACAAAAACCTAAATGGTTACAACTTTATTTCAAACCTTAGACTAAAAAGTAAAGGTGGTGGGGTTGGTATGTACATTAAAAATACATTAGTCTTTTCATTATGTTCTGAATTGTCTATAATGAAAGAAAAAGTTTTTTGAGTCTTTGTTTATAAAAGTCCACTTCAAAAACAAATCAATATTTTGTGGTACAATTTACAGGCCTCCTAGACAAGATAAAAATTCAATAGAATCTTTTAATAATTCTCTTCACTATGTACTAAATAATATAAACAAAACAAAAAACAAATGTATCATTTCAGGAGATTTTAACTTTAACTTACTAGATTCTTTAGATCATCACACAGATGCTTTTGTAGAAACCATGTTCAGCTTTAACTATTATCCTTTAATTAACAAACCAACAAGAATTACTGAAAAAAGTAGTTCAACTATAGACCACATTTGGACTAATTTTACAAACACAAAAATTTCCAGTGGCATTATTACCCAGTAGCCGGCCATTTACCCATTTTTCAAACATCTGTTATCGGAGAATTATCCCCTTTCCAAAAAATGTCATGCAATGCTTCAGTCCACAATATCTTCTTCAATTTCAAAGATCCGTCGAACAAGTTGATTTTACAACAGTCTTTCAAGAATCAGATCCTGATCAATCCTATGCGCAATTTCACAATTTAATAAATAATAAAGTTAAAAACTGTTTCACTTTAAAATGCTCCAAAAACAGACCAAACAGTTGTAAATGGTATGACAAAGAACTTGCAAAGTTACTACATAAAAAAGACAGATTATACAAACAATACATAACCACAGGCAGTCCAAACCTAAAAGCAAAATATCAGAAGTTTAGAAATCTATACTTTAACACAATCAATTACAAGAAAAAAGAATATTTTAAACAAAAATTTACAAAGTTTAAAAACAATATCAAAAAAAGTTGGCAATGCATTAACTACTTAATTGGCAAAAACAAACAGCAAAGACTTGAAAAAACTAGAACTAAATACTAATGACAAATCAATTACTGATCCTGTTGAAATCGCTAACATTTTCAATGACTGCTTCACAAACACACCTAAATTACTACTAAAAAATCTTCCACAAACAACTGTTAGTTATCATAATTTTCTTGATACGTCAAACCCTACATCAATGTTTTTCTATCCAACAACTACTTTTGAATTATCTCGACTTCTATCTGAAACTCCTTCAAAATTCAGTGCTGGTTGGGATGGTATACCTTCTATACTACTAAAATACCTATTAATGCATTGTCAACACTGAGTTATGTTTTTAATCTTTCCCTTTCCCAAGGCAAGTTTATTACATTTTTTAAACATGCAAAAGTAATTCCTATTTTCAAAAAAGGAAACACAAAAAATGCAGCAAACTATCGACCAATTAGCTTGCTATCCAATTTTTCCAAAATTCTTGAAAAAATTGTACACAGACGTCTCTATTAGTTTTGCAATAACTCCAATCTTTTGTCCAATCACCAGTTTGGTTTTAGACAAGGGCACTCCACCTCGCATGTTATTACATTATTAACTGATAAAGTTACAACAGCCTTTGAAAACAAGCAATCAACTTTAGGGATTTTCTTAGATCTTTCTAAAGCCTTTGATACTATTGACCATAAAATCTTGCTTAACAAACTGTACCATTATGGAGTAAGAGGCATACCTTTTTCTTTGTTTAAAAGTTATCTCACAGATAGTACTCAACAAACTGAAGTTCTTGGCACTAAATCTACAAACATCATCAATAAACTGACCTCTTCTGTCCCCCAAGGCTCAATTCTCGGACCCATCCTGTTCATAATATATGTCAAAGACTTTCCTAAATGCCTGAGATACAGCAGTTGTTTAGCCTTTGCAGACGATACAACTATATAATTTCAGGAAAAAACCAAAAAACTTGTATAACAATGCAAATGAAGAGCTTAATAACATCGACAACTGGTTAGTGAACAACAAGCTTTCCTTAAACATTGATAAAACAAAGTGCATGCACTTTAAAACCCTCAACACACTTACTCCCAACTTAACATTGAAAATCAGAAACACCCCAATTCAAAAAATCTCATCCTTTAAACTATTAGGAGTTATTCTGGACGAACACTTGTCATGGAAAGATCACATTTTATCTCTTAAAAAAAAGTTACAAGCACTATTGGTGATAACTATGAAAATCAAGCCATGTTTAAGTAAAGATTCTCTCCTAATTATATATCATTCATTATTGATTAGTCACATACGATACTGCATAAACAATTGGTGTTTTGAAAACTCCACTCTAATTAGAAAACTGCAGAGTATATGTAACAGATTTTTAAAAATGATATTTAATCTAGAACACAACAGTGACGTCACAGAAGCTATGAAAGACGCTCAACTTCTTACAATAAATAATCTTTACAACCTAGAAATAGCACAAATGATGTTTAAATATGAAAACAAACAACTTCCACCAGCATTTAATAACTTTTTCACAAAAAAATCTTTAAAAATGAAAACAAGAAGCAACATCCAAATAATATCAAACTGCTTTAGAATTAAAGTAAGTCAGCAATCTCTAAAATTTGTTGGACCTAAACTCTGGAGCAAAATACCTTTAGAGATCAGACACAGCCATTCAAGCAACACCTTCAGAAAAAAACTCACTCAACACTTGGCACATTTTCCAAATTCCTTGTTAAATTAATGCAAATAGTTTAGTATTAGTACCAAACCTACTCTATAATAGAATAACCAACTTTAATCTAGACTACAATTACTGGTAATCTGCTTGATTAGAACGAATATTATTATTGTTATTATTATTATTATTATTAGTATTTTTTTTTCGGCCGTTGAGCCTTGTCTGGCCTTGTCTTTGTTATTTTTCAGAACATGGGACTTCTATCTGGAGAAACTACTTCTAATAGAGAAGACTAGATTGTGTGGCTATTATCTCAACAGAAAATGTTCAAACAATTCTTTTATGTGTGTGTGTATTTTTTTTTTTTCTTTCGTACCATGTTTCCATAAAATGGTCCTTTTCGACCCGTGACAGGATTTCTTTCGGTGGGTTTGTTTGCCTGTCTTACCCTTTTTGGTCAAAGGCTTGTTTGCTTCCTACCATATTTTTGCCGCCAACGCAACAATGCCTCAAATACATGGTACGTCTTGCTTTGTCGCGCTTTTCTTTTTTATCTCCAAGTATGTTTTTCCCTGTCTTATAATTCTATTTGTTCTATGTAGCTTCTTTTCTATGTAATTATCTTCTTTTCTATGAAAGGTGTTGCAACCATGCATCATTCTATAATTACTATATCAAATATTACTGTCTGCATGCTATAACGTTTAACGTTTTGTTGCTTCTTCCTTTTTCTTTTTCTGCTCTAGTCCTATATGTTTGTTTATTTCTTTCTGTTTTTGTTGTGGCGGAGCAGAAATAAAAGATACTGATACTGATACATTGTTATGGACCAATTGTTGCTTACAATAAAAGCTAATATTAGTTCTTTTTTTAATCCACGCTTGTGTCATAGTCGCTTGTGTCATAATCTTTACTTGATTATTAAGTCATTATAGTGAATAAATTCTTTTTTACTATAAGTGTACATGTCATATCCACATGTAACCACATGTAATAATAATGATGTTATGCATTCCATTCTTTATAGAGTGGGATATCAGAAAAAAATTTAGGATTTGGGGAAATTAAAAAACCAAGTGATGCAAAATTAATTTTCTGAAAATTTTTGTACTCCCCAAACAAAGAAAACATAAAAAAACTTTTCAATGATCTAAAAGCTAAATAAATATAAAGCTATTAAGTACAAATTTTAAAGAAAATGTTTCTGAATATCAATAAATCAGTTGATGC
Organism: Diplosoma virens; assembly: GCA_963680785.1. Lineage (NCBI taxonomy): Eukaryota > Metazoa > Chordata > Ascidiacea > Aplousobranchia > Didemnidae > Diplosoma > Diplosoma virens. The sequence continues at coordinate 20,343,162 of OY796880.1, read as the reverse complement.
TTTGTGACTCCAATAGATTGCTATGTATTAATAACTAAATTATGAAAATATAGACGGAAATCAAAAGCTTCAAATAAAACGTTAGGATTTTCAATTAATTTAAAAATAACGATTAAAATAATAATGTAGGTAAACCTAATGCAAAAATAAGTGATTCAATAAGCTTGCCTATTACTTCATTATGATGCTTGCGTTACTCTTATATCATTAATCTTTGAATAACTTTCAAAAGCTCCTATTTCAAGTTTTATTGAGAAAAGTAGAAAAAAATTTGTTCAGGTAAGACTGCTTTGTACGTCGAGCCTGCAAACAATAGGTTTAATAAGCTATCAAGTGTGTATAGGAATTTTTAACATAAATCAGTTGGATTTCAGTACTTCTAGAAAGAAAACACGCTAAGATTTTAAACCTCTGTGCTATTCAAAAGCTGATTTTCGTACAGTATTCTGAAAAGATTTTTTATCAGAATATTTCTGGCGAGTAACCAAACAATTTTTTCAGTTTATCTGATTTTTTGGAAAATGTGATTTAGGTACTTTTACAAATAGAACCTTCATTTGTTGTCTATTATAACAGTTAATATTACTACTGTCTTTAACGCGCGCTTGTTTGATAGTCTTTACTTGTTTAATATGTCTTTGTTGTGGATACATTCTTTCTTACTATAAGAGTAAATATTACTTCCATCTTTAATTAACGCTTGTTTCATTGTCTTCACTTGACTATCAAGTTATTGTTATGGAGCAATTGTTGCTCACTATAAGAGTTAATATGATTCCCGTGTGTGAGTAACCCAGTGATTGTTACGGACCAATTGTTGCTTATTATGAGAGTTAATATTACTGCCGATTTTAACTCACGCTTGTTGCATAGTCTTCACTTTATTAATATCTCTTTGTGATGGATAAATTTTTTTTTTTTTTTTTTTTAGTAGTAGTAGTTTGTTTTTATTCGCACCCAAAAGAAACAATTGATAATAATTGAAGACAAAATAGAGCAAAGGTTGCAAATAGGGAAACGGCAACTAAACGATATACGTTATAACATGCACAAAAAATTGTGCATGGTCACCGTACCTGCGATAAATTCTTCCTTAATATAAAAGTTAATATTATTTCCGTGTGTAACCCAGTCATTGTTATGGACCAATTGTTGTTTATTGTAAAATTTAATATTATTACCCTCTTTAACTCACGCTTGTTTCATAGTCTTCACTTGATTAATATGTCTTTGTTGTGGATAAATTTTTCCTTAATATAGGAGTTAATGTTACTCTCGTCATTAATTCACGCTTGGTTTATTGTCTTTACTTGATTAGCAAGTCATTGTTATGGACTAATTGTTGCTTACTATAAGAGTTATTCTCCCAGTGATTGTTATGGATTTATATTATTCTCCCAGTGATTGTTATGGATAAAATCTTGCTTATTGTAAGAGTTAGTATTACTACCATGTTTAACCCGTGCTTGTTTCATAGTCTTTACTTGATTAGCAAGTCATTGTTATGGACCAATTGTTGCTTACAATAAAAGTTAATACGAGGTATTATTCCTATCTTTCACCTAGTCATTGTTATGAATAAAGTCTTGTTTACTAAAACAATTAATATTATTCCTGTTTTGAACCCAATCATTGTTATGGATAAATGCTTGCTAGAGAGATTTTCACTTTTCAAAAAGAGACCAAGTTACTCCTGTGTTTAACCCACGTTGTTTCATAGCCTTTACTTGATTATCAAGTTATTGTTATGGACCAATTAAATTTTTCCTTATTGTAAGATTTAATATTACTTTTGTCTTTAACCCCCTTTGATTTCATAGTCTTCATTTGATTATGGACAAATTGTCGCTAATCAAGTCATTGTTATGTACAAATTTTTGCTTACTTTAAAAATTTATATTTAGATGCAGCCTTGATTTTTTTAATTTTAGAAAGCAACTAATTTTTGTATCACCTGCACCTTGATTATAAGTTCTGCTTATATATATATTAAAAAGTTTTTGTTGATTATTTATGAGTGATGTTTGCTATTTATCACTGAACATTTATTGCTAGTGTAATGTGACATCACATGCTGTAGCTTACTTGCAAATAAAAGTGCATTGCTTGGTTTTATATCTTATTCTGCCATTTTTACTTGTCTCATATTAACATGATTTTTATTGTATTAATTATTTTGGAATAAGACTGAGTGGTTGGCAAATTCAATCGCAAACTAAATTTTCCGCTGCACTTTACAGAAGCAATAGTTTGTTGCAGAACACTTCTGATAGTTCTTAAATACGCCGCTTGATGGTGTTGTTTGACAAAGCTAATTTATTAGCAACAATATCACCACACAATATCCTGGCCATTTCCACAGCTGCTGGTTTAATCAAGTTTTCTCCCGCTGTATGAGACGCTTTGTTTGAGCAATTTTTAAAGAAACAAATAAGAAGCAAGCACTGCTTTATTGTGAGAGTAAGCTACTCCCCACCAAGTAGCTGGGCGATCAATGCGACTTCGCTTTACCTGATGTTCTTTTTCTTTAAAGACATCAAGAGTTTTGTTGGCAAATTTTTCATGGCTTGCTTCTAGGTGCCGACGAAGTTTTGCTTCTTTTAAAAAGTCGTAAGCTAAGACTTTAAGCACAACACACACTGTGGCCTTACATCATTATATACCTCAACCGATGTAAATCCCAGTTTCAAGTAATCATCATATGTAAAGACCTGATTTCGTTTTGCCATGAATAGATATTAAATTAACTCGCTAATTTTAACTTGGATAAAATCAACATAAGTTAAATGAGTTCACTTTGTTAAACTCCTTCAAACCAACTGACTTAAAAATCGTCCTTTAACCACAGAGCCATATATATGACTGGTCAAAAGCACATTTTTTTTCTGAGAAAGCTTGTTAAATTTCTTTATGACATCATACTGCGCAAGACTTCAAAATTCGGTACCATGAAAAAGGCGGCAAAACTTATCTGAAATATTAAGATGAAGTTTTAATGGCGGACAATACCTAACAAACGTGAATGTGATTAACATGTACAGATAATAATTGAACAAAAATTCACAAAGTTAATGTGCTCGCGGACTCGGGGTTAAGAAATACTGGTCTAGGTTAATAACATTGTGTTATAATAATTTTGTGTTTAAAAACTTAAAAATAAAATTTTTACCGAGAGTTTTGCTTAAGGGGTGGATAATACCGACTTTCTCCTACCAACTACAAAACATTCGAAAATTCTTGGTATCAATCTTGACCCAAAACTAACATTTTTACAACATTCATAACACATAAAGCATCACTAAAATAAAACAAACTCTAAAAGGAATTAATGGTCTCCACATTCAAAGCTATCACTCGCCCCAGTTTGGAACATGCAAACACCGAATGGAGCCCTATCATATCAAACACCAACATCAAGAAACTGAAAACCATTCAAAACACAGCTTTGCGAATCGTTACTGGCTACACACTCAAACAAACACTCAACATCTACACGACGAAACTAAAATCTTTCCAACGGATACCCATCTCAAACTTCATACCAGTCAACTTAAACAACTGACTCAAACACAAACACACCCTTTACATAATCTTAATGCATACTTAAATCCGCCCAGAAATATAAAAGCCACAATCTTTCATAACAATGAACACACTAACATCATTATTTTAAAACCAGACATAACACCTGAGAAATGTAGAGAAAACCTCAAACACATTTACACTACCACACAATACCTTAGTTCTAGAAAAAGCAACAGAGTTACTAATACCACACCCTATCACATTTATTTATCAGAACAAACATTACCACGTCATATACGTACAAAACTTACACAGCTTAGAGCCAACAAATTACCACTCCTGCAATGTTACGTGCATACAATGAATCCTGAAGCTTACACGTCACAATGTCCACTATGCTTATCTCACACACATGACACTAATCGCCTCTTTAACTGCAGTCAATTATCACAACACCACTGGTCTTTGAAAAAATCCCTTAGAAGCAGCAGAAGTAATTTAAGAGTGTGAACCAAGAGATTGGCTTCTTTAAGAGATTAAGGGATGGCTACTCCAAAAAATTCTTGGAGGAGGGGCAACAACAACAACAGCATGAATAAAAGTTATTTCTAATAATATGTTTTCAAAATGAAAAAAATCTACTTTAAGCTAATTGCTATGCTCTGCAAAAGCAATCTGGAAAGACGTGATAATTGCCCCTCTAACCCCTGCTTCGGGTGCACCTATAGTTGACAAAAAAATTTCAAAATTATCATCAACCAGGCTACAGAAGTATCTGTACAAGCTTTTTTATATTTAAGCACTTCTAAATCTATTTGTTCATTTATTTTTACTTTCTGACGGTACTAAACTGTCTTGCCTCCTGGTTCGGGTTCTGGGTGCGTCAAAGCTATATCAAATACTGCAGTAAATACAGTTGCATATAATGTAAAAATCTTTTCTGAGTTGTTTCTTCATAAAAACAACTATAATACACTAAAATATTGACAATACTTTAAAAAAAGTGCTATATTAATTTTTGAGCAGGGACGGACGAGGTGTGTCCGAAAAGTAACGAGACTGTTGTTATGAAAACTTTATTGAAAATTATTGAAATATATACCAAAGTCAAATTCCTTTAAAGTAATTCCTTTCCACTTAAAAATACTTGTGCATTTGCTTTATTTTTACGATTCGAAACATTTTTGGAAGGTATTTTCTGGGATTATTTTGAGCTCTGTCGTCGCAGCCATTTTGATGAAATCGATGTCAGAATAATGGGTTCCTTTCAGAACAAATTTGATCTTAGGGAAGAGAAAAAAGTCACACAGGGCCAGATCTAGGAAATATGGGGGTGTTCCAAAGTGACAATGTTTCTTTCGGCGAAAAACTGACGAATACTCAGGGCTGTGTGAGCAGGAGCGTTATCGTGATAAAGCGTCCATGGGTGCTGCGTAGGCTTCCCAAAGGCTCCGCCTCTTAACGCGCACTGATCGTACGAGGCGCCAAAGAATCTCTTTATAGAGGCTTTGGTTTACTGTTTGGCCTTGGGGGTAGGAATTAAAAATGAACGATGCCTTGAATATCGAAGAACACAATGAGCTTTTACTTTCGACTTTGAGAAGCCCACGCAACACGCATGGACGCTCCATCACGATAACGTTCCTGCTCACACTGAGTATTCGTCCGCGTCTCGCAGAAAAAAACAATGTTCATTGTTAATTATAGTAGAAAGCCGTAGGTTATTTTTAAGATCTCTTAAAAATTTTCTGGGGCAATTTGATTAATATCTATAACAGTGTTTCTCAAAGTGAACCACTTGGCTCTCTTAAAGGAGGAATTTGAAATCTCCAGGAGGAAAAATCACTACGGAAGTAATTTGAAAATTTCACTACAATGTGAGGCGAAAAAATTGGTACTTTAAAGTGAAAAGTTTTTTCGGAATTATTACTTTTTAATGACGAAAATATCAGCAGTGTGGTCTAGTGGTTAAAGCACTGTGATTGTGATCAACATGGTCTAGGTTCAAAACCTACTCGCGCCATTCTGTTGTGTTCTTGGGAAAAACACTTTACGGCACTTTCCTTTGCTTGGCAGTCTTGACAAGCAATTCCAAATTTCAGTCATATCTCTGTATAACAAAAAACACAAAATAAAAAATTTTTAACCAGACAACATAAAAAATTCCATATCTAGGCATCTGTATAACTAAAAACACAAAATAAAAAATTTTTAACCACACAAAATAAAAAATTCCATATCTAGGCATCTCCAGAAGCAGGTTGGATTAATTGCTTGCCCTATCTATTGTGTTGCGACGCTTTCTGCGAGTCAGGAAGATAAATATAGAGATGAAATAAAAGGAATAAATAATTCAAAATCTGAAAAAGAAATCTAAGAGAAGTCTGAGAAAGATTCAAAATTGAATGTTAATTTTTAAACTTTCTGGGATAATTGAATTTGGGTTACAAATTTGGGTGAAAACAAAAAAATTCTTCACTTTGATCATCGACAGTGGTGGATATTGGGTGAGGCGAATAAGGCAGTTGCCGCCGGCCCCCATCGAAAATAGCACATATAGTTTCATTTCGCTGCAGAAGTTTTTTAGAGATCATTATAAAGTCGGGACAAAAAATGGGAAATACAAGTTCGATTCGAGGTGAAGATCTTTTTTTTTTAAAGAACACTGTGGGAGCAAAATAGTGAAATCTGAGACGAAGTCGAAGTAAAGACCTTTTTTTTAAAGAACACCGTAATTTTGGGAGGAAAAAGTGAAAGACGAGATCAAAGCTCTTTTTTCTTTTTTAGAGAACATCAATTTTTGGAAATCTTTGCCTCAGGCCCCTGAATTTGAATATTCACCACTGATCATCGAGTTATTCATTCTTTTTTAGAACGGGGAAATGATGTTACCCAAGTCCTGAAAGGGAGGAATGTAGCAAAAACTTTTGTAAACCACTGATTTATAATATAGCAATTTTTGTGAAAATTTTTTGTTCTAAAAGCCACACAATTAATGTTCATAAAAATTAGAAAATGATCAGTTATATTACTTAAAATAGTTTTGCGGTTGATGTTATTTATTAGTTTATTAGTTTAAAAATGATCCAAAATAGTGCTACTAGTTTCTGTTATTCTAGTAGTCCTATCAATAGGAATAATACATCCCATGCTTGTAATATCATTAGTATAATCATTAACTTTAGTGTTTTTATCATACTTTAGAAGGTCAATATTAATATCTCTACTTATAAAAAATGTATATTATAAGTTAGTTTTAGAATGTTTTTTGTAATACAATCGCAAAATTCTTTTAAAATCACAACCAGGATGTCTATAGATAATACCAATAATTACAAATTTTCTTTCATTTAAAGATATTTTTATCCAAAAATTTTCACATTTATTACATAGTAAATTTGAATCATCTTGAATAGTAAAAGAAATATTTTTATCAATGTATAAATCAACCTCTCCACGAGTTAAAAACTAATTACTAAAAACAAAGTTAAACCCATCAATATTAATTTTATTGAGCTTATTTGGATTCAAATTAGTTTCACTTAAAGCTATTATAGTAGAAGTATATGGAAAGTGCATCAGTAGTTCTTCCAACTTTTTATTTTTTGTAATACTTCAAATATTAAATATGTAATATAGAGAAACTGACATTATTGTTGATGTTAGACAAATTTGATGATATATTATTCAGAGAGCAGTAATTAGAAACATGTGACAATGTTTCATCAGCTTTATCAAAGCAAAATTTATTAAATAAATTAAAATTTGGAATTCACATTTAGGTATTTAACAATTTAGATGTAAAATCTGAATATAAATTTAAATAACTCAGGCACTTGCTTTTGACAAAAAATAACAATAACTATGATAAAGATATTTTAAAAAACTGTAACATGAAATATCTATACAGTATAATACAAAGAAAACAAAATAACTTAACAATAATTGCATCAATAAATATCTAAAAAACAGTATCAAAAAACTAACTGCAATAAATTACTTCAATTAAACATTCCAAACTCAGCTTGAAACAGTTAAATATAAATACTATTAAACTTACTAGTCACATCTCATTTAAAATGCTAGAACTACAAGATGATTGGTCAATGTATGATTCATTTAACCTGGTGTTTATTGCATATTTTGATCGGGCCTGAATGCTATTAATTTTTGAATTATCTGATAAACAAAAATGACAGGGATTGAAATGCTTTAAAAATTAATCTTGGTTGCACAGAGCACGAGGTCTGACGGCTTTGGATAATAAAACTCAATGCTGGCTTAACAAAGAAAGCCAGGATCTGATCTGGGCAGTACAGCAGCTTGTTAGTAAAAGGATAACTGTTCATGTCTGACCAGAAGTGGATGCCCTTCCGAACGACGATGACAACATCTTGGTTGTCTTTCTTGAAACCTGTTTAAACAAATAAAAAATGAAATTACAGAAAAGTAAAAAATTTTATTGCAATTTTTTTAGCAAATTTACATGAACTTTATGGCATCACACTCTAAAAATCTGCTATCAAAAAGTAGCTTCCAAAGTAAAACAAAGTACATGATTTGTTAATATTAGAAAAATTTCCAATATGCATCTGTCTTAAAAAAATTCTACTGAAAAGTGTCATGTTGTTAAAGATTCCACAAAGAGTTTTTTTCTTATTTTTTAAACAAATATTATGAATGACATAATTTTGTAAATCTGTTAAGATAGTGTTTCGATTTACACAATCAGATGAAACGGAACAATATTTTCACTTTTTACACTGGAATTAGGGAAACAAATTAAACGTTTTTAATAGATCTACAAAGCTGTACAAAAATGCGTTTACGTTATCAATTTTAAGGTGCAACAGTATGATTATTGACCACTTTGTACGTTACAGCAGCTCTTTAATATGATGGGCATACCAAAATATACAGTTGACATATAACAACAAACAGGACAACACAACTATTTCCTTGGTCCTGATTCATAAAAAATAAGAATGATCATATTAGCAGTAAAAAAATTGTCAATATTAGCAGTAAATACAAAGCAACTTTTAAAAGTAAAATAACTGAATATTTAAGCAACTAACATTAATAGAGTTTATAATTACTTTACCATAAATAATCAATAGTATGAAAAAAATCAGAAAAACCTAGGATTTTGTCACCTAATAAAAACACTCTGTTCCAACTATTTCGGGGAAAAGTGTCTTTCATTCTTTTACATTTGCCTTCTACAAATTTTCATTCTTGACACATTTTCTCTAAAAAAAAAGTTAAAATACTATTGACTAAAAATCTTTTTCAATACTTTAAATGATAACAACATCAAAATAGTAATGAAATTAGTAAATGCAGTCACTGTTTATTTTTTTTTTTGTGTGTGTGTGCTTATGTTTTAAAAAAATTGAATTTAGTAATATTTCTTTTCATCATATAAGCAATTACATTTTTGTTAGTTGATTAGCAGAATCACTCAAGAAGTGCTAAGACTCAAGAATTTCGGGCCAAAGGACACAAATTTTACTGCACAGCCACCACAGTTATTTCGAATGTGCCCTAGGAAAGTTATTTTCCAAAAATATATAAATGAATTTCAAAATATAAAAATTATATTTCAAAAATATATAAATCAAAACACTTTGACAAAAAAACTCTGCTTGTATTGTACAACTTTCTGATAATCAATCATATAAGATATTGCATTACAACTTGGTATATTGGTAATAAAAACACAGTCTCAAAAATTCAACAAATCGCTAATAAATTTATACAACTGACATTTGGATTACATCACAAAGCTAACGTTACTGACATCTTGCAAAACAACAACATAATGACAATTGATCAAATAACAGAATTAGAAATAACTTGTTTTATGTATAAATATATAAAAGACATGTTATCACCATGCTTTGATCATTTTTTTCAAAATAACCTTGTAAGCGACAACTTCACCAAATGTACAATAAGCCAGTCCAAATTCTATTCCTCATTTTGTAGATTAAATATAACTAAACAATCTTTCAGATACAGAGGTCCTCTTGCTTGGAATAAAGTCCTATCAAGCATTAAACAAATAAAATCATATAAAAAATTTTGTACAGAATTTCAAAAGCACCTTTATAGCAACATAATTTTTTTGATAGTAATAGACTTCATAAATTTTAAAACATCTTCTGCTGGTTTTTATTATTATACAGGTAATACAGGTAACTCCACCTAATTGGACAAAGAAATTGATGGTGATAAAAGCCCGATGCGACTTGAAAGGCAACATCCAGATCATTACGGCCCATCCAGTTGGATAAAAAATTCACATAATTTACTTCTTTTTGCATCTATTCTTGTTTACTAATTGCATGTTTTTATTTTTACGTATTTTGTCCAGCCATATGCTTTTGAAATGGTCCTTTTGACCAGTGGTAGGATTTCTTTTGGTGGGTTTCCTCTGAATATGGCTTGGATGTGTGTATTAATTATCTTCTTTTCGCTTTCCTTTTCCTATTAACATCACACCACTTTGTTCAAAGATATAACGTATTTTATTTAGTCGTAGACATGCAATAACGTATTTTATTTAGTCGCTGCTTCTTTATTCACAATCTTTATTTCTACACGCAGTATGAGTAATTTCAAGTTGATTGTGAGTAAAAATGAAAAAAATAAAAAAAATTAATGTTTTTATTTAGAAGGAGGCAGTTGACTAGAAGACCATATGGTCATTTCACTGCCTTCCTGTGCTTTTGAAAAATTTTTTTGACATTTATATATATATATATATATATATTATATGTGATGTATATATACATATGTTTATATTGCAGGAGTGAATTGATCTTCCCCGCAGAGTGCTCAATGAAAAAAATCAGAGCAATTTAATACAAAATTTATTTAATCACTGTTTAAAAACCACGACAGTCTGTTTCATCCTTAGAATCATCAGGTGGTTACTAGAAAAATAAAAAAATAAAAAATATGGTTATTAGTGGTAAGAAAATGTTAAAGTTTTTTATCAGAAATCTATTACCTTTCTTCCAGTAAAGTTACATTGACGATTTTATTTAACTAATCAAATTGCGATGCATGAATTTATTAATTAAATTGGTCAACTTTCAATTAATTATAGCAAATAAAAGTTAAAAATTTAAAACCAACTGTATCATTATGAAAAATCGATTTCGACCTATACAGGTCATCATCAATTTCTTATTCAAATAGAATTTTGATGATGACCTTATTCAAATAAAATTCTGATGATAATCTTATTCAAATGAACCCTAACCCTAACTCTATTTGAATAAGAAACTGATGATGACCTTTATAGGTCGAAATCGATTTTTCATAATGATACAGTTGGTTTTAAATTTTTAAATTTTATTTGCTATAACAAATTGAAAGTTGAGCGATTTTATTAATAAATTCATGCAAGGTAAAAAAAATGCATGTAAATGATATGTAGTTAAATTAAGCAAACAATATGATTCGTATGACGTCATACAAGAAAAAACAACTAAAAATATAGTAAAAGCAAATATAGAGGTTTGCATTCATTTGAAGGTGAGGGAAGGCAAGTTAGGTGTGTGGTGAAAGATATAAAAGGAAAGAAAATAATCTACAAAGGAATAAAAAGTAACGAGAAAAATCGCATAAGAGGAAAAAGCAAAGTGGGTAAAAAATGGTGTGATCGATAGTGGAAAATATTAGCGGATTTAATGACGGACAAGAAAGCACACATGCACAAAAATAATGGCAATTGAAACATACGAAATCAAGTGGGTAATTGATTTAATTTAAATTTGTTTTTGTGACGACATTTTCCTGTGAGTTCCGATCGTTTGTTGAGGATTATTGATTGGTTTGCTTGTAGTATTTCTAGATTTTCGGTTAAGCATAGGTTGCAGCATTTTTGTCCTGGTTTATAGGGGATAACTTGATTGATTATTTTCCAGTTACAATTGTGGGATTGAGACCTGATTGTTTGGCATTCCAGAATGTTTTGGAAAGCTCTGTGGCGTTTCTTTTCTTTATATTTTTAAATGATTGTATATGATTATAGTATCGTGATTTGAATTCTGTTTTTGTTTTGAATTTGAATTTGTGATTTGAATTGAATATTGTAATGGAAATACAACAGAAAGCTACATACGTTGCAGTGAAACAGAATTCAAATCACGATACTATAATCATATACAATCATTTAAAAATATAAAGAAAAGAAACGCCACAGAGCTTTCCAAAACATTCTGGAATGCCAAACAATCAGGTCTCAATCCC